>CM059298.1:3265000-3310000 GCA_030340665.1 Neosalanx taihuensis
CCAGTCTGTCTGCCTGCCTGCCTGCCTGCCTGCTTGCCTGCCTGCCTGCCTGCCTGCCTGCCTGTCTGTCTGTCTGTCTGTCTGTCTGTCTGTCTGTCTGTCTGTCTGCCTGTCTGTCCATCTGTTTCTCTGCCTACCAGTTAACCTGCAGCTAGTGTAGTGTTCAGTAACATGCAGACCCCAGGAGCCCCTTCCAGGTGTGTTCAGGGGTAACAGCTGTCTGTCCAGGGGGGGGGTGAGCCTGCAGTTACAACCCAAACGTGTGTCTTCACCTCACAGACGTGTCGATAACACTGGTTCAGATGGACACCAGAGATCGTGGATTGTGATTGGTTGGATTGGCAGCTGCCGTGGCTACTGTGGGGCCTGTGGAGACTGAGCTCCCTGACCCAGGTGACCGGTCAATTGGTCAATTTCCTGGTCTGTACCTTCCATACACTTCAGACAGCATATGGATACACTGGTACAGTCTTCAGATCATCATTGATGCGCACATTCATTTAAAATTAGTTTCATGTTGTTTTACACACAAACTCTTCTTTCAGAAGCATCAGAAACCAATATGTTTGTGTATGTGTCTCTGTGCGTGCATGTGTGTGAGTGTCTGTGTGTGTGTGCATGTGTGTCCGTGTGTGTGTGCGGGATGGATCACTGGAGGAAGTTCAGCTCTGGAAGCATCCATCATCCAGACCCATCACAAAGGGATGGGTGCTCTCTCTCTCTCTCTCTTTCCTTCACCACTGTCTATCTCTCATCACTCTTTTTATCTCGCTCTCTCAAAGCTCCTCTACTTCTGACCAGGTGCTGTGGTGATCTGGCCTGGGTCTGTCTCTGGGTCCAGGAGGAGTGTGGCCGCTGGCCCCCCCTATCCCTCAGAAGGAGTGTGGCCCCTGCCCCCGCCACCCAGCCCTCGGGGGGAGACTTGGAAGGAGGAGCAGGGGAGAGGGTACAGTCGCAGGAGCAGCTCCTCCAGTGGTATTTTAGGTATTTTACTCAGGCAGATGCAGGGACGCCTCTTCTGCTCCCAGCAGATGTTTCCCTTCTTAGCATCTGGAGCCGGTAGAGGAGCTCAGGAGGGTGTGTGTGTAGATGTGTAGGTGTGTGTAGATGTGTGTGTGTGTGTGTGCGTAGGTGTTTGTGTATTTGCTTTGTGAGTGTGCTTGTTTGTGTATTGTATGTCTATAGGAAGTAATATTAGAATATACTGTAATTTGATGAGCTCTCTCCAATGTTGGAAATCTTTATCACGTCCATGTGTGTTGATTTGTGTGTATGTGTGCATGTTAGTGTGTATTTGTGTGTGTGTGTGTTTGTGTGTGTAGGAAGACAGACCCCATCCTCAGTAGAAACAGACTTCAGTGTGCGAACAAGACCCCCCTCTCTAATTACGCTTCTAACGGTTGCTTAGGAAATAACAGGCCTTCGCAATGGACACAACCTGCATAAAAAAGTGCATTTTTGCCCGTCTGTAATGTCACATATTTGCAGAAAAAGGACTGGCACAGCTGTCAGAAACAGACGCCACGCATGAATCCTTTAAAGGATAGGGAGGAACTGCTCATTTGGCCCAAAGACAAAAATATGCTTTGACAAGCTGAGGAATTCGCAAAGTAGATGGTTTAAGATCATCGGTTGTTAACTAGGTGATTTGCTCTTCCCAGGATCACGGTTAAGTTGTTGTTTTGACATTTGTCGGCAGCGGCACTATCTCTTTCCCAACGCTCATCTTCTCTGATGAGTTCTCTGGCAGCTACTTCCTGTCGGGGGGTGTGGAGGAGGGCCGTGTTGGGGTGCCGGACTCTGGTGCTGCTCTCTATGACTTCCCCCTGTAAACAAGCCCTGTCTCCCCTCACAGGCCACAGGCCTGACTGTCTACCAGCACTCTGAGACGGGATGGAGGGAGGGTTGAAGAGGGGGAGAGGAGGCGAGCGGGAGACAGTGAGAGAAGAGAGGAAATAGTCTAAAAAACTAAAACAGGGACAATAAAAATGTGCCAAATATGTGTATGAAGCTGAGCTGAGATGTATGGAAGGACCCACTGGAAGACAATAATAGTAGAATAATGAAAGAGTGGACATGCCAAGAGAAAAGGAAGACTAGAAGTATTACAGTATAGAGAAAGAAAAGGCAAACAGTAGGAGGGGTAAGAAGGAGGGAGGGGGGGAGCAAGAGATTGAGAGAGGGGGAGGAAGAGATGGAGAGAGAGAGAGAGCGAGAAAGAGAACGAGAGAGAGAGAGAGAGAGCAAAAGAGAGCAAAAGAGAGCAAAAGAGAGAGAGAAATGTAGCCGAAGGTTCTCTGTTGTTTCCTGAATGCCTGTTCCCCTGAGGTTTTAGCTCTGGGTGAGTTTGGTCATGATTCACTCTGCAGAAACTGAACGCTGGTCTGTTATGTGCGTTTAGAGCTGTGGACTTTCTTCAAGACTCACACCACTCCCTCCCTCCCTTCTCCTGTCCAAACCTCTGATGCTTCTGACGATTCAGCAGATGGGGGATATCTGTTTCAAAACAACGAAAACACGTATTTACTGCGCATCGTGTACTAAACCTAGTTACCTCTTACCTTGGGACATGTATCTTAATGTATCTGCCTCTGTTCCTGCCTCTTTATCTGACCCAGCCTCTGTCTGTTTCTGCCTCGGTCTGTTACTGCCTCTGCCTCCTTTTTCATGTCTCTGTAAACAGTTAATCCCTCTGGGAGTCTCACATCTAACACGCGTGTCTGGCTCTGGGTAAACGCTGATCTGGAACCAGCACTCTCCACCGCAGTCCACCCAGACCCAGTTCATGAACACAGCATAGACTGATCTGGAACCAGCTCTTTCAGCATGAACACATGGGGTGCATGTTGAGGGGGCGGACCCTCGGAGAGGCAGACTGGATCGGATGTTCGCTGTTTCTGACTCGAAACTGAAAATGGCACACACTTACAGACGCATATATATCACACACACACACACACACACACACACACACACACACACATGCATTGAGCACACAGACAGTCAGACAGACTGCGTGTTCTGAGTAGAAGCGAGGAAGAACTGCTGTTTATGATCTGTTAGGTGTTTGAACGTTAGGTGAGTTAAACTTTCGATCACGGCTGTTGTCTGGAAGAAATGGCAAGTAAAGGCAAAACAGGGCAGAAAAATGTCTGTGGATGTGGATAGGCTCAGTGGGAAGAGTGAGTTTGACAAAGGGGGCAGGAGGTGCTGTACACCCTGGTTCAGTGCAGACACGTCCACCATGTCCTGGGATAGGATGACATCACTGGTGGGTCTTCAGTCACTAGGAGACGCGTCAATAGGAGCTCACTAGGACGCGTCAGTCAGGTGAATGTGTGTGTTTTTCATGAACAGGTAGTTCGAAATATGAGTCTGCATCCCAGCTAGAGAAGCAGCGGTCACGGCAGCAGATGGGGGTGGCAGCAGGATCCCTGCAAAGTGGTCAGAGGCGGTAAAGCACTGACCTCAATGGAAAAGAATGCAAAGCCTCTCTCTCTCTCTCTCTCTCTCGCTCTCTGACTCTCTCTCTCTGTGTGTGTGTGTGTCTGTCTCCCTCTCTCTTTCTCTTCCCTTGCTCCTCTGCAGTTTAATTCAAGCAATATGTGCCTTCGGTAACTCTCCTCTGCAGAGAGAATGCCATTTTTCCTTTCTGATCTTTTCCCCCTTTCTCGAAAATACTTTCTCTCTTTCTTTCTGGTTTTCTCCTCATCCCAGCCTCCCACGTCTCCTCTTTCCCTCTTTCCCTCCCTCCCTCCTCCCTACCTCTCTCTCCCCTCTCTCTCTCCTCCCTTTCTCTCTCCTCCCTCCCTCCCCCTCCCTCCTCCCTACCTCTCTCTCCCCTCTCTCTCTCTCTCTCTCTCCTCCCTCTCTCTCTCTCCTCCCTCCCTCCCCCCTCCCTCATCCCTACCTCTCTACCCTCTCTCCTCCCTCCCTCCTCCACGTCCTCCCTCTGCTTTGTCTTAAGGCAGGGTTTGGGATTGTCTTCTGGGCTCAAAACGTCACACTGCCACGTCGGAATGCTCTGCTTCGCTTTCTCTCCCCTCTTCCAATCCCCGTCATCCATTTCTCCATCCATGCCCAGAAATCTGCTTGAGAAAACAAACGGAATCAAAGAAAGTTCTACAGCTTCTAATTTACCAACCCGATTTCAGACCCCACATCCTCAATGCTCTCAGCGTTGGCTTACAGGTCTGGCTTTGAGCATTGAGTGTGTTCTGCATTGTTTTGGCATATTTTTGGTGATTTATTGACAAAGGGTGTTGACCCTTAGATCCTGGGGTCGGCCATCTTGCTCTCTGATGCTCACAGTACGAGACACAGAGCTTTTAGGAGACTGGAAGATGGAGGATTTTCCCCTCAACTGTTTTGAAAGTGCAGTTCAAAGCTTGTCTTTTTCAGTTTGTCTGAAATAAAAAATCGAAGTGCTCCAAAAAACTTTTAAGGCGTGACGTGGTGACTTTGTTCAATTTATTTTCTCATGTAATCTCATTCAACTGTGTTTGTAGTGAGGAAGGAGGAATATGTCCCCGGAAGGTGAATATTCACACCATTTTCCTCTGCTTTTGCTATGGTTAGGTTTACTTCAATGTAGAGGTAGGCCGTGGGGTTCGGTTTTCAATACTTTAATACTAATAATACTACTACTAATAATAGCTTTGCTGTGTGGTTTTAGGTGGCATGATGGTTAAACAGGTAAGGTTGATGACAGCTGGAAGCGATCGTTTGGTTTCCACTAAGAGTCCAAACAGGCGTCCGAACTGTAAACCAGTTTTCAACACGTGTGTAAAAACCTTTCAAATGTTCTCGTGGTGTCCAGCAACACGAGACCCAACTTCAACGAGGATCACCAGACAGCGGAAGCTGTCATGCTGCATGTTAACAGGCGGCTGATGCTGATGAGGAAAACACATGTCCCTCAAGAAAGGTCAACATGACCTTTAGGTGAGATGACTTCCATGCCACGACCTTGCTCAGCCACACTGGAGAAGGAAATACTTCAGCACTCTGATCAGCAGAAGCGCCAAATACACACCAACTTTGACACCCTGCCATTCTACCAAGAATTCTACAGTGGCAAGGTGTAAAAATGTAGGTTGGGGAGATGCGTGTTGATATCTTCTGAGGAGTCTTGATGCTTGACCAAACAATTGGATGATTGTTGACGTTTTAGAGTGGTCGCCAGTGACTGGATAACTGCACCTTTCCTCTCCCCAACTGTTGGACCCCCCTGAATGTTCACCTCTGACCTCACGTCTGGATGGCGCAAAGACAGAAAGGTGGGTGGGGCACTTTTATTGTTTACACTTCTTTGGTTGGCTGTTCACAGTTCAGTTCCCTTGTTACCTTGTTTGTTTGTGCGATAAATCTAACTTTTTTATTGAAAACAGGTTGAATTTGTTGTTGATACTTTTCACTCAACTGAACACGATGCGTTTCTCAAATCTTTTTCTCTTCCTGGATAAATGAACCAAATATACTCTTGTGACAACCCTCAAACAACCCTTCAGTTTGAAGGCCCACTATACTAAACTCCATTTCCCATCAGGCCCTGCGCTCACATGTTCTGTACAGGAAGGTTGACACTCACCACCGTCTCCCAGCACAGAGACGTCAACGCAGGAACATTGCACTAAATGCTAACAGATGTGGGACAATGCTGGCCCATTAAAACAGAGTGAGTTTGTTGCTGAAGTGTGTAGGGAGTCTCCCACATCACCTCACACAGGGACAAGATCAAAATGTACATCTCATTGTGGCCTCTCCCTTGGTTCACCTAGGCCAGGCTTGGTTCTACCAGGCTTAGTTAAGCCAGGGTTGGTTCAGCCAGGTTTGGTTCATAAAGGTTTAAAACACGACTGAGAACACAGAAGGAGGAGTATGTTTGACACTATACCTCAATAAGCTGGTCATCCATTCACTTTAACATTTATTTTTGACAGAAACATCCAGAAGCTACACTTGGAACATATTCAGTTACAGGATTCTGCAACCACCTTTCAACCACAACCTCCTCATCTTGCTGTATCTGATAACTTTTATCAGTTGTCATTACTTGGTAATACTTATATCTCACCATATTTACCACAGCATTGCTTAATTCTCTGCTGTCTTCTGTGTTAGCATACTGTCAAAGCTGCAAGACTCCTAGAGTCTCCCACACCACCTCACACAGGGACCAGATCGAAATGTACATCTCATTGTGGCCCGGTCCTTTGTTCAGCCTACCCAGGCTTGATTCATCCAGGCTTAGTTAAGCCAAGGTTGGTTCAGCCAGCTTTGGTTCGTCTTGTGCTTGGGTCAGTGTTGTGAAGAGGGATCTGGACTTTAAAGTGTGACGATCAAGGAAAGCAGGGTTGTTACAGGGTTTTATGTTGTCCGGTGTCCTGATCGGAGACACGCTGGTCCTATAGTGAAATTTGAACCAGGCAGAAGAGGTGCTTTACCACAGGAAGGCAGAGACGTGTGTTGGTTACGAGATGCTGTTATCGCCCACTGAACTTTCACACGTGGCACAAATAAAATCTTTACTCCAGCCAAAGGAGACACTCCATGGAGACTGGATGCAGTTTTAACAAGAAAATGACTTGGATTAATGGCTAAATGTCCCAATAAAATTAGTTTCTTCTTTGTTAACGAGAATATAGTAAACGTCTTTCAAAGACAAGGCTCTTGGAAGGTTACGTGAAACATCGAACAGAAATTTCTCCTGCTTCCGACGCCCCAAACAGCTGTGAGAACTCCTTACTTTACCCAGAATGCCTTGCGAGGGTGTGTGCAAGGGGAGATCTAATAGGTCGTTGAGCGTGTGAGTGGTGAAAAGGGAAAATGATGTTTACACAGTGCTGCTTGGAAGGTGCTGGGCTGGGGCTGCCTCTAGTAAGGAAGAGGGGATTGTAATAGTGCCAAATACTAACAGAATAGTTTCCCTGTGACATCAGCCAGACACAACTTTCGAGTCAAGGTTACCATTTTGTTTCCACTGCAGGGGGCTTGACTAACTGTGTGTGTGTGTGTGTGTGTGTGTGTGTGTGTGTGTGTGTGTGTGTGTGTGTGTGTGTGTGTGTGCAGGTACGGAAGTGTTGGAGTTTCTAAGGGTAACCCCTTTGAAGGTTCCACAATGTTCTCCTTGATCCAACCAAGCGGAGACTTGGTTAATAATAGCTTTGATGTGACTCATCTTTCCAATACATGCATATTTACAGATCCTGCAGGAGTTCAGGAAAACCTCAAGTTCCTTGGAGAACACATCGCTGCATCAGATTCTGGAACCGCGTCCTAACTTCCTTCACCTAACTGCGAACTCTCTCCAAGTCTCTCTTTACGATCTTTTTCTCTTTCTTCCTACTTTCTCTTCTATCTCTCTTGATTCCATGTCTGTCTACCTCTTGTGTCTCTCTCTTCTTTGCTGTACCGTTATTCTGAGCAAAGCAGCCTGGGCCTAAACAGACCCAGTTAATGTAGTCTGCAGACGGGCAGCTGAGCTCACTGACTGACTCATTTTCCAATACTGGGGCTCTGGTCGGACAAGGGGTGGGGGGTGAGGGGGGGGTGAAGGGGAGGGTAAACGACTTCTCTGCTCAGCAAGCTGTTTTTCCAGAGCAGCGCAGGTCTGAACAGAGTGGGTTTTTTCTTAACACAGCTGCTGGAGAAACTCTTCTAGACAGAGGAGATATTCGAAAGTTGAAAAACTTTCCGGGTTTTCTCGGCTAAAAGTTTCAACTGCTGTACAACGTCATGCTTTATGCAGTGTGAAAACATTTCTTCCGTAAACTTCATTAAGACTTTTGACTGTTGAGGGGCATGATTCTTGCGTGCAGTCAGTCATGATGTATTTGTAAGCAGCGGTTTTGCCCTCAGGTCTTGCCTTCGCTCGTTTTAACCCGTATGTGAATGAGTCTGAGGTCACGAGACAGACTTTCCCCTTAAAGTCTGAAAATTCACCCAAATGAACCCAGCACTGTAATTAAAAGAGCAGGAAAAACATTTATGGAACAGTTTTGTCAAAGATCTCAACTTCTCACGGAATGCAGGCTACAGTGAGATAGTGTTGATGAACTAAACCCAGTAACCTGTCACTCATTTGGTGTTCTCTAATCGGTCCAGGAATGTGTGACTAACAAGACATATTATACAAATGTGTCTTGCTAGGTTCATTATTCATGGCTGGCAGAGTTAACTGCTCAGTTAGAGGGAGGTCATTGTGGATGCTGTGCCAGTTATGTGTGTGTGTAGGATCCATGCTAGGCTAGCTAGCCACTCATGATTTGATAGGATTCCCTGTATCTAGTACTTTGTATTTTTATATTTTAACCTGTTACTCGAGTGCTATACTGTACCCTGCTGCTGTTTCCCACTGCGGAATGAATAAAAGGTTATCTTATCATATGAATAGACTGGTGATGAGTGAGATTATGTCACTGAATTCAACCTCAGTCTTTCCTCAAAGGATGTCCAGACATGCAGCCTATAAGATGAACCTAAACACAAATGTATATAATAGAAACACTGCATTTGGATGACAATCTCTATAATACACCTTCGTAATACAACAGATATTTATTTATAATATTAACAACCACAAACCACTATTATCGATATGGCTGGACACCTAGGATGGGTTAACTAGAGCGTGAGGACACACAAATTAGATTTGAAAAACAAAAAAAACTCCACATTTAAATAACATCATCATCATCTGGTTCCCCTTTTTGATTCAGTGAAGAATGTTCCATTACATCCCCCTCTCAACTGTACAACCTCCCACTGAACCAAGCATTGGTCTAATCCAGTTCTGGACATTTTCATATGGCAGTGGCCACGTTTTCTCATCGCTACACTATCTTTCTCCAAGTTATTTACACACTCTCTCTCCCAGTGTTTCAAACAGTCCTAACCCTGCTCTCTCATCTCACTGGTTCACCCACTCTCCCCTTGCTTGCTCCTTTCCTCCCTCCCTCTCCTCTCGTCTCCTCCCCCCTCCTCTCCTCTCGTCTCCTCCCCCCTCCTCTCCTCTCGTCTCCTCCCCCCTCCTCTCCTCTCGTCTCCTCCCCCCTCCTCTCCTCTCGTCTCCTCCCCCCTCCTCTCCTCTCGTCTCCTCCCCCCTCGGTGCAGAGGCTGGCAGGAAGAGAGTGGTCATAGTTTCCATCCTCCTTGTCTGCTGTAGCCACTGTCTCTGCAGTGTGTGTGGAAGAACGTGTGTGTGTGTGTGAGTGCCTGAGCCTGTGTGTGCGTAACGCCTGTGTGTGTGTGAGTGTGCGTTATGTAGCTTAGCTTTAGCCATTGTGTGTTTTAGGGGGAGAAGGCAGAATTGGAGAGAGAGAGAGAGATCAGGGCAGGACAGTGACGTGGCTACATATCTACCTGTCAGGCTCACCCTAAATCCTGTCCAGAGGACAGCCTGACTTCCTCCAGCTCATTCCTCTCCACCTCAGCCACAGAGGTCAGAGGTCTCTGAGGTGTACCCTGGAGGCTGCACTGATCTTCTTACAGGGAGGATCCACAATGGTGGCCATACGGAACGTTCAGAAGAACAGGGGATTTTTCCTCCATAGCAAGAACCAAAATGGCTGCCGCAGTGATGTGGTTTCACAGTGGATCAAAACAGAAGGGAGTTCAGAGGTCACCGGTTGTCCCAATAGAGAGACTTATAGTTCGTGGATACCTGGGGGGTTCATGACTGCTCATTCTGGAGGGAGGAGTTACTGTGGGGGAGGGCTGCCAGCTATCCCAGAATACACTGTTATTCAGGGAGTGGTATAATTCTGACCCGCAATTAGCCACTGCAGGCTACAGTCTAGATCACGTGAAGTGAAATAAATCTTTTTCCACTGAATACTGTTTTCTTGTGTTGCTGAAGTTTGGAGTTGCTTTTCTGAGCTGTTCAGCAGATACAGTCACTTCTGCTTCATGTACAGAGTGACTTCTGGTAAAGTGGAGGGCAGAAAAAGATTAAGATTAAGAGGAAAACGATGAGTTGAGAATCAGAAGCGTGAATTGCACTGTCTTAAATTTCTGCCAGGCTGTGTGAATTAGTGGTAACGTGTCAGGAAGACATGGTCTAACCTGGGCCTGGTCTGGTCTACACTGGCTCACTCTAACCTGGGTCTGGTCTGGTTTAGACTATCTCACGCTAACTTGGGTGTGGTCAGGTCTCCACTGTCTCATACTAACCTAGGTCTGGTCTGGTCTAGACTATCTCACACTAACCTGGGTCTGGTCTGGTCTAGACTATCTCACACTAACCTAGGTCTGGTCAGGTTTACACTGGTTCACTCTAACCTAGGTCTGGTCTGGTCTAGACTATCACACACTAACCTGGGTCTGGTCTGGTCTAGACTACCACACACTAACTTGGGTCTGGTCTGGTTTAGACTGTCTCACACTAGCCTGGGCCTGGCCCTGACCATCTCAGTTCCATACTCTGGGCCAAGGAGCTGTGTTTCCTGTCATGAGGACGTGGCCACGGAGCTTTGGCCTCGGCTCCTGGTCCATCCTGCCAACTCCTGATCACTGCCTCACCAGACCCACACTGACAATAAGGCTCAGACACAGCCTGGAATTATTATGTCAGGGAACACTGCAGAACCACTGAGCGGAGCAACAGAGGGAGAGGAGGTGGACAGGAGCAGAGCCTGAGAGGAAGAGAAACAGTGAGAGAGAGTGAGAGAGAGAAACAGTGCAAGAAACTGATAGACTGAGAGGAAGAAAAACTGTGAGCAAAATGAAGAGAAACAGAGAGAGAGAGAGTGAGAAGACTCACTAAAAGACCCGCCCCCTTTTTCTCTGCGGCCCGGTTGCTGTGTGTCTGGTGTGTCTGCAAGAAGCTGAGATGTGGGAGTTACTCTACAGTACCTGTAATTGCCGAAGATGATTTTCAACTCAGCGTTAATGACAGACGTTTACAGTCTGCCAGAGAGAAGCGTCTTTAAACGCTGTGATTGGCCCGTTCGCCCTCTCAGCCTGTAATTTGTCTGGAACGTGAGGAGATATCAGAGGAGCCTCGTTACCATGGCTACCTGTGGAACATTACACATGCGAACATTACACATTACACATTACACATACAGATGCGTGCATCTCTTACAGAATGTAGACTGTCCCTTTACAGTCTCCCTGTCTGCAGCCTCTAACTCTGTCATCTCCTTACAACAACATTAAGCTCCATGATGGTGATCCAGTCTTTCTGCTAACCCTTCTGTCCCTTCCTGTCCCCCTTTAAGGCCTTTCTGTCTCTCAACACAACATTGTGCAAACGGCACAGAGTTTGTCTGCGAGTTTAAACCTGCTGTCCTCTTCCTGGTCCTGCCTGGGACCTACACACATCAACCCTTCCTCATCCCTCCCTCAAACACTTTATTATTTTATCACCTTGCTAAGCTCTCAACGTTATTCATGACATTATTCACAAATTACAAGTCTTAAAATGGCTGTGATTCCCTCCTCAGTCTCTTGATGTGGAGATCAAGCCACTGAATGTCTCCTTAAGGTTTTTTTCCCCAAAGTACAGTGCAGTAGGTGCAGTGCATTGTGGGGCAGCGGTGAGCTGTGAGGCTGGAGCGTCTGGTTGTAGTCAGAACACCTGCTGGGAAACAGAAGCCCTCCGCGGCAACCGGCGCCAAGGGCCTGTGCACACAGAAACGCCCCTTTAGCACACGTACACACTCACACACACAGACACACACACACACATGCAGGGCCCTCATCTTCTTGAAACAGCGGCTTGTGAAGTGTGTCTGACAGACAGACTCTAAATTCTGCCTTGCCCTGGAGGTGTACAGACACAGAAAAGCAAACACACACACACACACACACAGATCATAAGACTTTCCTTTACACAAACACACGTGCGCTCAGAACACACACACATCCAAAGACGTTCACGCACATAGACACCTTTCCTCTCTCACACACGCTCACACACACACTCTTATTCTTGCTCTTACTAACTAACTAAGGGAACGTTTGGCTGATCTCTGCAACACAGACATGGTCAGACAGGGAGAATGAAGCCTTCCTTGTCACTGTCACAATGATGTCATAACTGTAGCTAGCGACAGATGATTTAGGATGCTAAAAGCACTGGAACAGTGATCATACAGCAGTCTGAGGCCTGGACACTGTAAGAGGACTCATCTACAGCTATGAGTCACTAGGGTGAGTGTCAGCAAGGTAGATTCATGCTGATTGACAAGGACTTGAAGCCTTCAGCAGGCTGCTTTTAAACGGTCTGATCGCTGCCTTTCAACCGAGGATATATTTATTTTTCCCGCTCTCACCACGGCTGGGCCACATGGCGCTCCTGTGTTCATCAACCTGCCACCTTTCCCTACCTACCACCGCAGCAGAGCTGTCACAACTGCTACCCGCTGATTATCAACAGAGATAATCAGCATCCTTACACCCACACGCTCAGATCTCTCTTCCCCCGGCTCGTAAACCGTGAACTCACAACACGGCACTCTGCCGATCAGACAGCAGAACAGGGTGAAATGAATCAAATCATAACTTTATTGTTGGGGACATCTTTTTTTTTTTACAAGCGATGTCACAGAGGGACTTCATGTACGCCTCTTGTAGCTGCTGCTGCTAGAAGAGGAACCCAGGGATGGCTGTGCTGTCCAGGATGGTGGCTTGTCTGGGTGGAGGACATCTGCATGCTGTGAGGTGAAGGGATGAGAGCAGGTTTCAAGCCAAACCCTAACAAAGTCTGATACTTTACTCTCATCAAACGCTGTTTGGGGGGGCATTTTCCATACTTCATTGGACAGTATGACTGTGAGGTGAGACAAGAAATGCAGAGAGAGAGAGAGAGAGAGAGTGGGGAAGACATGCAGCGAACAGCCAATGCTGGATTCGAACCCTCAACCTACATGATATACACACACTTATCCAGTGAGCTAGGTTTTCATGTGGCTGCTGAAGAGAAGCTGAAGTCATCCTTTTGACAGAATCTGAAGCCTCCTGCTGAGCCTCCAGGCTTCCACGCACCAGCAGAGCCCTAACCTAAACCCTCAGGTGAGGTGCAGCTAGTTAAACCAGGCTCCTCCAACAGACACAAAATGGCCAATTTACTGGTGCCCAGTTCCTGTTTTGCAGATGTTCGTAAACTACATGTTGTGTTTAAATATATGATTATTAGGCCCCCTGTAACGTGTCTCTACACCCCCCTAGTGCAACCCCCCCTCGTCCTCCCCGTCCCCCCCATCCTCCCGCCTTTCTACCCCCACCCCTCTCTTCACATCCACTCACTGCTCTTGGCAAACATGTGGCTCTTGCTAAACTTCAAACGACTGTCTTCCGTTCATAAAAACACAGAGCTTTTAGGAGAGGCACCTCCAGGTTGAAGGTGCTGAGGGAGGCCAGTGTATTCATTAAAGGGCCTCTTATGGAGGTAATGAGAAAGCAGTAGTTGCCTTTTCATCACTTAGCCTGCCTGCCTGCCTAAGTGACTGGTTGGCTGACTGGCTCTGGGTGGCTGGTTGGTTAGCCGGTTTCCTGGCCCTGGTTGGCTGGCTGACTGGCTGCCTGGCTCTGGTTGGCTGCCTGTTAGTTTGCTGGCTGGCTGGCTTGCTGGTTGGCTGATTGCCTGGCTGGCAGGCTGGCTTGTTTGCTGGCTGGCTGGCTGGCAGTTTGACTGGCTGGCAGTTTGATTGGCTGGCTAGCTGGTTGGCTTGTTTGCTGGCTGGCAGTTTGGCTGGCTGGCTAGCTGGTTGGCTTGTTTGCTGGCTGGTGACCCTCCTGCAAGGCTTTGGTCTCCCTGGAGGAAAACAGAACGCAGTAAATGTGACTGATGAAAGGGTATTTTACTGGGCAGTAGCTGCAGCTGATCTGAAATGTAAACCAGACTAGAACAGCATGGTTACACCACGTCAAGCTGCGCTGCCAAACACAACCTAAAGACTGATAAAGAACTCTGTCACACATTTACACCTGAACTGCTACTGTACCCGGTACTCCACCATTCTGCCTTTATACTGGCTTTTGCTGGTCAATATACCTAAAAAAGAGCATACAATATGGCATGGTTAAATTTTACTTCAAGACATTTTTCATAATAACACTCTTTCTTTGTCCCCACAGATTATCTGCGTGGATGATTCGGCCCTGCATAATGACACTGGATTGAAAGAAGTCTGCTGAGCAAAGCTTGGATCTTCCTTCCTTATGCATGTACATCTAATCTTTGTTACTTTGCAATACACTGATTCCCAGATCTACTGGACATCTACTAGCTTCATTACAATCTGGTGACATGTGCAGGAACTGAAACTCCTCATTATGCAAAACATACATTCCATTGTATGGAGTTTCTCTCTCTCTGTCTCTCTCTCTCCATCTCTCTCTTTAATGTCACCTCCTTCTCTGTCTTCCTTCCCTATTTCTTCAGATTATCCACCTTCATACGTTGATTCTTACACTGTTCCACATATCACCCTCTCTAAATATCTATTCAATATCCCACCCTCCCTCCATCCAGCTCACCCTCATTCTCTCTCTCCCTCTCTCTCCTCTTCCAGCAGTCTTTGCCAGGTCGGCTCTGAGTCGGTCCAGCATTACTCCACCCTAAACCACCAGTCTGAACTCTACGAGCAGCTAACCGCAGAATCACAGATCACAAAGCGCCCTGTAAACGGCCTGTTTCTATTTCAGAAGCTGGCCTTTGGTCACTGTGCAGCCCAGAGATCCCAGGCTCCCTCAACCCAACCACCGGTCACTAAGGTCTAGCCTGGCAGGGGCTGGACACATGGCTAGCCGGGGGTAGGGTGATGAGGTGGAGGTTGTGACACGCACGTACACACACACACATACACACAATTGTTGTTTTTATTTATTTTAAACTTATCTTTGAGCAAACATCCTAACCAACTGTGAATGATGTTATCGCGCCAATGGTTCGCAAAACAAAACCAAAAACACATGAAGATGAGTGGAATCTTTTTATCTCGTCTTCTCAGGCTCGTGGAATCTGGGTTCCGCTCCAGCGCAGCTCCCTTGTCAGATCTCTGGCAGAAACGCAAAGATTCATCTACAGTGTCTGATTTCAACCAGCCTTCCTAACAAAACGCCACTAAACCTATCAACGTCACAAACATCAGTCTGTCTCAATGCATGCTGAGTAATTAGAAGGCAGGTCATCAATTCTATTGGACGGGCTATTTTCTAATTCTTTCTTTTGTGATTTTCTTACACTTTTGATAGGAAAATTATACATTTTACCTGCAACAGAATAGAGTGTTACGTCTCATAATGATAGAGCGGAGCGTGTGAAAAAAAAGATACAAATGATAGTGTCTGTCAGATGATACCATGTGTGGTACTGAGCCACAGGATAAGGAGACACTAGACAGCTTCTATGCTTGTTTAGTTTCATACAGAACAAGGTTCCTGTCATTAGTATTGGTGGTTTAAATCCTCCTGAACTGGTGCTATTGGTGTTAAAAATAAATTAACGATAAAATGTTATGCTAGGAAGGAGAGAGCTGATTGGGTGAAGAGATGTTCTGATGCGACCCTGTTTTACACCTTACAGTCTTGACTTGTCATTCTTTCTTGTTAGAATGTAACATTTTCATTTTTGTCTCTTTTTCCTCCTTTCAGAACATCAAACACCATTCGCATCAGGACATCAGCAGACGTACAAATCCATCAGTAGATCATATAATCTACTAGCTACCGATAGTTTTCCATTTTCCCCGCTGGGCCAGGTATCCTCCAATGATTTACCGACAGTAATTGGGGGTCTTCTGTCTCGCTCTCTCTCTCTCTCTCTCTCTCTCTCTCTCTCCAATCCAGGTTCCATCCACTTCTATCTCCTGCATTCCTAGCCCTCCCCTTCAGGTCCGCACAAATTCTTAATCACTTTCAGCTTGTTTTATTTGTATTTTTAATGACATGGCCTGGAACCACAAATAGGACGGACCCTTTCCCAGCAGGGAAACAGCTGGGGAGGCAGGGAGGCGTTCTGCGCCAAGCTAGTGCTTTAGCAGCTCCGGGTCTGTTGAAGGACCAGAGGAGGTCCCCAACACCTGTTTGGAGAAGACTGACACCCGCCCATCAATCTCAGCCTCCCTGCCCAGACCTGCGGCAGGAGGAGCAGGCCCAGGTCTGGATTTGGATCTCCATGCTCTAGTGAAATATCACCATCAGCGGTAATAGGAGGGTGCAGCAACTGTTCCTCTAGATTTGCAGACCCAGGTTCAGCTAGGACATGAGGGCACACATTTTGAATGTAACCGCAAATAATGACACTGGCAAAATAACTGTAATTTGTCCCTCTTAAAATATTCAAGTGGTTGTTCTGTGACATGCTACACCTGGGTGACGCCCATTCCACTCACATGCCATTCCTACAGGTCAACGCACAGTTTGGTTTGATAGATCACAGAGAAAGGTCAATATCAAAATCAGAAAGGTCACATTCTGGCATGGTGCAGCATCATGACTGCATGATTCTATCATGAGAGAGCTCAAGACATCCAAACAAGAAAAGAAAAAAAAAATATATATATACATTTGAAGCACCAAAGAACCCGCGAATAATGGACACTTTTAAACGTATCTGCACCTGTGCAGTCCTGTTAGCACCTGGTGAGGTTGAAGGCGAATCATCATCCTCCCCTCTCAGGAGCTACACGCATTTCTAGAATAATGTGGAAGCTTCATATGTGAGCAGGGATTGGATTGTCTCTCTCTTAGCCTGCAACGTGTCTGCGGTGGAGAGAAAGACTGAAGTAGTGCCAAAATCTGCTTTTTCTAGAGAGACGCAGAAACGTCTATTCAAGGACGTCTACATCTTAATTATATAGGAGCACCTGCTGGAGGGTGGGTGTGCTATATATTTTTTTTCATCATTTGAGGGTCCTTAATGTATGATTGACATTTTGCACGGGATGTTTAAGATGCTAAATTGACAGCAAGTATGCTGACAACGAAATATTTAACAACGGAAACGAATCCATCGTTGTGAAAACTCACATCTGGTTTTGTCATCGGACACGTTTAAGAGTTTCTATGGCTGCACGGTGGGCACAGCACAAAGTCATGATACCCAAATAAATGGTTGACTCCACGTACTGAACCCGGAGATCACTTATTTAACCAAATCAGGTTTTAAGCCTTCTCTGACAACGTTATCCTCAGGCGACCTACAGTCGATTAACTACTGAGGGGAAAAAAAGTTAAGGTGGCAAAGAGCCCGTCAATATCCAGAACTTTCACGATAACTTCTCCAACGCTGCGCAAAAGGGTTTCCATGAAATAATAAAGCCTAACCGCATAAATAACACATTAAAACGCCTGTTTGCCTTGCCGAAGGAAAGGTATGATGATGTAATTAATTACACTGTGGCTTTAATAGCAATACAAACCTGCGGTAGTCTCCTGTCATATAAATCATATAAAAACCAAACTTAATACAAAAACACACTTCAGTTACATGCAACGCACCCGTATTTTGTACGGTTGGTCGTGTCATTTACGCCCCAAAGACCACGCAGAGACATGGGCCTATTCAGAAACATCCGCATCTGTACACATCACTGATACTTAAACGAAATAAACGCAATTCAACCATCTCATCTGAGCTCCTTAGGTGATAACCCTGAAGTAGGTTATCTACTGAGAAATCCGACTGATCCTTGCCAAAACACTATTGGAGACCTTATGGTCTGTCGTCCATCTGAACCTGGATAGACTAAACCTTCACCTTTTTTGGGGTGTGCTGGAAAGATCAAGTTTCCATAGGTTTTGGGTGAAGAAAGTGTCTGATCCAGCCCCTTCAACTGATGGGAAGGAGGGGACTTCAGCATGAACCTGAGCATGCTGGAGTCTGCTGGTGCAGCCCAGAACCTCCCCATCATTCAGGCATATATAAGCGTGGGCAAAAACTTTCTGTAGGCAGTAGGGAGTTTTCTGCTGGGGTCTGGATTGATGTTACAGAAGACCGGACCCTACCTTGTATGATTGGACTCTAAAAGGAAACAAAAAAAAACGTTCCCCTCGCCTCAAAGAGTCTACATGTCTAATATTTAGACATGTTCAGCTTTGTGGATATTCGGTTAGCGCTGTTGCTCGGCGCAACAGTGCTTGTGGCAAGAGGACAAGGCGAGGACGATCGTAAGTGACCTTTTTTTGTTTTAGGGTGTTTCTATTGTCATCTGGCGATGACGATTGTGGAAAGACGATGAGATGCTGACAGAGAACAGTTCTGACACAGTTTGATGAGGGCTGCAGCGAGGTCTTATGATGACGGTGCTTTTTGCTCGACTTTATTAACTTTATGTCAAATGTGATTGAGTCAAACCCTTGCTCGCTCGTGCAGCTTTGAGGCGCGTGTGGTACTGCGGGCCCGCGCTCCCATGCGCGCGTGCCTGGGGAACGAGTTGGTACACGCGCCTCACAGCTCTGAACAGATGTCCTGAAGCTGCATATTTTAGCAGCTGGAAGCTTTGAGATGCACTGAATTAGATTAGGTGAACAGTATTCACATCCAGAATAGCTACCGATCACCGATCTGTGAATGGGAATAACACAGCCTAGATGTTACATTGAGGTCTGGTATTGAGTTATCACACTGCCAGTTCTTGCTCGAGGCCAAAAGCGAGTCGGCCAAGTTGAGCCACGGGCTCATTCTTTCCCCATGAAAACATTTGACCCTCACTTTTCCATTCTAACCCTTTACCCAAGGCACAATTCAATCCAAATCCATTGAGATGATAATTTTAAATGGTGCTTTGTTTCAAGCAGTTTTAAGATACATGGTGACCTAACATGTAAATGCACACATGGTTTCATTTGACCTAAACGAAATGATTGTTTTGTGAGTAGTATTCAAATTAGGAAGGAAAGATGATTATGAAACAAAATGTAGACGATAGGGAATCTTAGATTATGTTTGCCAAATCTTTTGTCAAATTCATTTTGAGCATCTGGGCGTGCAGCCTTTTACAGCGTCCAGTGGTCCTGCAGCGCCACCCTGTGGTCACCGTTAAAATGATCCACATCTGGCTGGATGACGATCGCCCCCCTCCCCTCAAAACACTTTTTTATGATAATTGAAAACACATGCGGACTTCGCGAACTTTCCACTGAGGGAAAAATGACAGCGCTTGCCAAGCCCACAGTTTTCAATTATTGTACAATCTGAAGATGAGAACAGCGGACGTGGAAGTTTTCCATTTTAGGCCCAGTGGGATTTAGGCATTGGGAATTATTTTGTAACTTTATACAGTGTATAGTTAAAGAACGTGGCAATTTCAGCAGCAGTAATCATGGTTTGGGTTTCCATTTAATTCAGCATATGCCTTGTTCTGATTTAAAAGATGAGTTTGTGTGATCACTGAAATTACGGATATTTACTAACGTTGACCTTTCTGACCTCCTGCTGTAGGCGCCGGCGGCAGCTGTACGTTGGACGGTCAGGTCTACAACGATAGAGATGTGTGGAAACCAGAGCCATGCCAAATCTGCGTTTGTGACAGTGGCACAGTCATGTGCGACGAGGTTATCTGCGAAGATACATCTGACTGCCCCAACCCAGTGATCCCCCACGACCAATGTTGCCCCATCTGCCCCGAAGATGGTACGAAAGGTTGAATTCGAGTCTAAGGCCTCTGTGTGGACTGATCTTGTAGGCCTCAGATAATCTTGAAGCATCCATGTCTCAGTGGGGGGTCGAGAGCGTCACCTGGATTGCATTCATGGAATAAACTTGGATTTATTTTGAATCCAGTCATCATTTTTCGAATTTTCCTGACATTGGACGGAATATTTGCAACAGAATTGGGGTCAATTCAGTTTAAATTCAGGAAGTTATTAAATGTTATAAAGTTTTTTTCAAAACACAAATAACGAAGGAATAAGAGGCTCAAAATAGTCAGGCTCATTTTGACAGATGCAGTGTGGTGTGTCACAGCTTATTATCTCCCAAATTAGACCGAGATGTTGTCTGTCTAAATTGTAGACCTAACAAAACATTATTGTCTGGATACTCATATGAACACAATCCCATATCAACCATTTGGAAGCTAAATTATTCTCTTAAATAATGTATTATTACAATAATGACCTGCCCTGGAAAGTTGCTAATCTAACAATTGTGTTTAAGATTAGAATTAGGTTAGGTTACAATTTAGTTTGAGACTGTTAACTGATACGTAATTTAAAAGATTTTAACAGTTTACTTTCCTGTTGTCATCTGTAGGTTTCGAGGAGCAAGGACAAGTTGAGGTAAATATTTTATAATTGATTTCTTTTTGTAAAAAAACAGAAGATTTTCAACAGCCTAAAAAACACATATTCCGGAGCCACGAGTAAAAATACTCTACTGCATATGTTCATGCTCTGTTTTGTTTACCATGTTGTTGGCATTACTTTTTGTACTTTTTATAGTAGATATAATTTATAATTCCTATAATTCCCAGTTTTGACCTAATGCAAACCTGCTTTCTTCCAGGGACCCAAGGGAGACCGTGGACCCAAGGGAGACAGAGTACGTTCACTACCTTGTTCTCCACCAGCTCATGGTTGTGATTGGTTGCTTGTAACCTCCTTGTAAATGCTACTTGCTAAGTTCTTTGGTGGGGTAGAGAGCTTTAGCTCAACACCTGGAACATAGGCCTTTGGTCTTCAATACTATAGCTGTTGGTACTGCTGAAAGCCAATCAAAGTCTTGTAGCAGAACTCCAGAAGTCAAACTATATGTGGACAGTTTGGTAACTCTTGGTTGCCAAGTTACCTTCTGGTTACAAGTTTGTAATATTCAGTTGGAGCTGTAGTGTATTGCTAGTTGCATTCATTACATTATTTTCATTAGTTGTGTAAATAATTGTTTAATGGAAGCTTAAACATTAAGAAGTATCACATATAACACCAGGTTTAGAGCCAGTTTTAAGCATTTTAGTGTTTCTATGTGTTTCTTGCTGGCAAGTGTTGGATATAAATCTGATACGATATCAGAGTTGAAGTATCTCATAACATCTCATGGTTAGTTGTTTTGTCTTTTCAGTGGCTACAATCTTGGTCATTCAATTCATTCATCAATTTTTCAACTGCAAAAAAAGTTACATCTTTAACAAACCCAGTTGCAGCTGATACTGTACTGCAGAGACCACTTTAGGCCTGCAGTGCACTATCCTTCATTTGTCTGAACCCTTCATGGTCTCAACTACAGCCTCACTTTGTGATTGGAGATTCAGACCAGTCTATAAACTGCAGTGCAGTATCTCTATGCATTTCAGTCTGATCTCCTTTCCATAGACAGGCCTCATTCCGTCCTGAACCCACAGTGTACAGAGACTCTGACTCGCCTCCCTATGACTCACACAACTGACCATGTTCCATGTCTTCCCTCCTGTCCTCAGGGGCTTCCTGGTCTGCCCGGCAACGATGGAATCCCCGGCCAGCCTGGTCTGCCCGGACCCCCAGGCCCCCCTGGCCCCCCAGGCCTTGGCGGAGTAAGTATGCCTGGCCGGATACTTTTTGGTCTGGAGCTGCGTAGAGCAGGAGGAGACAGGGTCCTATTCGTGCTCTGCAGTGAGCACAGCAGTGACGAGGAGCAGCCTATTGGCTGGAGCAGAAATGCTCTCAGTGCTCAAGTTCAGGTTTGACTCGAAACACTGACCTGCTGTCAGTGTGGACTTGGGTTGGGTTGGTAATTGGGTTGGTAATTGGGTTGGTAATTGGGTTGGTAATTAGGTTGGTAATTGGAGGTTAGTAAGTATTTTAAACCTGAGCAGGTTCAATCTCCTGGGTGGGATTTACATTTTTACAAGGCTAGAGCGCTGAACACAGATCAGTGCATATTTAAGCTATATAAATACATGCATGTGGCCACTTGAAACTTGACAGGGTCAACAGGTCAGGGGTTAAACTTAAAAGTATCTGTACCTTAGCCTAAAAAGAGAGAGAGAGGTGGGGGGGGGGACTGGGAGAGGATCAGGAAGCCAAGCGGACAGTTTGACACATCATGATAGTTTTTCCAGTTTTATCTGGAATCTACTGACCTTCATAAAAAACAATGAAATACTCTTTCCAGCACCAGCCCAGCAAAAGTCTGTTTATGAGGATATGAAGCTGATTTCTAAATCATGTTGAACAGGAGTTAATACTATCCTGGGGAGTTAATGCTTGAGAGAGAGAGTGTGGACTGTAGTCAGCCATGTGAGGACAGATGGGCGGAGCTCTGAAACAATGATCATCTTACTTTTGCTTTGTCTTGCTGGAATATTCTTAGATGTGGTTGTAGAAACAGGAGAGGAGTAAAACTTACAAATGTAGCCATGGAAATAAAGTATATAACTGATAATCAACTTTCCTTTCTCTCTCTCTCTCTCTCTCTCTCTCTCTCTCTCTCTCTCTCTCTCTTTGCCTCTCTCTCTCTCTCCCACCTGTCTCTATGTGTGTCTCTCTCCCCTACAGAACTTTTCTCCTCAGATGTCTGGTGGTTTTGATGAGAAGTCTGGTGCTATGCCTGTGCCAGGCCCTATGGTATGAAACACACACCACACACACCATCCCATGTTGTCTCCCTATGCTACATGTGTTGCCATACGAGTCACACTGCTCAAGGTAGCGACGGTAGATAGTGAGAAGCAAATTCACCTTTATTGAACTAAAAACATTTGTGCTCTGCACAGGGCATATTTCCGTATTAGCACCACCACTTCCTTCACCCTAATCGAAAAAAATAAGTTTCATTTGAGATTTAATACATGGTGTGAATGAGAAGAGATTCACTGTTCTCAACTCACCATACATTGTCATGGCCACATTTGTATTTCTGACTTTTTCTGTGGTATTTTGTGAATTATCACCTATTTTGACTCCACCCCTTTTGCATTTTTATTGACAGGGTCCCATGGGTCCCCGTGGCCCTCCTGGAGCTCCTGGTGCTAGCGTGAGTATTCTTCCACTTCCTTATTGTTCCATGACCACTTCCTGCTCTCTTCCTCCTCACTCTATGACCACTTCCTCCCCCCTTTCTCCATCCCTGCCTGACCAGTTACCTTGCAACTATTTTTGACCCCATGACCTCATCCTTACCTCATGACCACTTCCTCCTTACATCATGCCCAAATAGTTCTCATGATGTCATAAACACTTCTTCCTCACTTCTTACTTAACTTGATGATCACTTCCTCTCCACTTCCTCTTTACCTCATTACCACTTCCTCCTGATCACATAACGTCTTCTTCCTCACATACTTACATAATAAACATAGCATGAGTTAAACAATTATTTAAAAGTTAAAAAGTGTGGTTGTAAAATTGACATTCTACTTATGGTTGTGTGCATGTATTTAACATATTTTCAACATCTTTTCAGATTAATTGCTTCAATATATTAATCTAATATATATGAATATATTAGATTAGTATTAGCTTAACTTTCCACATTTTAACAGACATTTGGATATTCCATTTGGTTTTTCCTTAAAAATTAATTGTTCGACTTTACTCATTTAATTTAATTAGGTACTAGGACTCATGATCTAGATATTGTCTGGCCCAAATACTTTATCCAATAATGGACACTAGCACATGTAAACCTCCCCTGCGTAAAGGCGCCACAATGTTGTGCTTTGAGTAATAGGAGCTTCCAGATTGACCTGGTCTCTCTGTCGCCCCCTACAGGGCCCTCAGGGTTTCACTGGTCCCCCTGGTGAGCCTGGAGAGGCAGGTGCTGCTGTAAGTATCACACATGAACGTTGCACAACAACACACTGATACGGACATGTTATTAGCAAACATCTGCCATGCCGAAATTATGTCTATGCTTCCTGGGAAATCATGTTCACAATGCACACGGTGTCACTCAAGTCCCAAAGTTCACGGGGGTCGTCGATGTAGGTCACACACAGTTCAGTTATTTAACAGTCATCACTTTCTTTGGTCCACTGATCTAGATAACATGTTTATGTACATGTTTATTTGACTCTTTTTACAAGAGAGTATTTTTTCTATTTTTGGCCAATCCGCCATCCAAATCATGTTGCACACTTGTGCGCACGCGCACACACAAACACAGACACACACACACAGACTGAGCCTGTGTTTTGTCTTCTTCAGGGACCCATGGGTCCTCGTGGACCAGCTGGACCTCCAGGGAAGAACGGAGAGGATGTAAGTCCATCAGGCTACCTTCTTTCTCAACATATGACCACTTCCTCCTCAACACAAGTCCACTTCCTGCTCAACAAATGACCACTTGCTCCTCAACACATGACCACTTCCTACTCAACACAAGTCCACTTCCTCCTCAACACATGACCATTTCCTCCTCAACACATGACCACTTCCTACTCAACACAAGTCCACTTCCTCCTCAACACATGACCATTTCCTCCTCAACACATGACCACTTTCTCCTCAACACAAGTCCACTTCCTGCTCAACACATGACCATTTCCTCCTCAACACATGACCACTTTCTCCTCAACACAAGACCACTTCCTGCTCAACGCATGACCACTTCCTCCTCCTTACCCTCATGACCACTTCCTCCATATGCAGAGGAGTTCAAAACAGTCCAAAGCACTGAGTCCTACCTTCCACCAAGTCCTGAATAATATGTGTTTATCCTTGGAAACTAACCTTCTCAGCCCCCTTGCTGTACTCCACTCAGCTTCCTGTCAGCCAGTCAACCAAAAATGCTCATTTTTAGCCTGTAAAGAAAGCTATAATTAGTGGTTAGACTACCACCCTAGTCAGATCTACTGTTGTGATCTAACCCACAGTCCTTAACAACTTAACCACACAGAGAAGTCTAGGGAGAAGAATTCCAGGAGTTGTTTTTAAGTTTCCACCTACTATCACAAGTTCACTCTTGTTTACTTCTCCGTCTCAGTGGTAGCAGAAATAAAGGATGTTTTTGTCCTGTTCTTTGCCCTCCTGACTGTGTCCCTCCTCCCTGCAGGGTGAGTCTGGAAAGCCTGGTCGTGCAGGTGAGCGTGGACCTTCCGGCCCTCAGGTGAGTGTCCGGCCTCACTGCTGCACTCTGCTAGGAGCATTGGAGGTTGTGTTGTCTTTCATTGCTTTGGTAGTCAACCCCAGTTTTAACACATGATCTCTCTCTGTCTCTGTCTCTGTCTTCTCGTTCTCCAGGGAGCTCGTGGATTCCCCGGAACCCCCGGCCTGCCCGGCATCAAGGGACACAGAGTGAGTCATAATCCCCAAAATGGCCGCTGCCCTTACGGTCAACATTGAGAATGCAGCGAAGACAAGCAACACACTCCACGACGCCCCACCCTTCTTCCAATCACAGCGCATGGCCTCCCCCTCTCTCTAACGTCCCCTCTCCATCCACCCTCTCCTCTAGGGATTCAGCGGTCTGGATGGAGCCAAGGGAGACAGTGGCCCCGCTGGTCCCAAGGTAAGACCCCTGTACTCATCCCTCATCTCTGAAGGACAAAAAACACACGTGTCCCCCCCCCCCCCTTTCTTTGCTTATCCCTCACCTGTCCGTCTGTCCCTAGGGAGAGGCTGGTGCACCTGGCGAGAACGGAACTCCCGGAGCCATGGTGAGTGAAACCCACCTGCACAATTATGGTCTTTAAAATTAGGATTAGCCTACTGTGTTCCTCCTTAACACGTGACCACCACAGAAGTTCAGCAGTCAGGTCGTAACCCAGGTGAATGACCTGCGCACTGGCTAACCTGTGTGTTCTTTCTCTGCTTTTCTTTCTCTCTCTTCCATCTTTCTCTCCATCTTGCAGGGTCCTCGTGGTCTGCCTGGTGAGAGAGGCCGTGCTGGTCCCAATGGAGCTGCTGTGAGTGACCCCTCCAGACCCACCCAGCCCAACACTATCACCCCTTCCAGACCCACCCAGCCCAACACCATCCCCCCTCCAGACCCACCCAGCCCAACACCATCAAACCTCCAGACCCACCCAACCCAACACCATCACCCCTTCCAGACCCACACATCCCAACACCATCACCCCTCCAGAACCACACTTCCCAACACCATCACTCCTCCAGAACCACAAATCCCAACACCATCAAACCTCCAGACCCACCCAGCCCAACACTATCACCCCTCCAGAACCACACACCCCAACACCATCACTCCTCCAGACCTACACATCCCAACACCATCACCCCTCCAGACTTACACATCCCAACACCATCACCCCCACAGAAACAATGACCCCTTCAGAACCATGACCACACCCTCTGCCCCACACCAACCCTCACACAGCCCAACACCTCCAGCCAAATACATTTAGCAGTAGACATAAACACAGTTTTCTATAAGCAAACTTCACCCTCCATCAAGACAGACGAATGTCAACCACTCATTCCACTACACTGCATTGAATGAAAGAGCCTGTGGCCCAATCAGATGGCCAGTCTCCAGGACCGAGAATTATGGGATCTCTAGGTGGCTCTGACCCAGGTTCTCTCCCCCTCTCTCTCTCTCCTGCAGGGTGCTCGTGGTAACGATGGTGCTGCTGGTGCTGCCGGACCCCCTGTAAGTACCTACCTAGACACCTGTACACCTGGCCAATCACATCACTGTGATACACCTGCACACCTGTTGTATTACTTCAGATGCTGCCAATGTCTACTGTGTTGCATGTGTTCATCAGACACCAGCATACAGATACACACCCCACTGCAGGCTTTCCTACCAGACATGGGTCACTTTGTTGGCATTGGGATCATGTTGGTTGATCCCCTTCACGTGTATCTAATGGGGGTTTCTTAAATGTTCTAATGTCCTCTTGTCGTCCCCTAGGGCCCCACTGGTCCCGCAGGTCCCGCTGGCTTCCCTGGCGGCCCCGGAGCCAAGGTGAGGACCCCTCTCCTCCCTTCTCCCCTGGCTTCACACCTGCCCTTACACACACCTCACATGCACCTCCCTCTCCTCTCCCCTCCTTCCTTCCCCCTCTCCTGTGAATTACCTCAGAAAACTCTTGTTTAACTGTGCTGACGGTTTGTGTTTGGGTCCCCACAGGGAGAGGTTGGTGCCCAGGGTGCCCGTGGCCCCGAGGGACCCCAGGGAGCCCGTGGAGAGGCTGGAAACCCCGGACCCGCTGGTGCTGCTGGACCTGCCGTGAGTGTTCCCTACAGAACCCTTGTTAGGCCTGGGAGCGGAACCCAGAGAAGCTTCTAGAACATCGCCTCTTTGGAAAGGAGTGATCGTCCTAACCTGTCTGATTTTCCTACCTACTCACAGGGTAACAACGGAGCCGATGGAAATCCTGGTGGCAAGGGTGCCCCTGTAAGTACACCCTCCCAGAAACTGTATATTTCCCTCACCCATCTGGCCATTTTGACTGTGCCCCTGCAAGTAGACCCCTTACATATCTCTCCCTCACCCATCCAGCCGTTATGGCTGCCAAGGATTCTTTTCTGACACAGATATGATTGCTCAAGTCATGTTAGTCACGGGCTATTATCAGTTCATACCAACTTTAACAGTCATTTTCTCTTTGCTACAAGCCTTTCACTGATTGAAACAAATCAGTTTTTCAGTGTTTCTGTTTCGTGTAGAGATGTTAGCGCTTATGGTTAACATGTCTGACCATGTGAGTTGTGTGTGTTGCCCCCTACAGGGTGCTGCTGGTATTGCTGGAGCCCCTGGCTTCCCCGGACCCCGTGGCCCCCCTGGAGCCGCAGGAGCAGGAGGTGCCCCCGGCCCCAAGGGAAACACTGTGAGTCCTCCTCACCTGAGTCCTTACCTGCCTCTCTACACACAATGCACGCCTTGGACAGAATCCTGCCTCTTCAAACACACACACCTGTACCACACACCTGACTCTACACACCTGATGATGTAACTGCATATGAGACAGAAACGATACTGGTTCAGGTGGACATGGACGGTGTCTACCCTCATCTCATCGTCTGACTTTGTGTTTTTTGTTGCTCCCAGGGTGAGGTTGGTGCCCCCGGTGCCAAGGGAGAGGTTGGTGCCAAGGGAGAGGCTGTAAGTATACTTGATCTTTACCTGATCTTCACCTGGTCTTAACTGCCAAACTGGACCTCAGAGCCTGGAGAGCTGAACTGTGTGTCTTTCCCCCAGGGTGCCCCAGGAGTGCAGGGACCCCCCGGCGCTGCTGGAGAGGAGGGCAAGAGAGGTGCCCGTGGAGAGCCCGGCGGTGCTGGAGCCAGAGGAGCCCCCGGAGAGCGCGTGAGTCCACCTGACACCTCCATCCCGGAGAGCAGAGCAGGAGGAGCCCAGTCACTGAGCTACCTCGGCCCCCTCTCCCCTTCTCTGTTCCCCCATTCCATCCATCTACACGCCCCCCCCCCCTCCCTGAGTTGGTTTATGGAAAAATTACCCCCATTTTTCATCTGTTCTCTAAATCCTGCCTTTACATCTGCTTAGTCCTCTAAGATGTATCTCAGAACCACCTCTCCCTCTCTCCTCCTGCTGAATACAGCTACCAGTGCCAGTGTTGTGTACACTCAACAACCTGCAACAATTTGTCTCAACTCCCAATTGACACATTGCTAATTAGATCAGAGTTTTATAGAGAGATTATGTGCTGAGCTGTTCTGAGCCTGTTATCCAGATAATAACCTCCATGGTTTATTGTCAAGCTGCATGAGACTACAGCCCAAAGCCCACTTCCTGCTGCTGTTTCTTCTCTGACCACAAGGGAGATTTTCAACTAATAAACCTCCTAGTGGACGGTGAAACCATTTAAGTGGCACTTTGGTATCAAACTCCATCGAGGGCCAAGAGGGTGCAGGTTTTCACTTCAACCAAGCACGACTCCAGCTGATTTCACTATGTAGAGAAACTCACTGGTGAAATCAACTTGGTTAACAAGAAAATCTGCTCCCATTTGGTCCTCGATGGCACCAGTTTGACACCAATGACTTAAGCAATGGCCCAGTTACTCATAGTCAATAGACTAGTTCTTGCTGTTGATGATCTGTTCTTCCAAAATAACTGTCAAGTTTTCTCTTTGCATTTCTGGTTCCTTCCTGGTAGGACTGTGGAGGTGTGGTACCGGTCTAACACATGTTTTCTCCTATAGGGAGCCCCTGGTAGCCGTGGTTTCCCTGGTGCTGATGGAGCTGGTGGCCCCAAAGTGAGTTTTAAATACACGCACATGCACACATACACACAGAAATACACACATACACACACACACCTACACACACACACACTGCTGAGCGCCCCGTCCTGTCTCTCTGTGTTAGGGCGCCCCTGGTGAGCGTGGATCTCCTGGTGTGGTTGGAGCCAAGGGCTCTACTGGTGAGCCTGGTCGCAATGGAGAGACTGGCATGCCTGGAGCTAAGGTGAGTCCCATTTCTGCAGTGCCTACATCTCTCCCTGTCTATCTCAATGTCTCTCTACCTGTCCGTCTCTCTACCTCCCTTTCTATCTGTCTTACTGAATCTCTCTCTCTCTCTACCTCTCTGTCTCTCTTTCTCTTTATTAGATAACCAGTTAACCAATTAACAGTTATGAGAGTGCCTACCTGTATTTTTGGATTTGCCATGGCTGACCTTTGCCCTCTCCCTCCCATTCCCTCCAGGGTATGACTGGTAGCCCAGGAAGCCCTGGACCTGATGGCAAGACTGGACCTGTTGTAAGTAACACAGCCTCCTCCTCCTTCCTGCGTAAATAACCCCAGCACAGACAGTATACATCCCTGTTACATTGTCTGCTACTAGTGTGCTGATCCTCTCTCTGTCCCCCCCTCCCCTCTTTTCTGCCTCTCCTCCCCTCTGACAGGGTGCAGCTGGTCAAGATGGCCGCCCCGGACCCCCAGGCCCCGTTGGAGCCAGAGGCCAGCCCGGAGTCATGGGATTCCCCGGACCCAAGGGAACCGCTGTGAGTATAACACCCCACCCAGCAGCTCTTCGGCTGGGCTGTGAACCTTAGCTTAGCTCCCCCCACTACGGCTCAGAGCCTAACCACTGCTCATATCCCTGCACCTGTCCCCATAGGGTGAGGGAGGCAAGCCTGGAGAGAGAGGAGTGATGGGACCCACCGGTGCTGTCGTAAGTACCCCTCTGTGCTGGACACATTCACACAGCGTCTCACCGCATCCAGACAGCAGAAAGTACCGTCAGTGTGTGTAGTTGAGTTGTTGGTAACCCTCGCTCTGCTTCCTCCAGGGTGCCCCTGGTAAAGATGGAGATGTTGGCGCTGTTGGTGCCCCCGGACCCGCTGTACGTAGATCACCACCCTCCAGCATCCCACAATGCAACACTCTCACTGTTCTCCCAACGTCTTCCCCTGCATTACATCCCCCACACATGGACGTCTCCTCTCTAGCACTCACACATCGACATTATGTTCTGTAGTCCACACAGACACTGCACCTGTACCACCCCCACCACCCACTACCCCCACCACCCCCACCACCCCCCCCCCCCCCCCCACACACACACACACACACCTGGACACCTGACTGCCAGCCTCTAACTATGCTCCTGTTTGGCCCTCAGGGACCCGCTGGAGAGAGAGGAGAGCAGGGCGCTAGTGGCCCCGCCGGATTCCAGGTAGGTCCATTCCCAAACCAAGGACCTATCTCAATCCCACCAGTCCCAAGCCTTCTTTGTCCCCTTCAGGAGCCTTGACACCCCCCATGTCTGCGTGTCTTTCCTAACAGGGACTCCCTGGACCCCAAGGAGCTGTTGGAGAGACAGGAAAGCCCGGAGAGCAGGTGGGAACATGGAGCTCTGTCCTGTCCTCTCTTTGATTCTTCTTCTTAAAGATGAATGTTTCCAGCATCTTGCTGGCCGGCAACACCTTAGGCTTTTGATACATGTGTTAAATGTGAAGGTGTATCTTGTGAGTTCCCTCTAACCCCGGTATGATGTCTTGTCTTTCTCCAGGGTCTGCCTGGTGAGGGCGGTGCCCCCGGACCTGCCGGAGCCAGAGTGAGTATCACCCTCCTGGCTGTGCTGGAAGTCTGGTCCCAGTGTTCAGCCACATGAACCACGGCAGCTCACTCAGCAGAAGACATGTGATTACGTCCTTGTTTTTTCCATGGTGCTAACTGGCTGCTCTTTCCCTCTCCTCTTCCTCTCCTCTCCCCCACCACCGTCTTCCTATCTCCCAGGGTGACAGAGGTTTCCCCGGTGAGCGTGGAGCCGCCGGCGCAGTTGGACCCGCCGGTGCCCGTGGATCTCCCGGCTCTGCCGGTAACGACGGAGCCAAGGTGAGTAGTACGAGACTCTGCCACTCTCCCACTCCATACAGACCCCACCGCCACCATGCAGCCTCAGCCCCTCTGCTCCCTCCACACACGCTAACGTACCGCTCTCTCTTCTCCCCTCCTCCCCCAGGGTGATGCTGGAGCTGCTGGTGCCCCCGGAGCCCAGGGACCCCCTGGTCTGCAGGGCATGCCTGGAGAACGCGGAGCCGCTGGCCTTCCCGGACTCAAGGGAGACAGAGTGAGTACCTGGCATGGACCTTGTCACCACACACACACCCTGTCACTACAGACACACACATACTGTTACTACAATCACACACACAAAATCCGGAGAAATCGCACACTTGCCCTCAGCTCATCCCAGCATCTTCCGGTCTGGAGGACGACTCCTAAACGATTCCTCTCATCCTCTCTTGTTTCCAGGGAGACCAAGGAGGCAAGGGTGCTGATGGTGCACCTGGTAAGGATGGCATCCGGGGCATGACTGGCCCCATCGGACCCCCCGGCCCTGCTGGAGCTCCAGGAGACAAGGGAGAGGGCGGCCCTGCCGGCCCAGTTGGCCCTACTGGTGCTCGTGGTGCCCCTGTGAGTACTTCAACACCACCTGGTCCTCCAGGACAAACCCTACTGTACCCAGACTCCCCTGGGAGAGGAAATGACCTCCGATACTGTACCCAGACACACTAGGGACAGGAAATGACCTCAGATACTGTACCCAGACACACTAGGGACAGAAAATGACCTCAGATACTGTACCCAGACACACTAAGGACAGGAAACAACCTCAAACACTTCTACCCCTCACCCTCACCCTACTACATACACTAAGACACCCTCTCTGGCCTCGGCTCACACCATGGGAAAGACACGCATCAGAACAGACTGCAACGCATGAAAAAAGTTCCACAAAGGCGAAACAACATAATCTACAACTTTGGCTTGAAAGGATGACTCTTCTGGAAAGTTCTGTTGTTCCCACTGTGCTGCTATGAGCCAGGGGTCTGACCACAGCCCTCCTAACTGACCCATCCCCCCCCTCCCCCCCAGGGTGAGCGTGGTGAGGCTGGTGCTTCTGGACCCGCTGGATTCGCCGGACCACCCGTGAGTACACACACACACAAACAATTACACACACCAACACACACACTTTCCTCTAAGAGTGAAACTGTCCGTAGAATGATTAGAACGTTAGAATGATTACCCAATTATCCTTTTTCTCCAACATGTGAACAAATTCTGTTAAGTAAAATCTGTGTAACATCGTGGACCTGGTTGACACCAAATGAGACTCCTAAAAGAAAGACTATTGCAGGGAAAATTGTAACATGTCTCTCCTCCACCCTCTCCACCAGGGCGCTGATGGCCAGCCTGGTGGTAAAGGAGAGGCGGGAGATAACGGAGCCAAGGGAGAGACAGGTGCCCCTGGCCCCGCTGGTGCTACTGGACCCGCCGGACCCCAGGTAAACCACAACCCCCGCGACCTGACCTCAACGATACCCCCCCTCCCGGCACCCTCTCAACACTGAGGACACAGCCTGGAAGCTGGTGTTTTCCGGTGAGGTTTGGTCCCAGAGATCTGGTGCCTGACTGTACAATGTGTTTTCTACGCAGGGACCCGTTGGAAACACCGGACCCAAGGGAGCTCGCGGTGCTGCTGGACCCCCTGTGAGTACCAAATTCAAATTCCAAAAGCTTTATTGGCATGAGTGTCCAGGTTGAAGCAGCATGGACAAAAGCAGTCCACAGCTACAGAACATCATTTTCAACAATAATCATGGGATCTAACTATTATTAATCAGAACAAACATCTATATTTGTGCAGTAAATTGTCATTCATTCACAACTGGTTATAAAAAGGTTATAAAAATTCCCACAGTACTTGTATCAAGAGTAGCAGCTGTTATCTTATCAAAGACAAGGTCAGTATTCTAACTAGTGTCTTTCTCTCTCTCTTCCTCTCCTCCTGGTCAGGGTGCAACTGGTTTCCCTGGTGCTGCTGGCAGAGTTGGACCTCCCGGCCCATCTGTGAGTACTTCCTGTATCCTCACATCTACTTCCTGCCATGCCATCACACACACGCACTGAACGCTACCCATCATGCACCAGGCATACAGACACAGCAATCCTTGTTACCTCGACAACGTCACCCTCAATCCCACGTTGTACTGGAGGATTCTCTAACCATCCCCCGTCTCCCCCTGTCCCCGTCTCCCAGGGCAACAGCGGAGCCCCTGGACCCCCAGGCCCAGGTGGAAAGGAGGGCCCCAAGGGTAACCGTGGAGAGACTGGTCCTGCCGGCCGCCCCGGTGAGGTTGGAGCTGCCGGACCCCCAGGCGCCCCGGGAGAGAAGGGTAACCCCGGAGGAGAGGGTGCTCCTGTAAGTACTCACACACCCCTGGTTTGAACAGGTTCCACCTTCACACCCCCCTGGTAGACAGGAGGTGGTTTCTACGCCCGGTGACTTCTTTAGCCACACAGTGACGAAAAACGTAGATCTTCTCAGAATGTCAACATATTTTTGAAATTCATCTGAACTGCTCCTAGACTTGGAACTACAACTTGACAAACAGGATTCCGTTAGTGATGACTATGTGTTTTGGGAGCAACTCAGGGCAGTGTTACTGACCAGTGTCTCCCCCTGCAGGGTTCTTCTGGTATCCCCGGGCCTGCTGGTATTGCTGGCCAGCGAGGTATCGTAGGTCTGCCTGGACAGAGAGGAGAGCGTGGATTCCCAGGCCTCCCCGGTGCTGCTGTGAGTTCAACCCCAGAGTCAGAGCTACCTGTTCAGGCCTTAGATCCAGTAACGATCCAGCATCAAAGGATGCCATTCTGATCCCATGCAGTCTAGTCCAGGTCTAATCCAGCTCTGTTCCACCCCCATCCATAGGGAGAGCCAGGCAAGCAGGGACCCGGTGGCCAATCTGGGGAGCGTGGCCCCCCAGGCCCCATGGGACCCCCTGGACTGGCTGGAGCCCCCGGAGAGACAGGTCGCGAGGTAACAGCGAACATCTCACCCCTTCCCCCCCAGTTCTTTCTCAAATCTGATGGCTGCTCCTGATAATGCAGTCGGAGGGTTTCCATGGCAGTGCGCGTGACTGACAGCCGGTGTTTGCGTTTCTAGGGAAGCCCTGGTAACGAGGGATCCGCTGGTCGCGATGGTCCCGCTGGAGCCAAGGTGAGAAGGACGATCGAACTGCTACAACCTTACAGATTAATTTCTACACCAATCAATGGCCTTGTTGAAGATGGCACCCTTCAGGGGTCCCTAAATATATGTCACCTGGCTGATCTGTGTGTGTATGTGTGTCTGTGTGTGTATAGGGAGATCGTGGTGAGACCGGCATTGCTGGTGCTCCCGGTGCCCCCGGACCCCCTGGTGCCCCCGGCCCCGTTGGCCCCGCTGGAAAGAGTGGTGACCGTGGAGAGTCTGTGAGTACCCCGGTCTAATTCAGCCCACTGCCATCACCCACACACAGGCTGCTGCTGTCCTAGAGTGCCATAAGGCTGTGAGTACTGGTGTAATTGACTGACATATCTCCCTCTCCCTGCCTCTTTCTCTCTCTCCCTCTCTTTCTCCCTCTCCAGGGTCCTGCCGGCCCTGCTGGTATCGCTGGCCCTGCTGGTCCTCGTGGCCCTGCAGTACGTATCCCAGACATATGTTACTTAACTATCACTACCACTATCCCCAGACGGCTAAACAACCAGCCGTCTGGCTCCCTAAACAGGGAGAAAGAAAAGATGTCAAGAGTCTAGAGACGGCCTGGTGGGGCATGTTGAGGAGCTCCCAGGTGTCCTGTGTGACAATCGGACCGCTGGGTTGACCGCTGTCCCTGTGTGACTTAGGGACCTGCTGGAGCCCGTGGAGACAAGGGAGAGGCTGGCGAGGCTGGAGAGAGAGGCATGAAGGGACACCGTGGATTCACCGGCATGCAGGGACCACCCGGACCTGCTGTGAGTTCTCCACGGTTCCGGAAGCATTGCTAAGGAACCCCTTATGTCCGCACACACATTCTCACAGTCTTAGAAGCCTTCTGTGGTGCGAAACATCCAGAAAACCCACTCCTGACAGCCTCCACGTCTTCAGTCCGTGACTGAGCCATGTTCTGGTTATTTTGTGCCTTTAGGGGCCCAATGGAGAACAAGGACCCGCTGGAGCTTCAGGCCCCGCTGGACCCAGAGTAAGTGACCTGCACCATCACCACAGCCACAACACGCTGCACAGCCTTTGTTTGGGGGTGTTTATTCATGTTTACTGAGGATCAGACACCAGAGTGTGCTGACCTGTTATTTTCCATCGCCAGGGGCCTTCTGGTTCTGCTGGAGCAGCTGGAAAGGATGGAATGAGCGGTCTGCCCGGACCTACCGGACCCCCAGGACCCCGTGGTCGCAGTGGAGAGATGGGACCTGCCGTAAGTCCCCCTGCTTCTTCTTCACACTCCTTCTCCTTAAACTTTCTCGCCCACCGCCTACGATCCAAGGTTTTCTTTTGCTTACTCGTGCTTCTTGTCTCCTCCGCTCAGGGACCCACCGGCCCCCCTGGCCCACCAGGACCTCCCGGCCCCCCCGGAGGTGGATTCGACATGGGCTTCATCGCCCAGCCCGCCCAGGAGAAGGCCCCCGATCCCTTCCGCATGTTCCGCGCCGACGACGCCAACGTGATGCGCGATCGCGACCTGGAGGTGGACTCCACCCTGAAGAGCCTTAGCCAGCAGATCGAGAACATCCGCAGCCCCGATGGCACCAGGAAGAACCCCGCCCGCACCTGCCGCGACCTCAAGATGTGCCACCCCGACTGGAAGAGCGGTAAGTCAGATCCCCATGACGGCCCCACAGGGATCCGATTCCCCCCCCCCCCCCCGAATCCGTGAGCTAAAATCCTGGCGTTGTGCAGTGCTGGTGTTAGAGATCACGCTCCTCTTCTCTTCTCCCCATCTCAGGACATTACTGGATCGACCCTGACCAGGGCTGTAATCAGGATGCCATCAAGGTCTACTGCAACATGGAGACTGGAGAGACCTGCGTCAACCCATCCCAGGCTGACATCCCCAAGAAGAGCTGGTACACCAGCAAGAACATCAAGGAGAAGAAGCACGTGTGGTTCGGAGAGGCCATGACCGACGGCTTCCAGGTGAGGCTGCAGTTACATCCCCCAGCTTGATGTAAGCTCAAATGTAGCCCAAATCGAACCGTGGAAAAGTTGGTTTGTGAGCTTGCTTTAAGCTTAAAACAAACATGTTTGCAGTAAGAACTTTTCACTTGAGAAGATTTCTTGAAATAATGCGTTGAATGAAGCCACTAGACAAGCCATTCTTAATAGAAATAAGTCACAATATATTTCAAATGTAAAAAAAAAAAGAAAGAAGATGATCTCACTTAGACGTAAACCTTTTGAAGAGTAAAACCTGTCCACAGATTTCATTTGATAAACTTTACTACTTTAACTTTTCTACTTTAAGCTCCATTAAGATGCAAAGTCAGGATCACAAAAAGCTCGACAATTATAAAACGAACTTCTAAGTCAAACAAACGATGACGTCACCATGATTACAAGCTTGAGACACGACACATCATGATGTGAACCACAAACGCCCCCTAACATTCTCTCCGTCTCTCCCCCTCCCTCTCCATCCCTCACCCCCTGCCTCCCTCTTCGCCGGGGACAGTTTGAGTACGGTAGCGAGGGCTCCAGGCCTGAGGATGTCAACATCCAGCTCACCTTCCTGCGCCTGATGGCCACAGAGGCCAGCCAGAACATCACCTACCACTGCAAGAACAGCATCGCCTACATGGACCAGGCTAGCGGAAACCTGAAGAAGGCTCTGCTGCTGCAGGGATCCAACGAGATCGAGATCAGAGCCGAGGGCAACAGCCGCTTCACCTACAGTGTCACAGAGGACGGCTGCACGGTGAGGAGCAGCATACATACACACACACGCATGCAGATGCACACACGTGCACAACCACACACACAAATGCAGACATCAAGGGTGTTTTTACTACTTACTCTCTCACAGTGGGCAGTTATACTTTTAGAGCTGCTTTGGGATGTTAAAGTGATTGAAACAGTTGCCCAACAGCAGTTTCAGTGGATGACGGGGAGAGAGTATGCATGAACTGTGGTGGTTAAGGGTTTAAATTAGGCCCCACGTACAAATTTGAAACACAGATGGACACAAGGCGAAGTCCTGTTAAGAGAAATATAGGAAGGTGTAATTGTGGGATCTAACTGTCTGTCTCTCTTGCTTTGTCTTTCCCGCTTTTTCATTTCGCAGTCGCACACTGGTGCATGGGGCAAGACAGTCATCGACTACAAGACAACAAAAACTGCCCGCCTCCCAATCATTGACATCGCTCCTATGGACGTTGGTGCTCCCAACCAGGAATTTGGCATCGAAGTTGGCCCTGTCTGCTTCTTGTAAAACAGAAATCTGGACTTTATGTGTGTATGTGTGTTTTTTTTCTAGCAGTCATCTCTCTAAAACAAACCTTTTCTATGCATTTTTTTAAAACACCCTCCTAGAATTTCATTTGGCCGTTCAAATGGTCCACTTGCCTAAAACTGCACAGAGAACAGAGGTTGTGTGTTGTCAAGCGTTTTTTTCGGGACAACTATTTTACTACCATCTACACACCAAGGATACTTTAGAAGACATTTGTTTCACTGGCAACAAGAAAATAATATATACTTATAAAGTGTAAAATCTTTCCCCCTACTCCCTGGAGTTAACAGACAACATCACGAAACAGGTGACTTTTTTTACCACTACGGAAGGACGATGAAAAACCAAAAGAGAAATCCAATGCATTGTACCACTTTCAGGTGTTGAATAAATGGTCAAACTGACAGTGAAGTGTCTCGTTGTTGTAATCACCCGGTCGAGCGGTTGTCGTGGTAATTCTTTAAGTCACATCAAAAAAGCTTGCAACATCAGCAGAAACTTGGGTTTGACGTATTTTTGTTTTAATCTTATGGCTACCTCAAACAGGAAATCCACCTTACCCAGTGTTGGTTGACCCCATGGTTAGATTTTACACAGCAGAAGTATGGTTGAAAGAGACAGCTGAAATAGGTGCTATTCTTAATGAGGTCCTTGCTGCCACGGGTGATGGTATTGTGCTAATGTGTTGTTGTCATTCTTGTGTGCAGGGCCTTCGGTGCTAAAGTAAAACGTTATCTTGTCCAGTCGTAACAGATGCTTTCGAGGCGTTGGTGTCTTTGTGAGCCTGAGAGAGGGTTACTGTAGTTGCGAGACAAACCGCCCTGTCGGGTGTAGCTAGCGGGTGGATTGGTTCAGTCTGTTTTCCATCTTTTTAGACACTTTTTGGTTGTTGTTTTTTTTTTTGTCCCCTCCATCACTTTTTTTGTCCAATTCCTTCTAGCAGTTCTCCTTTCTTCTCCCCCTAACTGTCCTAGGTTATTTTTTTTAATTTTTTTTTCCCATGTTTTTTTATTTTTTATTTTTTATTGTTTTGAGAAGGGTTTTTGACCAACCCTGGATAAATCGAACAAAATCATGACTATGAGAGAAGCAGACAGCTTTGGGGGACTAAAACAAGAGAATCTGTACCTATTTTGTATATGTATAATAATTTGAGATGTTTTTAATTATTTTGAATGCTGAAATAAAGCATGTAAGTGGTCTACTTAATGTTGTCAGACTCCACTGTTACCGGTCAGCCAGATGGACTTACATAAAGCACAGCTTGCACACCTGGTTTCATTTGTTGTGACTCAAAGATTAAAAGAAAATCTCAGAACTGTCTGCCTCTGAAAATTTTATTCTCATTTTCAGAACCAGAAAAAAAATATTTCAGTTCACACTGGGGCAAATAGCAACACTGGTGGGTGTAGAGTAGGCTACTTGTATAACTATCCACCTACTGTAGGAATCACTGGAGGATTTTCCTTACTGTATCTATGGAGCCAGGGAAAAAAAAACATCTGGTTGAAGAAAAGGGACACATCAAAAATTATAATCCAATCAGAGGTGGAGATAGTAGCATCCAAATCAGAAGGAAATTAAATCCTCACGAGGTGGCGGTGGAGCTCATGGTAACTCCTGTTTCTTCATTTAGTCTTTGGCCAAATGTAAATCCTTCTACTACAGGTGAACGTTCATCCAAATCCGAAAACCTGCAACCGTGACGGTTGTCAAACAAGCTGTGCCGGATCCAATCCAACTCTGAGACTCTTTCACAAGTGCAGCTTTGATGTGAACTTTGATCTTTTCTCAGAGGTTAAACAACCGATATTCTTGATATTCCTTGGTTAAGCAACAAGGGCAGCTAGACTACTAGGCTATGCCTCTCTTCTGGGCTCCACTGTGCCTCTCTTCTGGGCTCCACAGTCCTGAACTGCCCAGGTGGGTCTAGCCTGCTGGGGCACAGCACAGGCCGCACAAAGGGCTCGATTGTCCACATTGTAGTAGGCGTCCACCCAAAATACCGGACGGAGAAGCCTGGCTTATCCTGAGAGAAAATGAATGATTGTTATCATAGTTTTAAAATACAGTGTTTCACATGGGTATATGGATGAGTGAGCTATTCTGAATGTGTGCATACACACTATCAATATTATCCTAATTATAGGTAAATCTTGGTTAACCTAATCTGGGTAATCTTGCCTGTTGGGTGTATCTATAGCCAAATAATTTACAAATATCACATCCAAATACAGCCTCACAGGCGCGTTGTAGCCTATTTGTTTTGCTGAAATGCTATAGAAAGAATTTCGTATTTATAAACAACAGTGGAGGTCGTGTCCTTTTAAACATTTGAAAGTGCACACTGCCATCTAGTGGTCTGAGTTTGAGGTGGATTTTAATTGCAAAGTTTATTTTGTACGTCTGGATATTTGTCCGAATCCGTTTTTAAAATTCCAGATAGGAAACAATGTCTATGAAAATATCGCTTAACTCCCCTACTGTAAGGTTAAAGACAGGCACATTTCTTCACTTTGAATTATAATGCGCTTTTGGCTGACATCGAAAAGGCTGCAGATTACGGGTTTGTGAATCTGTCTTTTGAATGAGTTGTGTAATGTTGTAGTCATGTTTTAATCATTGTTTTACCTACTGTTTTTAATGGCGTGTGCATGATAGGGTAGTATGTAGTAGTGTAGGATGTACAGGCTCGTATTCCTTCTTGTAATCCTTCTTGCCATGAAAGACTCCCCTTGCTAAATCTGTCTAAGAAGGAGTCCCATGACTGAAACCGTATTCTGTTTTCTCATATCAGTGCTCTCAGTAGGATACGATGGGTTTGAATGGGACACAGACACCCTTTTCTCAGTAAGTTTACAAACCCCAGTCTAAAAGCAGAACTCTTGTATCAATTAAATCAATCAATTTATTATTTAAAGTGCAAAATCACCATGGTGCATGGTCTCAATACACTTTACAATAAAATCAGGTACAAAAAAAACGGAACAAAATTACATACAGTAAAACAGTATTAAAACACCACAGTAAAATGATAAAACAGTTAAGAATTATTTTTGTAGGTTTCTAAATCCCCCTCAAGATGTCGCTACTACTCAAGGTGCTCCTACTATGGTCCATTTAAATCTGCTGTCAATAACAGCAGGCAAACAGCTAAACAGATAACTATGATTCAAGAAACAATTATCCATATTGATGTCTTATACTTACACTAATGGGATGGAACATTTCTCTAGTCTAATTAATAACCGGTGTCCACATTTTAGATTGTATCATAGATTGTATAATAGACTTAACAACTGAATTCCCTCTTGGTGAGCGTATGATGACTCTATTCATTGAATAGCCTCACTGTAACATATAGGCTAAATAATTAGGCCCATTCCAAACCAGTTTCTCTCTATTAAACATTTTATTGAGTTCTCATTGCGTTACATGAAGGGTTAACGGTACTTGGGCCATATGCTGTTGGTGATGAGGGAGGGAGGATGGAGAGGAGGGGTAGAGAGGAAGAGAGAGAGAGAGAGAGAGAGAGAGAGAGAGGGGGGGAGAGGGAGAGGAAGAGAGAGAGACAGAGAGAGAGAGACAGAGAGAGGAAGAGAGAGAGGGAGAGAGAGAGCGAGACAAAGAGAGAGAGAGAGAGAGAGAGAGAGAGAGAGAGAGAGAGAGAGCTGTCTTCAATGCGCTGAGCTCGCAGGGGGAGTGAAGGAGCGGAAAAAACGGAACGTGGACACAATGGATGGTCAAACACACGAATGATAAAGAAGCACGGATTTAGGAAACTTTAGGAATAAGGTAGGACTCATCGTTAACAAAACAGTGGGGGTGGGGAAGAAAAAATGCTTTTATTCGTCTCGTCTTTGCGTGCGAATTGTTTATTGAGACTGCAGGAGAAGAGATGCAGGAAGGACCCCGTCACTAGACATCAGGGAAAAGAGGTGATCCAGAGGCCCACAGGGTCCTAATGTTCCTGCTAACGTTCAATTTAAAACGTTTCACAAACAATCTGTTAGTGAAAGGAAAGACTGTTCAAACTGTTTTTTGACGTCGTTGACAATAAATAATGCAAGACTTAACACTGTAAACCGACCTGGTTATCTGGATCGCCTGTCCTCGTCTCAACAAAGCCCTTTTTTAGCAGGCGGACACGCATTTGACAGTAGTCATTTACTGAACCGTTATTATAATGTAGCACCTGATAACTTTATCACATTGTTACAATAATGGCAGCTCAGTCTATCAAGCGTCCAGTCTGACATTCCCATCCGTCTCATGTCTGACATATATCAGACGAACAAACAATAGTTTGGTAGCCTACCGAGCTTATGACTTAAGATCTGAGTCCGAATTACATTCAATACTTGTTTGCATTGGATGGTAATTGTTATGTTAAAAAAATAGGACTGTATACAATAGATTGTGATTGTATAATGGGCGTATGTTATCCTGGCTATATAGATACCACACATCGACAAAAACAAGGTGATCTGACCATACATTAGATTAGATATCACAGTGTTCCAGACCCACACCTCAACTCCTCTGGGGGGAAACAGGCCTGATGTGTGTAACACAGCCTGGATTACACAATAACCACCCTGTTGGCTTTCTCATACAATGAGCAGCCTTATGAGTGTAGGGTTCACATACAAAACCAGGAAATGAGCACAGGGGGGGAGAATGGAGGCATTGTGTCCCATATTTACATGATTGGGGGGGTCTTAGTCATGTTCGTCTTCCATGATGTGTATCTGTCGTTCTCAGCTTGTTGATTTCTAAGTCTTTAGTACCTCAGTCAGTCTCCTGCTTCTGATAGCATGAATGGGGGATTATTGGAGCTATACCCAGTTCCCTTTAAGACCCTGTGGCGACTTTCCATCTAGCAGAAGCTCAGGCTGATGGGGAAGACCTGAAACATTGTCAAGGAGGCAGAGACAAATAGTATAAATTATCCCCTTTAATGAGAGGAAAGCAGATGAGGCGCAAAATAATTAGGAGTTGATTCGTTGCAAATATCTATCCGATTGACACCAATTCATTAGGCTCAGTGTAACCAATCTTTTGTTCTATGTCCTTCAACTGCCTTCTTTTGCCACAGTTTATAGATGACAGTTGCCGTTTTCTCTTCTCTTCCCTATTCGCGTCCGCCAGAGATCATCTCATATTCTCTCTCACTTCTGTTTTTTTTTGTCCTGAATCTTAACCAGCTCTCTATGCATCTATCAATCTACTCTCTATACATCAACCCTCTCTCTCTCTCTCTCTCTCTCTCTCTCTCTCTCTCTCTCTCTCTCTCTCTCTCTCTCTTCTGCTATATTTTTTTATCCGGAACTCTCTTTGTCTATCCTCCTAACAGGCACAGTGATATTAGCGTTAAGGGTGCGTTTGTTTTGACTCTGTAGGAGGCAAGGTAGTCCCGGCGGACCTTCAGTATGCTGTCATCGCTGTCCGTCAGTCCCACTCCGAGGTGCGCTTGATTAACCATGATGAAGACGGAAGCCCCGACCGCGGGGAGCAACAACGGTGGTGCTGGGGCGACCCTGCGGAGCCCGTCCCCCCATCGGAACGCGTACGAGGCCGGGCTGCAGGCGCTGAAGCAAGCCACAGACGCCCTCAACAGCGCGGCCAATGGCGGCAACGGCAAAGACGGCAAGCCTCCACCTCTGCCCCGGCCTACGGGTCGCGGGCGGCGCTACGGCTCCAACGTGCACCGCATCAAAAACATGTTCATGCAGATGCAATCGCCGGGTGACGACGATGACCCCTCGAAGGCGGGCGCCGAGCAGACCGTCAAACTGACGCTCCCCCGAGCCAGCAGTCTGAACGAGAACGTGGACCACAGCGCCCTGCTCAAACTGGGCGCCACCGTGTCAGAGCGCGTCAACCGCTTCGACCCCAAGGCAGGCGAGGGCGGGGGCGGGGCTGCCAGCTCGGCTGGGTACTCCAAGCTGCAGGAGACCAGGAAGATCTTCGAGCAGCGAACGTTGCAGGAGAAGCAGGCGGCCACCAACCGCATCCTCCTGAAGAAGGAACGTGCGTCGGGCTTCCAGGACGGCCGCTTGGACGTGGTGGTGCGCTTCAACGGCAGCACTGAAGCCCTTGACCGGCTGGACGCGGCCGGGAGCGGTGGAGGGGAGGCGGTCAGCCCCACCGTGAGCCAGCTAAGCGCTGTGTTCGAGAAGGCCGACCTGAGGAACCACCTTCACCGGCCCTCCTCCACCTCACCCCTACCCCGCGGAGAGAGCCCCATCCCGGCCAAACCCTCAGGCCTCGGCTCCAATGCCGCAGCCCAGAAAGTGCGTGTGCCTCCCCCCGGAGGTCAGGAAGAGGGGGGCCACCAGGGCTCTGAACAGGAGGGCGCCCTCCGGAGGAACAGAGCAGCCCCCCGACCCGAAGACGGGGCCTCTAGCGGCCTTCGACCTGGGGATAGAACCTCCACTGCCTCCTCCATCAATGTTGAGCAGGAGGCCGGAACTGAAGCCAGGGGCTCGAGTACGGGAACCGACCCAGACAGGGAGTCCAAACCTGGGGAGCAGCAGGACTCAGAGGGCCCCGATGCAGGGAATCGGTTAGTCCAGGCCGATGTTCACGCCTCCAGAGAAAACGGCACGGAGGCGGGTTGTGACGCCACGCAGCGAGAGGGCGGAGAAAGGGGAGCGGGGGAGGAGTCAGAGGCGGTGTCTGGGCTTGAGGGGCGGGACGAGGATGGCGGGGAGGAGGAGTCTCGGAAGGAGGATTACTCAGAGGGAGACCTGGTGGACATCAGCGCCTATAGCGGCATCGGGGAGGACTCTGGTGGGAGTCAGCTGGATGAGGATGAGGAGCAGGAAGAGGAAGCTTACGAGCCAGAGTCCAGCTGCTCTGAGATGCCAGGACTTCCCCCGGAGGAAGAGCCTCCACCAGCCAATAGGAAGATCTGCTTCAGCACTGGACCTATCAAGGTGAGTCAAGGTTACAAAGCAAAACAGAAGAACAAACGTGAAGAACATGCAAGTGTACAGAATGTGGTGGGACGATACACACTACTCGCTACTTGAAGGCTTTCAGTGTGGCTACACAACAACATACACATATTTTTGTCGTTTTCAGTGTTTCCTGTAATAACGCCCTCTGTCGTCGCTGTCAGACGCAGGAGACACAGAAGGGTTTAAAAACACTGCGGGTGTGGAACGGCACCTGTGGTTTCTGTCCAGCCATTTCAGGCTGACTGTGTGGGCGGGTGGCAGGGTGTATGACTGACAGGATGTGAAATCCCTCTCTGGCTTGGTCAGCACTTCGCCAGCCCACAGAGACCCCCTGCCTGCTCTCCTCCGGAGGAGGAGGAGACAGAGCGAGAGACAGAGAGATAGTTTACAAAAGATGGAGAGGCTGTTGACTTCATGTCACAACTGCCAGCTAACCAACAGTTAGGATGAAGAGAGAGAGAGAGA
>CM059298.1:3315000-3362500 GCA_030340665.1 Neosalanx taihuensis
TCTCTTTTGCTCTCTCTCTCTCTCTCTCTCTCTCTCTCTCTCTCTCTCTCTCTCTCTCTCTCTCTCTTCAGATACAGCCTGTTTGTGCGCTAAGCTAACGTGGGATAGCCTGAGTTCTCATTAATGAACCTAATTATTCATGTCAGCCCTCTAAACCTCCCTCCATCTCTCAGGATGCCTTTGAAATAACACCTCGTAATATCTGGTGAGAGACAGAGAGGGGTATTTGGGGGAAGGGTGGGTGTGTGTGTGTGTTTGTGTGAAGGCTCTGGAATAAATTAGCTTATTCCATTACTTCAACCTCTCAATAAATCCGAACAGTGTAAAAAAATAACACAGTTCTGGTCTGTCGATCTAATCCACACTCGGGGCCACAAGAGAGGGCCAACATTCAGCCATGTCTTCAGCAACCTGGCTCTCTCCTCACTGCAGGAGCCCTCCATCCCTCCCTCAGCCTTAGCATGCTGAGAAACAGGCTATTCCTGGTCCTGGGCAGCTATGATGGATTGTCTGCCTCCTGCCTGCCTTCTCCCTCGGAGGGAGTCAAGGCTTTTTCTCCCCCCCCCCCCCCCCCCCGACTCTCTTGAGCTGTGTGTTGCGTGGCTCTGGTTCAGCGCTGATGCTGCCCTGCTCGGTGTGACGTTGATGTAGCGACTGAGCACGCTCGGCCTCGCGCGTCACGGTGACCTCTGGGAGACGTGTTCCATTTACAGCAGCTGTATCTTCATGGTACCACGATAATAACATTACACTAACTTGCTGATTTTGAACCAGCTCAACCCAATCCTTCTAATGAAACCCTAAAACATCGACTCATAATTCTCGGCATCTGATGATCCCCAGGAACAAGCTGCTGTGTGTTATTGGTTGATATTAAATCATCGTGTGATTAGAGAAGTGCCACAACTCATCTTATTTGCAGAGCGGGAAGACTGTGGTGGATGTGAGGATGGGAGGAGGGCCGGGCTGGCCCAGGGAAAGCAGGAACATTAGTAGGTTGTGACAGCTAGCTGAGTGTGTGTGTTCCTAATGGGACTGCTGAGAAAGCTGCTGGAGATCCTCCCACTGTGAGCCATTAGGGACACGCACAGGCAGTCACACACACAGGCAGTCACACACACAGGCAGTCACACTCACAGGCAGTCACACGCACAGGCAGTCACACGCACAGGCAGTCACACGCACAGGCAGTCACACGCACAGGCAGTCACACGCACAGGCAGTCACACGCACAGGCAGTCACACGCACAGGCAGTCACACACACAGGCAGTCACACACACACTCAGTCACGCACACAGTCAGTCACGCACACGCACTCACTCAGTCACACACACAGTCAGTCACACACACACAGTCAGTCACACACACACAGTCAGTCAAACACACACAGGCAAAAACAGTCAGTCACACAGTCACACACACTCAGTCACACACACATACTGTACATAATCAGTCAGTGAACCATATAACTCTTGACAGATGCACCGTTAAACAGGGCCAGACAGTCAGTTATAGAACGACCACAAGTTCAATATACAGTTATCATCACGTCGCCGTGATTGATGAGTCGTCAAGAACGACGGCTACTTGACCGGAGAGAAGGAATGTAGGAGAGATAAACAGGATGGATGGTGGGATGATGAGCTGGCATGTGCTTCCTGTTAGCCCCCAGCCTGCCCCTCAAGGTGATAACCACGCTACGCTAACATCAAAACCAGCTAGCTGCAGTCCAGACGCGATGAGCTACAAAGGGCCCAGGTACTCAGGAGGCCTCGTAAAGACAGAGCTCTGAACGCCACGAAGAGGCTCAGGCTGTGGCCCACCTGAGCTGTGAGTTATGGATCTGTCCCCCTGGCTGGCTGGCTGGCTGAGAGAGAGAGGAGAGGGAGTGTTGCTTTCATTCCAGTCGGAAGCTGCTGGGTGTGCTGTGTGTTGGTGGCTGGAGCCTCCATTTTGTTTTTATGACATCTGATATCAGCTGCAACAGGAAATTTCACATCCAAATGATAACGACAGAGTTTATTCATGAGTTTTATTTATTCAGCCATATACTCCCATGTTCTTGTTGGTTCAAAATGGCAGTGTTTTCTGTAAAGGTACCATTTTGGCTTGTTGTCTTTATGTGGGGTGTTTATTGAGGCTTTTGTCCAAAGCGACACCAAAATGGTCAACTCAGTCAGGATTGGTCTGATCTACAATGGTTCAACTCTTAGCCAATCCCTAGTCTTCTTTCTAGATAGGATTTGAAACTCCTCATAAATCGAAATAAGGAACTTTTCTTACAAAGAACGCTTCCCCCCATAGTTGTTCCCTGAATGAATTCTGTCAAATATGCAACAAAGCGCGTTCTCTAGAAGCTCAATAATGTCTTCTGATCGCAGGACGATTCCGTATTATGTGAGACGATTCCGTATTTTACGTGACTGTTGTCAACCTTGGATTGAGCCTTTCAAGCGTGTGGTGAGATCTCTGATGAGATTACTGTTCAGTCTCTATCCAATAAGACGAACACACACAAACCAAGAAGAGGAACGCACACAAACCAAGAAGAGGAACGCACACAAACCAAGAAGAGGAACGCACACAAACCAAGAAGAGGAATGCACACAACATGTACTAGAGTCAGACCACGTCTGTGGACAGGCAAGGGAGATACTCACCTGTGATGTGCCTGTGTGCGTGTATCTCTGTGCGTGTATATATTTCTGTGTGAATCTGTGTGTATCTGTGCATGTGTGATGTGTGTGTGTCTGTGTGTGTCTGTGCATGTGTGAGAGATATGTGTGTGTGTGTGTGTATCTGTGCATGTGTGAGAGATATCTGTGTGTGTGTGTGTGTGTGTGTGTGTGTGTGTGTGTGTGTGTGTGTGTGTGTGTGTGTGTGTGTGTGTGTGTGTGTGTGTGTGTGGGGGGGGGGTCCGTGTTGCGCCTGACACCACAGTAGAGAGTGATGCCACAGTGCCTCTGGCTCGGCTGTCTGTCTGACCAATCAGACTGCTTCACTGATCCCTGGAAACCTCCCTCACAACCCTCCATCTGTCAGGCTGTTATCAGCCCTGCCGCCAGCCTCGACCCGCCCTGCCCCAGCCACCAAAACAAACACACCCCTCAGAAGTTTCCGCCGGGGCGTTCCGGGGGGTCTGTCGTTAGACAAACATGGCTCGTGGATCCGTGGGATTCCAGCACTCTGGTTCAGACTCTCTGTCACTGTTGGCGTGTTTAAACGTCACCTGCGGTCCTCGGAGAGGCTGTGGCCTGCTTGTCATCTCACAGAGGGGTCTGCTGTCCAGGCACAGAGTAAGGACACCGCTAGTTAGCATGGAGGGTTTGTCATTCCGCTTAGTCATAATAAAGGAAAAGCACTGTGAGACCAACTCCCACCCTCGCTCTCAGGCTTTGGTGTTCATTCAGTGAACATTAGGGAAACAAACCTTGATCATCTCTGGAACTGTATTCTCTCTCTCTCTCTCTCTCTCTCTCTCTCTCTCTCTCTGTCTCTCTTTCTCTCTCTCTGTCTCTCTTTCTCTCTCTCTCTCTCTCTCTCTCTCTCTCTCTGTCTCTCTTTCTCTCTCTCTCTCTCTCTCTCTATGTCTCTGTCTCTCTTTCTCTCTCTCTCTCTCTCTCTGCGTTATCAAGCCTGGTCTTGTTCTCTTTGATTCAGTAGCTGTATTTGTTGTGATCCATCTCTCTCTTTCTCTACCTCTCTTGCTCTCTCTCTCTCTCTCTCTCGACCCCTGTCTCACACTGTCTCTCTCAGACACTTGTGCACTGCTGTGTGATGACTCAATCCTGCAGCTGTCTGTCTCCCTGCTGGCAGACACACACAGACGCACCACCAAACTTAATCCCATCACTTTCACACATTTCACAATCAAATTATATCAACGCTATCTTTTCCTCCACCCTACATGTTATTTTTTAAAATGTGATTTCAGATCCTTATCCATCCCCCTCCCTCTCTTTCTGCTATGCAGCGTCTGGGAGTCCTGTTCTCCACTGTTCTCCTTTAAAGATGACCTCGGTTGTGTGAATATCCCTTTAAGATCCTAGCCCCTCGTTCAGTCCACACACACACACACACACACACACACACACACATCAGCGGGTGTTTAAGAAAACAATTGGAGGATTTTAGTCAAAGTAGTTTATCAGTCTGTGCCTGTTTGTGCCTGATATCCAGAGCTTGTCACCAATAAAGCTTGTCTGTTTAGTCTGTTCTAACACAACAGCCATCCTGTGTGTAGATGTCTGGTGGTTTCAGATGCAGGTGTTATGGCTTCCAGCTGATGCTTCAGTTTGGAGAGAAAGTTCCCCTTTTTTCTCCGAGACTAGAGTCAGTGAGGACAGAGCGCTGATGGAGGAGCGAGCGGACAGGAGGGTTTCCAGGCTCATAATGGAAACTGCAGCAACGCTAACTTTAGGAGTCGCTAAATGTAGAGGCGCCGAACAGTTACAGAACCGAACATCAGAACATCAGAACTGTCGCGCGTATGAACGTACGAAACAACATATAAAGAGGAGACATTTCACTTTGGGACTAGGATGCCGATAATCTAGAGTCTAAAGAGTCGGTCTCCTGTCTGGCAAAGAGAGGCGTTTGTTGACTGGAGTTGACGAGTGTTGGACAGGAAGCGGAGCTGAGCTGAACACCGAGCCAGCTGTGGTAGAATGACGTGTGTGTGTTTCACTGTGTGTGTGTTTGACTGCGTGTGTGTTTGACAGGATGTGTGTGTGAGCGCGTGTCCCCTTGCAGAAGCGGTCACTTTCTCTGCAGGACACGCAGGGAGGAAGTGTTAGGAAAGAGTTTTCCACGTTGAGAAACAGCGCAGGGCCTCCGAGAGGCAGCAGGAAAGGAACGCTGTTAAAACACATTACTGGGTCCAACCGAAAACAAAATAGCTTTTAAAAGAGCTCACAGGCTAACCGCCTTTCCCTGTCAAACCCGGAGTATTAAAGTGTTTCCTCATGTTTACAAAGATCAGATGGGGAAATCTAAATAAAATACTTCATATTGTTAACGGGATTCTTTTTAATTAAAATAAATCAATGGAAAATTACCTAAAATTACAGTAAACAGTTCAATTGATGATAACAGTCTTGAGAAGTCGCTTGGTCGTCCATTTCTTCCATGAGAGAGAGCCTGGAAGAGAGGTTGGCTGAGGATGTGTCTGTATATCTGTGATGTCAGGTTCAGCAGGGCTGGGCAGTATGTCAGCTGATACCCAGGTCACATGATCATGTGATCAGGTCCTGTCTCCAGTGACAGTAGGGGCAGGTCATGTGATCAGGTCTGTCACGAAAACCTTGACGAACGAAAAGTCCCCAGACCAGCCCATCTGACCGCCACGGTTACCGCCGTCACCAAGGTTACCCACTGTTATTGTTGTTGTTATGCCCAGTATGCTAATTACTTGCAGCCGGGCCTCACATGACAGATCTTCCCCAACCGCACCATCTTCCTTGTTCTCCTTCTCTGCTGTCAGGGTCATTGTAGTGGGTGGTGAGGTCGGGGGGGTGTGGGAGGGGGGGTGGGGGGGGTGATGTCACAAAAATGTTCCTCATGTCCTCTGTCCTCTCCAGGGGGGAGAGGATGGCATCAGAGTCTGGCTGGAGCACAGCAGCATGGCTGTGAGGGGGAGACAAAGAGGTCAGGGAGAGAGAGTGATAGATGGAGAGGGAGAGAGGATGTGAGATAGAGGAGAGAGGGAGTCTGAGATAGAGAGAGTTAGAGGGTGTGAGATGGGGAGAGAGGATGTGAGATAGAGAGAGAGAGAGGGTTTGTGAGATAGAGGGAGAGAAGGCAAGAGAGAGGGTGTGAGATGGGGAGAAAGAGAGAGAGCTCTGTCTTTTTGTTTACGCCTCCTTACAGTCGCTGGCATGAGGCCTCTGAAAGAGGGAAGAGAAAAAAAAGAGAGGATGACAGCACAATGTCATCACTGTTTCCCTCTCCTCTTCTCCTTCCCCCTCCTCTCCTTCTTCCCTCTCCTCTCCTCCTTCCCTCTTCTTTAATTCTTCCCTCTCCTCTCCTCCTTCCCCCTCCTCTCCTCCTTCCCTCTCCTCCTTCCCTCTCCTCTCCTTCTTCCCTCTCCTCTTCTCCTTCCCCCTCCTCTCCTCCTTCCCCCTCCTCTCCTCCTTCCCTCTCCTCTCCTCCTTCCCTCTCCTCTTCTCCTTCCCCCTCCTCTCCTCCTTCCCCCTCCTCTCCTCCTTCCCTCTCCTCTCCTCCTTCCCTCTCCTCTTCTCCTTCCCTCTCCTCTTCTCCTTCCCTCTCCTCCCATCCTTCCCTCTCCTCTTCTCCTTCCCTCTCCTCTCCTCCTTCCCTCTCCTCTTCTCCTTCCCTCTCCTCTCCTCCTTCCCTTGTTTACTTGTGTTTCACTGTCATTTCTCTCACTCTCCTGTATATATATATATATATATGTTCTCTCTCCATAGCATTTATCTCTCTATCTCTATCTCTCTCTCTCTCTCTATCCCTCCCTCCCTCCCTCCAGTGTTATTGTCCAGTTTGACAGTAGTGTCTGCCTAAGGGAGTCTCCTTATCAGCTACAGAGGCATTCATTCCTGATGCATTATTTATCAGCTCTTTTTATAGCCTCCGCTGCATACTGGCACACACGCACACACACACACACACACACACACACACACACACACACACACACACACACTCACACACAACCACACACAGCCACACACACATCCTCGTTGTCTTTTACTGTCTAGTTGTGTTTCTTCCTGTTTGTCTGACTGTTTTCCTCAGAAAGAGTGAGGAGCTGCTTGATTCTGTGTGTATTCATGTCTGTGCTGGAGAGAGAGGGGAGCAGGAGAGGGAGAGTGTTTACTGTTGCTTCATGCTTCAAGCTCTGGCTTGTGAGTGAGTGTGTGTGTGTATGAGTGTGTGTGTGTAAGTGTGTGTTTTTGTAAGGGGCCGTAGTGTCACTAACTGTGACCTCCTTTCCCTCCACTCCACTGAGCGCACTCAACAGGGCCATAACAGCAGCCATTACAGCTGCACTACGTATCCCAGAATACACCACACTCCGCTGCACTCGGAGAATGGCCCACGTGTCGGATCCAGCCTAACCACTCTGGCTTTTCCAGCTGACACACAAAAGCACACAGCAGAGAGACACAGGCTCACACACACACACAGTAGGCCCTACCTAGACAAGCAGCAACCAGTCCGTGTTACCAGTGCATACACACACAAACAATACAATACTCAATAGGCTGGGGAGGACAGTGAGGCTGGGAGGACAGGGAGGCTGGCCTCTAAAGATAATGATAGAGGCTGGAGTGAGATGTGAGCTAACTTCAGGGAGCTGAATGAAAAGATGTGTGTGTGTGTGTGTGTGTGTGTGTGTGTGTGTGTGTGTGTGTAAGAGAGTGTGAATGTGTGTCCCTTGCCTCCCCTTCTCTCTTCATGCTGATTGGACAGACTCCGACAGCCAGCATGCTTTCTGGCACCAGAGGTGGTGCCGCGCTCTGATTGGTGCAGCGGCTCCCTTCAGACTGCTGTGATTGGCCCAGCTGCTCTGGAGGCCGGGGCCTCCCCCCTGAGGGTGTGTGTGACGCCAGCAGAGCTCAGTGTGTCGGCGTGGAGTAAAGGAGGGAGGAGAGGGGAGGATGACAGGGAGGGAGAGGGAGGGGGAGGAGAGCAGGGAGGGGTTACTGCAGTATTCAGAAACTCCACCAATGAACGAACTCGAGGCTCCTTTCTCTCTCTCTCTCTCTCTGGCGGATTTTTCCTCCTTCAGAAAGAGAGGAAATGGTGTGTGCTGCTAGCTTGCAGGATAAGTGCGCATACCACGTAGGCTGAGGCCTTATCACAACAGCCTGGGTTTGAATCTGGCCTCAGTCCTCGGCCTTCCCCTCTCTGTCTGTCTGTCTGTCTGTCTGTCTCTCTCTCTCTCTCTCTCTCTCTCTCTCTCTCTCTCTCTCTCTCTCTCTCTCTCTCTCTCTGTGTCTGTCTGTCTCTCTGTCTCCCTGTCTCTCTCCATCTCTCCCTACCTTTCCTGTCAAACGTCCCCCGAAACTGTCCAATAAAGCACAAGTTTTTTTTTTACATTAGGACAGAAGGCCCAGCCTGTCTGTGTCAGGGGCTGGTAGTCAGTATCTTCCTTCAGCAGGGTGGGCTGGGTACAGCAGGCCAGGCTGTGTGACCGAGGCTCCCGCCAGGCCCTATCACATCAGCTTCCATCCCCTCCAGGCCTAGGGAGGCAAGACCCACAGTCCACAGCTATCGCTCTTCCCTCGGTACGATGGCTCATCGGGCCATCAGGGAAACGCTAGATTTTTCTGTTGTTGTTGTAAGTGGAGAGGGTCGGCCCTTTAGCCTGCTTGTTTATTATTAGTGCGATCGATGCTCGTATCTTTGCGACCTGGCCTGAGCACGAGCATTTATCACACTGAAGCGGCTGGAATAAACACCTCACTGCTCTCCCTATCCCCTCTCTCTCTACCTCTCTCTCTCTACCTCTCTCTCTCTCTCTCTCTCTCTCTCACTCTCTCTCTCTCTACCTCTCTCTCTCTCTACCTCTCTCTCTCTCTACCTCTCTCTCTCTCTCTCCCTATCTCTCTCTCTCTCCCTATCTCTCTCTCTCTCTCTCTCTCTCTCTCTCTCTCCCTCCCTATCTCTCTTTTTCTCCTTTCTCTATCTCCTCTCTCTCTCCTCATTATCCCTCTCTCACTCTCTTGCTGTCTCTCCTTCTCTCTCTCTCTTTATTCTCTCTTCCCCACCCTCTCCCTCCTCGCTTCTCCCCTCTCATCGCTCTCTTCTTTTATCTTCTCATCCTTCATCCTCTTGCATCCTCTCTCCCTCCCATCCCCCCGATCGCTCAGTTTCTGATATATCTCCTTCCCTATAGTGGAGGGCCACAGAGATGGGGAGAGCTAAAGGCTCCATTCCTCTTCATTCCCTCTGAGACCTCCTGCTGTTCTGATCCTGATGTCCTGTAAATACCACCGCAGAGACACTGCTGCGTTACTCTCAACCTGCACCGTGGAAATCGCCCAGTTATGTGTGTGTGTGTGTGTGTTGCGCTCCTGCAGCTATAGGACTCCACCAATACAGGATGCATCTTAAGCCACACCATACTATTAAATGCCACGCCATACCTAATTATTATTCATCATGCAAGTTGCCATGGTGACACCTCCCTGTCAATGTGAACATGAAACGAATCACATGATGAGGTACTACTCCGCCCCCCCCCCCCCCCCCCAGCCTTCTTCCTGCCTCTCGGCCAATAACCACAGCACGCCCCTTAATGAGATGTGATTGGTTTATTGATCAGTAACCACTAAAAGCCACCGTGTCCCATGTGATCAATGAGATGGATCCATGCTTTGATCCTAAATCAGATTTGACTGTTTGAAAAAAAGGGGGGGGGGGTTCTCTTGTTGTTGTTGTTGTTGTTGATGTGAAGCCAGTATGGTTACTGGACAGACCGTCAAATGGTTCTAAAACGTTGCCATAGGCCCAGTCTGACCCCTGAACCCTGTTTTGCACCAGATACGAATGAGCATAAACGAGTGTGAGTATTTAGAATAGAGCGCCTGCAGCCCTTCTGCCTCTCCTCCCCTCCTTTCTCCTCTCCTCCATTCATAGAAAGAGGAGGGATGATCTCTCCTCCTTCCTAATGAGCCTGGAGGAGCTGGCAGGACTCAGCAGGGAGCAGAGGATTGTGGGAAAGCAGCTCATTCATGCCGTCATGGTCGAGCTGCCAACTCCTCTCTAGTATAATACACCCTATACCATGACAATATGCTTAAGGACAGTGTGTGTGTAGGTGCATGTGTGTGTGTGTGTGTTGATATTGTCGCATCCTGTTTTAGCCAATAAAAAGCACACATACACATACACTCACAAGACACAAAGGAAACCATTAACTGTATTTAGGCCAAGTCTCCCATACATGATATCGTTTCCAGCGGGTGCATTATGCCCCAGCACACTGGCATCACAGCATGGAAGCCAACCAGCCAAACAGCTGTCCCCAGACACATCGAGAAACACACACACCGCCTAGGAGGAGTCCAGAAACACACAGAAACACAGCCTAGGAGGAGTCCAGAAACACACACACACACACACAGCCTAGGAGGAGTCCAGAAACACACACACACACACACACACACAACCTAGGAGGAGTCCAGAAACACACACACACAGCCTAGGTGGAGTAGAATGAAGCGTAGCCTATAGCTGCTATATGGTCTCCAGCTCTAATGGGCCATATCTCTGAGGCTCCACTTAGACTGATGTCTGCAACTAACCAGAGAGTGACGGCTCCTCTGCTGAGAACCTGGGTGGAGGAGGCTGGAGAACCACCAGAGACTCTTTAAAAAAATAAAACCAAGCTGCCCTTGATGAATGGAGGTAAGATCCCATTGGACGGCTTAACCGATCCCCCCCTCTGATTGGCCGTGTTGATTCCGTCTGTCTCCCCTGCTGGAGGCTCCTTCAGGCTGTGGAAGAGGCGACTCGTCTCGGCTCGTTGACAGGAAGTGGTTAGGAGCTGTCGGAGTTTTGGTTTAGCTACGACAGATTGGCACGCTGCTCGATTGATGCTGGTGAGCTCGTGCATACACACACGCAAACAAACACACAAGCACACACATACAGTATGTATACAAATTGTACAGCCACACACACACATATATATGTATCTAGACAGTATACTGTTTATACCACAATCTATATATGCACACACACGCTGAAAAAAACACACACACACCGTCACACACACGCCTGTCAGAGCCAGGGCGGAGATCTCGATGGTTATCCACAGCTTCCTGTTGTCGTGTTGTGTTTCCTGTGCGTTGCGCAGCGCTCCTCCGCCCAGCCACTGTTCCTCGCTCAGCAGTGCATCCTCCAGACACAGCTCCCAGACCTGCAGGTTGTCCCATGTGGCGTCCTGTCAGTCCCTGCCTGGTTAGGTCAGATGTCTGTCTCGTACGTCCAGAGGTGATGGATTTGGTGGGAGCTAGTTGGTTACCGTTCCTATGGACGCAGCTGGCCTCCATTGACACAGGTGTTTCTCTTTCCCTCCAGCTGTGAGACGCAGTGAAGAGAGAAAGGCTACTTGTGTGTGTGATCAAGTGTGCTTTAAGCTACTGTCATAATGAGGCAGTTGAGATGTCAGCATCCTGAATGCTCCTTCCTCTCTCTCTCTCTCTCTCTCTCTCTCTCTCTCTCTCTCTCTCTCTCTCCCGCTCTCTCTCCTCTTTCCTCTCTCTCCCCCCCCCTTTCTCCTCCTTCCTCTCTCTCTCCCCCTCTCTCTTTCCCCCCCTCTCTCTCTTCCTTCCCCTCTCTCTCTCCCTCCCCCCTTTCTCCTCCTTCCTCTCTCTCTCCCCCTCTCTCTCCCCCCCTCTCTCTCTTACTTCCCCTCTCTCTCTCCCTCCCCCCTTTCTCCTCCTTCCTCTCTCTCTCCCCCTCTCTCTTCCCCCCCCCTCTCTCTTCCTTCCCCTCTCTCTCCCTCCCCCCTTTCTCCTCCTTCCTCTCTCTCTCCCCCTCTCTCTCCCCCCCTCTCTCTTCCTTCCCCTCTCTCTCTCCCTCCCCCCTTTTTCATCCTTCCTCTTTCTCCCCCCTCTTTCTCTCCTCCTTGCTCCCTCCCTCTCTCTCCCTCCCTCCCCCCTTCTCTTCCTTTCTCTCCCTCCTTATCCCAGTTAGACCCCCACCCCTCACCCCACACTCCGTACCCACAACTCACCAACCCCAGCCTTATCATTCAACTGATAATCCCCCCTCCATCTAGGTTGCCAGGGTTACGAAGTGCAAGAGAAGAGGCATAACAATTGATAGAGAGACTCTGACAGGCAATCAAATTGACAGGCCATCAAATCCCCCTCTCCCCCCTTGTCTGCTCCACTCACTGTCTGCAGGCCTGTAGGGCTGACGTGTGTGTTTGTGTGTGTGTGTGTGTGTTTGTGTGTGTGTGTGTGTGTGTGTTTGTACATCAAAATGTCTCCTAGATGAACCAGTCCAAACACTCGTCCAGCACGTTTTACATTCCTCTTCAGAAAGCACTGCAGCAAAACAGAAAAGCAGTCATTTAAACACAGCCTGTGCGCACACACACACACACACACACACTCACACATGCAGGAGCACACGTGCACACAGCCTGCCTCGCTGTCGTCCAAACTGCTGACTGTAGTAGCACATGTTCTCTACATTCATCCCAGGTTGTTGTGCTTTGCAAGACTTTCACTGCCCCCTTTATGTCTCTCTAGCATTCCTGTCCTCCATGACCCCTCCTCCCCTTTCCCCTCCCTGTGCCTGCCCTCCCCCCCTCCTCCCTGCCTCCCCACTGCAGCAGTGCCTGGCATGGCAGGCCAGTGTTACAGTGGAGGATGTTGCCAGAATATGTATCAGTTAGCATATGGATTGCTGGTGATTCATAAACAGCCTTGCCTAGCTTAGCCTAGCTTAGCTTATCTTATGTTATTTTAGCTAAATTGAGCATAGCTTAGCTTAGCCTAGCTAAGCACAGTCTCGCACCAGTGTCTGCATGCCAGCTAAAGCCTAAGGAATGGCTGATGGAGGCAGGAATGAGCCGTGGGAGGATGGAGGACGGTAAATACAGCGGTCAGTTGAGCCACATTCCACACTGGCTGGAATTGGGAAAGGGGGAGGGACAGGAGGGGAACCAGGGGGGGAAAGGGTTTATTTGTCTCCGGACAGGAATAGTGAGTGTGAGAACACGTGACGTCCAGGCTGCTCTGTCTGTCCAGGTGGGGCTTGACACGGGGATGGTAACCGGAGGTCACAGGTAGGACACAGGAGGCCGCAGGAGGGGGGAGCCATGATGGAGGGCCAGTCATCTGGACATCATTCTCAGAGGACTATTACAAACATGGAGGTGGGGGGGAGGGAGTGGGGGGTTCAGACTCAGGGCTTTTCCCTTGGTCGCCATGACGAGACACCTGAGCGGTCTGTAGGCTTGTGGGGGTCACGACCTCCACCTGCTACATCCTGTAGTAGGGTTTCTGTCTCTTAAAGGAACACAAGCTGAGTTCCGTCTTCAGCTGTCCAGGGTCCTGAAAGGGAGGGGTTGAGGGGGGGGGGTAAATACGCACAACAATAGCACAACAGTAGCTGTGTGTTATGCATGTTCAAGACAGACAATCCCAAATATTTGCGCACATTCCAAAAATGGGTTGTATGACAGTTTTCATTTCCAGTTCACCTAGATGTATTGGTGGAAACTGAAGCTGCATTTTTATCAACTCTTGAGAGAATTAGCAACATGCAGGTGCGCCGAATAGCTCATCTGCCGCTACTCAACAATTCTCCCTCAGAAAGCATTACAGTGGGACTCATAACTGACTTGACCCTTTTAAAACAGGGAACGTTCCGATAGGATCGTTGTTCTTTTTAGTTTGAGGAACTGATCACATGACTCAGGCTTGAGCGTTCTCCTGCCCTGCTCTTACTACCATCCACGTGTCACTTCCTCCTCTCCCAGCTGTTTCAGAGGAAGCGCCTGTGCCGGGGTTTCAGAGTGTGTGTGAGGCTGTGTGTGTGTGTGTCAGCATGTGTGTGTAAAAGAGACTGAAGAGGATAAAAGAGACTGTAAGAAGAGAGCAGAGAGAGAGCATTCGATGCACAGCCAACGTGGAATGTGGAATAGTGGCCCACGGTCGACCGAGGAGAGAGAGAGAGAGGATAAGAGGAAGTGAGATTCGGAGAGACACGAAAATAACACTCTGAGAAAGATGGTGTCAGTCTCACTGCTGCCAAACTGAGGGTTGCTATGGGAACGTAGTAGTCGGACAGAGGGCACAGAGAGAAGGGGGGAGCTGGAGGATGAGGGACAGAACAGACATTATACTCTGAAGAGAGGGGGAGAGAAAGAGAGGGAGTGAGGGAGAGAGAAGGAGAGACAGAGAGAGGAGAGAGAGAGAGAGGGAGAGAGCGAGAGAGACAGGGAGAGAGGGAGACGGATGAACCGAGAGGGGTGGGGGTTAAGAAAGGGTGTCGATAAATTCTGTGAAAAGCATCGGGGAGAGATCACGATGTGTTTGATCAAATATTGATGCCTTGGGAAGGAGAGAGAGATGTGGGTGGTGGAGGGAAGGGGACTGGAGGGGGGGTGGGGGTCACAAACCAGAGGCTTCAAGAAACAGGTTGTTGTTTATTTATGAATTTATTTAGAAACACTGGCTTTTTCTGTTCTTTCATACTCTCTCTCTCTCTCCCTCTCTGGCAGACGCATCGCATATCCTAGAGCCAAGTGTGTGTACCTGTCTGCCTGTGTGTGGGTGTGTGTTTGTGCATGCTCATGTGTGTGGCGGCTCGTGTGTGTTACTAGAGTAGCCTCAGGGCCTCTATTGAACTGTTGTCAGTTCACCTCCTTCTCCCTCCCCCTACACCTCCTTCTCCCTTCATCTCACTGTACCTCCCACCACCCAATTCTTCACCTCCTTCTACCTCCCCCTACACCTCCCTCTACCTCCCACCACCCAATCTTTCACCTCATACATCTTACACCTGATACAACCAAACCGAACCAAGCTCATCATCGCACCGGCAGCACCTCCCTCAGGGGGAATGTCCCTGTACTTGCTGGCTCAGGATAAGAGCGTCTGCTAAATGTAAATGGCTGATCAGGTAGCTGGCTGTATCTGCATGTCCATCTGTCCTTGCTTCGACCTTGCCAGTTGGAGCCACATGCCTGATGTCTGAGGGCAGCATGGTGGCACAGCTCCCTATCTGCCTGTGCTGTTAGTCATTGACCTATCTGATAACCAGAGTACGAAAAAGCGACCTTGGCACATGACACAGGGAGATAGCAGATCTCACAGTCGGGAACAAGGAAACGGTTGTGTCGTGGTCGGTTCGTGTTGCGCCTACCCATAATGCATTGGCACCAGCCGGCAGCTGGTTAATTCAAGCAGATACTGTAGTCTGTGTGGGGCTAGCGTCGTCGCTAGAATGTTTCATTCTGTTATAACTCAGGGCTGTGCATATCTGTTCCTAATGCACATATGAATGCACAGATATCATTAAGGTATGTCGCTAATAGGAACAGTATTATTACTGCAGGTTGGTATTTTTAACATGGGTAGCTCTCTAATGTAACACACTTTTGAAATCACAGACTGCAGCCTGATTGGCCATTTGGGACACAGCATGCAAATGATATGCTAATGAGAACACTCGTCAGCATGAACTCGTGTGTGGCTAGGCTGACTGGGCGGATGGGCATGTCCAACAAGCACCACTGGGATCTCCACTGTGATGTCCAGGGTCATGGGAGTGTCTGTGGAGGGCTGGTCTCAGCTAGGCTGGCCCTGTCAGTGAGCATGCCTTTTGAAAGACATGTCTCTCTCTCTCTCTCTCTCTCTCTCTCTCTCTCTCTCTCTTTCTTCTTCCTGTCTTTCTCTACTGCCTCTTTCTACCTCTCTCTCTCTTCTCTCCCTCTCTCTTCTCTCCCTCTCCTCCGTCTCTCTCTCTCTTCTCTCCCTCTCTCTCTCTTCTCCTTCTCTGTCCCTTCTTCCCTCTCCCCCCCTCTCCCTCCTCTCTCCCCCCTCTCTGGTGCTGTGTGAAGTGGTGCTGTCTCGGAGGGGTACGAGGTTAGGGTGTAGCAGTGGGTGGGTGGGTGGGTTCTCCCTGCAGACACAGGGGAGAGCGCATGGGCTCTGCTCACTCTAACAGACACACTGTGTAAGATGTGTAAGCTGTGTAGACTCTGTAAGCTGTGTAGACTCTGTAAGCTGTGTAGACTGTAAGCTGTGTAGACTGTAAGCTGTGTAGACTCTGTAAGCTGTGTAGACTCTGTACGCTGTGTAGACTCTGTAAGCTGTGTAGACTCTGTAAGCTGTGTAGACTCTGTAAGCTGTGTAGACTCTGTACGCTGTGTAGACTGTACGCTGTGTAGACTCTGTACGCTGTGTAGACTCTGTACGCTGTGTAGACTGTAAGCTGTGTAGACTCTGTAAGCTGTGTAGACTCTGTAAGCTGTGTAGACTCTGTACGCTGTGTAGACTCTGTACGCTGTGTAGGTCGCAGCTATCAGGGCGCCTCAGCCCATGTGTTTACGTGGCAGCAGTGTATTTGATTATGTATGTATTCATGGCACAGAATCTTTAACCATGTTGCCATTGCAAGTCATTGCAGTTTTGAATGTGCAAGATGCAAGGAGCTTTTTCGTCATGTATAAATCATGAAAGTGAGATGTCGAGCCCCCCTGACCCTCTGCAGCAGTGTGTGTGTGTGTGTGTGTGTGTGTGTGTGTGTGTGTGTGTGTGTGTGTGTGTGTGTGTGTGAGAGTGTGTGTGTGTGTGAGTGTGTGTGTGTGTGTGTGTGTGTGTGTGTGTGTGTGTGTGTGTGTGTGTGTGTGAGTGTGTGTGTGAGGGTGTGTGTGTGTGTCCCACACCTCCAGACAGGTATCCCTCCAGCTAGTGCATGTGGGCAGGCCAGAGGGAGCAGGCTATGAAAGATACATGTACCTCTTACATAAAGATGCTGTGTAGGACGGCCAGGAGACTAGCAGCATTCTAACACACATACACACACACTCCTACAGGAGAATAGCACCACTCACATACGCACACACACACACACACACACTTCCCTTCCCAAACCAACCCTTTGGATAGTGCACCTAACACCTACCATAGCCCTGCCCTGTGTGTGTGTGTGTAGGTGTGTGTGTGTGTGTGTGTGTGTGTGTGTGTGTGTGTAGGTGTGCGTGCTGTCTGAAACGCAGGCTTGTGTTACCACACCACCTCACACACATTAACCTGCCATGGACTCTGTGTAACTCATCCTCAGCCACCCTCCTGTTAGTGACCGGCTGTGTCACGTAAGGCATTTGTAATGTGCTTAGTGCTGCATGCTGGGAAATGTTGTTCTGGCCCAACTTCTAATATGTAGGCTACTCCTGGAATGTCCTATTTGGAATAGACCGTTAGTGAAAGGTGGATGTGTTACTTACTGTGGGTTTAAATGGGTGGCCAAAACAATATGGAGGGTGGCTCTGCGGGCTGGTCTGACCTTTAACCTTTCTGGTAGGTGTTCACCACCTACTCTAACGAGGACTACGACCGGAGGAACGATGATGTGGACCCCATGGCCGCCTCGGCCGAGTACGAGCTGGAGAAGAGGGTGGAGAAGCTGGACCTGTTCCCTGTGGAGCTGGAGAAGGGTGAGGAACACACCCTGAACACACTCACCCTGAACACACACACCTCCAACTAACACATCCTGAACACACCCTGAACACACTCACCCTGAACACACACACCTCCAACTAACACACCCTAAACACACACCCTGAACACACTCTGAACACACACCCTGAACACACACACCCTGAACACACACACCTCCAACAGCTCCACATACGCCCATTATCTCCTTATTGGATTTATATTAGCATAGATTAGCACTTTATAATGAGTTGCTAATGCTGTCCAGGCTGTTAATGCCTTTGTGTATACAATGATGAAAGAGTTCCAGAGTTCAAGGTCCGCTTTCTCTGACTGACCTCTCTGAGGTCCTTCAGTGTTGGAGTCATCATTAGTCAGTCGATATTGGATCATAGATCAGACTTGAAGTTTGTCGGGGTTGAGTCTACCTGGACTAAGAGCAGGTGTGTGTGTGTGTGTGTGCCCTCTGCAGATGGCGATGGGCTGGGCATCAGCATCATAGGGATGGGGGCTGGAGCAGACATGGGGCTGGAGAAACTGGGCATCTTCGTCAAGACTGTCACTGACGGAGGGGCAGCACACCGAGACGGGAGGTAGGAGATGACACACACACGCACCTCACACACACACTCACACACACACACACACACACACACACACACACACACACACATGCAGGTACACAAGGAATGTGTTTGTCCATGGTTTGTCCTGTAAGCGTTCCCCTGCCCTGTGTTCAGGATCCTGGTGAACGACCTGATCGTGGAGGTGGACGGGACCAGTTTGGTGGGCGTCACCCAGACCTTCGCTGCCTCCGTGCTCCGCAACACCACTGGCACTGTCAAGTGAGGCCACGCCCCCCTGCCACACCTCCTCGGGATGAAACCCTGCCCCTCCCCCCTGTCACAGCTCACTCACCTTGCCCACACACGCCCCCCTCGCAGCTGCTGTGGCCACAGAAACGAAACCATGACGATCACCACTGTTCTCTCTCCTCCTATCACCTCCCCTCCTCACGCATCTCTCCTGTAGCAGCACTCCAGAGCCTACGCTGTCTGACAGCTATTAGTCAGGCTTCTATTATCTGAGGTGTCTCTCCAGGAACAGAAATACACAGAGAGAGAGAGGGAGAGACACAGGAAGATACCTATAGAGAGAGAGGGGAGAGAGAGTGAGGAAGATGACTAGAGAGAGAGGGGGAAAGAGAAAGACAGGAAGATACCTAGAGAGAGAGGAAGCTAGAGAGTGTGACATTACGGGAGGTCTTCATTAATATGAGGCAGGATCTTAGGCTTCCACCTGACAGGCAGGAGAGAGGAGGCAGGGGAGAGGAGGACAGGGATATTTATATAACAAACAGGTTACCACACTCCTCCTCTCCCCTGACGGACTCAGGGCCTCGCACCTCCACAGAGGGAGGGGGAGCAGCAGGACAAGGGGATGAGGGAGAGCCCAGGGCATGAGGGGGAAGGAAGGCGCCCCAAAAATGTCAGCTGCTAGACCCCAGCTTGGCTTCCCTTCCCACCCTCCCCCCTCGCCCCCATCACCCTGACCTAGTTCTCCTGTTCTCCTGGAGGATGATCCAGTCTCTGACCTCCAGCCAAGGTCAGGGAACCGGGCAAGGATGCCTACAGATAACAGATGTCTGGGGGTTACTGGGCTGCCTTGCTGGCTGGCTGACAGGCAGGCAGAGCGCTTCAGACAAATATGCTAACAGAGAACATCAAAGAAAGACAAGAAAACAAAACACACCCCAGAGAAGAGTCTGTCTCCAGGGTCGTGAATATTAATTGGCTGGTAGCTCCGTCACTCCCCCTCTGACAGCGTGCTGACTGGGTGCCCTGACAGGTGTCAGTGTTTTGATTGGTCTTGATTTAGAAGGGAACCCTACGTCATTCTGACGTCCCTCCGTCGTCGAACTGTCACGACTCGAATGTTCCCAGCTTCTGAATAATCCACTTCCTGCGGCACCTTTCAACATAAAGCATTTCTGCTCTTTTGTAATAATGCGTCATGCTTGTTCACAAGCTGGTGCCATTTCCTCCCCAAGCCAGTACAAGTTATACAAGCGTCTCTAATGCTTGTGACTCACACAGTGTCTGGAGCAGCTGTGAATGGATGCACAGTCACTTAGTATCAACGTGTAATACCTCCAGGACAGACTCACTGCTCACTTTACTGCAGTAATGTCACGAAGGTCCTGGGTCATCCTGGGCTTTGTCACTGGGAAGTCACAACAGCAGGTTTCTGATTGGAGAGTGTGGTGTTGCCAGGGGTTTCTGATTGGTCTATGTGGTGCAGGAAGTATTCTAATTGGTCTGCATAGTGCAGGCAGATTCCTGTTTGGGAGGGGGCGGTGTTTCTGATTGGGTTGTGTGGGACAAGCAGGAGTTTCTGGTGGTTTGAGATTGGTCTGGTGGTCTGGGGGCAGGTTCATGATTGGCCGGGAGAAGCCAGGTGAGCAGAGCGAGGTGGCCCAGCTCATCCAGCAGACCCTGGAGCAGGAGCGCTGGCAGAGGGAGATGATGGAGCAACGCTACAACCAGTACATGGACGAGGACGAGGAGGTAACCATGCTGGGTGGAGGAGGAGGGGCTACAGTCCTTTAGTCTCTCTCTCTCTCTCTCTCTCTCTCTCTCTCTCTCTCTCTCTCTCTCTTTCTCTGTCTCTGTCTCTGTCTCTCTGTCTCTCTGTGTCTCTGTGTCTTTCTTTCTCTCTTTCTCTCTCTTTCTCTCTCTCTCTCTCTGTCTCTCTCTCCTCTCTCTCTTTCCTCTTTCTCCTTCCCTCTCTCTTTCTCTCGCTGTCTCTCTTCTTCGTCATCCTCTCTCCAATACAATGGGAAAAGGAAATGGCAGGGTAATTAAGTTCTCCGTGTCTGAAATCTAATTATTCTGAATGGCTGTCCAGGCCAGGGTGTGAAGATGGACAGACAGCCAGCTAGGCTGACAGACAGACATGCAGACATTCAGACAAACAACCAGGCTGGCAGGCAGGCCGACAAGCAGACAGACAGACACACCACCTGGCAGACAGACAGATATATCCTCATTTCAGTTACATAAGCCCAGGGTTCTTCGTGGTATCTTGAAGTATCTACAAACTACATAAGCATCTCTGGAGTGAAAGGAGGCTGTGTGTGCGTGTGTGCGCGCATGCACGTGTGTTGGCATGTGTTCATGCACAGAAAGAGAGAGAGAGACTGATTGTTGTGACAGTAGGAACCATGAGTTGTATTAGAACTGGCCTCAGATAACTGTTGTTAAAGCAACACAAGCGCTTCTGCTGCACAAGCCAGACCCCGAACCAGAGACACACAGCTCAGGCACACCAGGCTTTCTGTTATCCTATCATGTACCATGTTCATCCAGTCTGACAGCAATATTCACCATGTTGCTAACACACACACACACACACACACCACCAATCCTCTTTAGCTGTTGCCCTTTTGGTGGCGTTTGGTGGCGGCAAACACAAAATGGAGGTTGCCCAATTGTTGGGTGTCGATTCGGGCTGAGCATGTGTCGAGGATATGGGATTTTAGCATAAAGCTCACTTGTGCCCTCTGGTGGGCATCCTACTGCAGTGCAGGCAGATCATGATCAAATGAACTACAAACTACACAACACAGTAAACAAACCCAAGAATCCACAATGTACACAATACAACATATAAAAAATACAATAAATGTACCTAACTGACTTTTCAGAGGACCCTTTGCTGAAATGGTATAATTTGTGAAGACAAGTATGGCAGCTGTGGTCCAGTGTGGGTCCATGTTGGAGGTCACTGAGAGGGAGGTTTGTCGATAGTAGCTGAGCTGCAGAGGAGCTTGGATCGATGGAGAAAGCGTCTCTCAGACTCTGTCTCTGTTGTTTAATGGTCCGAGGCTAGGTGGTATTGATCCACAAGGTTCTGCTGGAGAACAATACAGAACCTGGTTCTGCTGACCAAGACTGTCATTGTCTCTCCCCCAGACGGGAGAGTATGCCACAGATGAGGAGGAGGAGATGAGCCCCATGTTCCCCAACGCCATCGAGGTGTTTGACCTGGCGGAGAACGAGGACATGCTGTCGCCTGTGGAGATGGACCCGGAGAAGCTGGCCCACAAGTTCAAGGAGGTGAGAATACCTGGAGAGACATGCAGGGGCCCAGGAAAGAGACCTGCAGGGGCCCAGGAGAGAGACCTGCTGGGCCCCAGGAGAGAGACCTGCTGGGCCCCAGGAGAGAGACCTACTGGGCCCCAGGAGAGAGACCTGCAGGGGCCCAGGAGAGAGACTTGCAGGGGCCCAGGAGAGAGACGTGCAGGGCCCAGGAGAGAGACTGCCAAAGACGCTGGCAGCTGTGAACACAAGCAAACACACACACAGAAGACACATCTATATTGATGCAAAGCTGACACCAGTACTCATTTTTTGGGAATGAAGTGGTGACTCATCATTTTACATATTCCTCTCCCTCCCTCCCTCCCTCCCTCCCTCCCTCCCTCCCTCCCTCCCTCCCTCCCTCCCTCCCTCCCTCCCTCCCTCCCTCCCTCCCTCCCTCCCTCCGCAGCTCCAGATTAAGCACGCTGTCACCCAGGCTGAGATTCAGCAGTTAAAGAGAAAGGTAGGACCCTGGCCCTCCTGTGACTCCATGGCTCCTCTTCATCACTCATGTTCTTCTAACTGTTCCCCTTCACATCCCTCTTTCTCTACTGAACACACCACACACTCTCTAACATCCCACACAACTCACTCCCGTGCACACACCTACGCACACACACCCACATACACACCACTCACACATACACTCACTCACACACTCTCTTTCTCACACACACACAGCTGGCTCATGCTGAGCAGGACAAGCTGCGCTGGCGCATGGAGCGAGCTCAGCTGGAGCAGAACGTGCGGGAGAACAAGGAGCGTATGGAGAAGCTGGAGGGCTACTGGATGGAGGCCCAGTCGCTGTGCCAGGCGGTGGACGAGCATCTGAAGGAGACCCAGGCTCAGTACCAGACCCTGGAGCGCAAGTACAGCAAGGCCAAGCGCCTCATCAAGGAGTACCAGCAGAAGTAAGGAGGGCCTGGGGGATTCTGGGGGATGTAGTCTGGGTGACCGCTAGTGCATGACTGGGGCAGGTTGTTGATGGTGTTGGGGGGCCATGGGGAGGTGGTGGTGGGGCCAGGGGGAGGTGGTGGTGGGGCCAGGGGGAGGTGGTGGTGGGGCATTTTCATACTCTGTCAGGATTGTTGCTGTGTTGTATTGGTCATTGACGGGATGGTGTTGTTGACACAGTATTCCTAGTTCAAAGTTGATGGTCGGGTTCCTGTTGTGACCGTGCGGTTGTGTTCCAGGGAGATAGAGTACCTGAAGAAGGAGACGGCTCACCGGAGGGCTCAGGAGGAGACGGAGGCCTCTCACAAGGAGGAGGCAGACACCCTGCAGGGCCAGGTGTGTGTGTGTGTGTGAGTGTCTGTGTGTGTGTGTGTGTGTGTGTGTGTGTGTGTGTGTGTGTGTGTGTGTGTGTGTGTGTGTGTGTGTGAGTGTCTGTGTGTGTGTGTGTGTGTGGGTTGGTATGTCTGCGTGTGACACCCTGTCCTACACGAGGCTCCTGTCAACCCCCAGCTCTCTCCTCCTTCCTCCTGCAGATCTCGGACCTGGAGACCAAGGTGGATGCTCTAAAGACCTCCGAGCCATCATAGACCTCCTCCTCCTCCCCTCCCTTCTCCTCTCCTCCCCTCTCCTCCTCCAGGACAGGAGGGACTGTCTTTGTCCGAACCAGATGTTCAGATGGGAAAAACAAATGGAGAAGAGGGAAGGAGAGACAGAGAGAGGGAGAGTCACAGAGCGCCTGGCTAGGGGTCAGGAAGGCGGTTGAGGGGAGAGGGGGGGCGGACAGGCAGGGGGAAAGGGGGGCAGTGGGGGTACCTGCAAGAGGAAAGAAACCCAAATCAACACCCAAATGTTTTTAATTGTCTTTAACTGGCTTGGCGAGTTCATCTGAGAGATCCAGCCACTCCCTCCATCCCTCTCTCCCCCTCCAGCTCACTGTGTTCCTGTCGACTCCCAGAGGCTTGCCTGACTCTTACCTTCTCTACAGTATTTCTCTCGCATTATCCACATAAAACAACTAACCAGGAGTAATATCACAGCCCTCCACTGGCCAGACTGGTATGTCGACTAACTGAATTGGGGGAAAACTGGACAAGAAGACTGTCTTCAGCTGCTTAAGCCTCGCGGCTTGGACTCACAGGAAAACAACTGCATCTCTGACCCCCTCTCCTGCTGAACAGCGACCCCTGGGGCCAGGGAATGGAATAACCCAGACAGTCTGCTTGGGGCTTGTACAGTGAGAGACTGAATGGATATTGACTTTTGTTTGTATATATTCTTTATGTGTATTTAAAAGTGTTTCAAAGGCTTAAGCAATGGGGATGGGGGGGGCGGGGGTGGGGGGCTGGGATAATAGGAGGCTAGACAGACGAACAGTTCAGTGTAGATTGAAGCAGGTCTGTACATCTCTTTTTCTATAAGCGTAATGGCGAACAGGGTGTGTTTTATTTACGTGCATCTCATGTTTGGTCAAGAGAATCGGACTGCGTTAAGGATGGCTTTGGGCTCTGGCTCCGTATAAAACTCTGATTCTAGGTGTTTTTGAGTGTTAGCTAATGAGGGCTCAACTAGCCGAGGGGGGCGGAGCTTCCTGGGCGGCGCTCCCTATCCCTCTCCCGGCCTTCCTGCCTCTCTCTGGATACTGGATACTGTGGAGGATCAAAACGAGGCTTGAGAAGAGGAGAACACCAAGGGGCAGGACTGGAACCAGGAAGTAGGAGCAGACCGTGGAGAACGTGGAGAACCTCCTGCTGTCTGTGTTGAGACGGTGTAAAATAGCTGCTCTTACTTGAACCTCCAAACACTCTGCTAGCTGCCTTGTTAACACTCTGCTGCTCACCCCTGACCTCACCCTTCAGGTCACCCCTGACCTCACCTTGACATCCACCTCCCCCCTGACCTCACCCTTCAGGTCACCCCTGACTTCACCCTGACCTCACCTTGACATCCACCTCCCCCCTGACCTCACCCTTCAGGTCACCCCTGACTTCACCCTGACCTCACCTTGACATCCACCTCACCCCTGACCTCCCCCCTGACCTCACCCTTCTGGCCTCTCAGCCTCACGGTCGGGCAGTTCCTCAAGGCTCAATCTCCATCAGCTAGCATCCGACCCGAACTCTCCACACCAAGTCAGGGCTGTGAAATCATAAGGTCACCTGTATGCCCTTGCTAAAGAAACCATGGCATGGTAATGCTATCCAATCCTAGATCAGGATTTGTGTGGTGTGTGTGTGTGTGTGTTAGAGGAAGCTGGCTAGTGCCTCACAATGCAGTATTAGTGGGTATGTCTGGGTGAGATAGATAGTATGATATCATGTTAAGACAATTACACTGAGGTATGTCCTCCTTAACGGTGTTGTTTTCCGATTCTCTCGAAACAGGCGCTTCAGTATTTGACCGTACAGTTGGCCTGCGTCCACTGATGATTTTAGCTTTAGACAAGAGCAAAAGAGAAGCAAGTTCAAGTGCACTTCACAATGACCCAATGCACTTAACAGAGAAAAGAATGGCAACTGGAATATAGCGAAAGGCAATGAAAGAGGACTAGGAGATATGGAGGAACGCTTCTTTGAAACGTGTGTGGAATCGAGCAACTCGGAGTGGGGGGGTGCAGAATGGACCTCTTCTCTCTCTCCCCCATCCTCAAAGTCACGGTGTTTGGAAGTAACTCACAGGACCACCCAACATTCACTGACAACCTGGGCTGCAGAAAAAAACACGCTTGCACATTTTCGAGCTAGCTAGTTATTTTCCTTCGTAGCTCCCATATCAGCCGTGTGTCAACATAGACATTATAAAGGGTGGTCAAGTGGTCCCTTTATAATGTCAATGTGTGTCAACCACAGGGTCTGCAGTCACAGTGCTGCACCAAGCAGGAGCAGCCTCTAGGGGGCAGCAGTGAACTCCTGGGGGACTCGGAGGCAGATGAGGAGCGTCTCTCTTCAGAGGATGCGGACTGTAACATAACTCCATCCTTCTTTTCATCAAGATTTTCCTTCGTTGTCGTGGTCACACCAAGATATCCTCTCCTCGCAGTGTTATGACATGTCTACTGTGCAGGTGATGATAAAATAGTACTAACATACTGTAACATGCTAAAACTCTGTCTGACTCACACAACTGGCCAGAACAGCGATACTGGGAAGTTCTAGAACGGAACTATTAGAGTTAGTTTTACTTCTCAGTCCACATTTTTTAAATCTGCTTTTATTTTTTTTTCTTCTCTCCATGATGGAGCCCATCTTTGTCTTTGTGGAGGCTGTGTTGAACGCTGCATCTAGTAAGGGCCGAAGTTTTATTAGCGTTTTGAGTGCAAGAAAAAGTCATTATAAATCAAATGTATTATTATTATGAATGAAAAATAGAAAATCTGCCGCCCCGCACACAAACGGAAATTATATATAACGGCCGCATTCGCAGTTATTCTAAAAAGGTGCCCCGACCTCATTTGAAAGTAAGCCTTCGTCGCTGGTCTCTGGACGTCCTAGATTTCAACAAGCTCAGATGGAGCTTGAATATAGCGCCACCGTGTGGAGGGATGCTTCCTGCTCCTCATCTGCTCTCTGGTTACTTCACAACTTCACAACACAACTACAAAAGCGGAAAAAAAGAAGAAGAAGAAAAAAAGACTAACAGAAATATAGTTCACAGACTTTGGTTAACGGAGGTGTGCTTGATTTACCTTGTCAGTCACAGTGGACCAATGAAATAGTGCCAAAAGTGCAAACTCTGCATGTAAGGCAATTCGAATCAAGTGCACCGTTTAAGTATTTCAAAGATTTGAAACATGTATTTGACGTCAATCTGCTACTGTCTTTAAAACGTCATATTATTTGTCTTGCATAATTTACTGTCATCATTAATAAATACCAATGTGGAATTGCAGTGTGATGTGTCATGAGTCAATATGATTAAAGTGAGAGATTATCCCTTATTAGTCCCACAGTCCAGGAATTTTTGGAGGGGCACTCATCTGATATTGAACCCAAGTTATGATGGCAACATGATATAACAAAACAAGCATGTGCTGCATGTCTGAACCAAGCAAAGGCCATATTTACAGTGTTTATGTAAGACAACTCTTAAATCTAATCAAATCCTCAGGTTGAAGGAGAACTCCTTAAATCCTCTTTTCCCTGAATCTGGAACGATTATTTTGTCTGACAAAAAGATTTAAACTACGGAGTTCCATTACATCATATCATAATCCAGTTCCCTTGTCCTGTTTTTGTGATTTATGTTACCATTGTCTTAATTATGGGATGTGCTACCTTTGGTAACAATAACCATGAGAGCATAGGACACGCCTTCTGGAGAAATATCATCTTTATGTTCTGCTTCAATATTGATGTGAATTGGGATTTTGCTTGTCAAACGTGTGTACATCTAATGCGTGGAACATCCATAAAGTAAACAAACTGTTGACTTAGTCTATAAGAACTGGATTTGGACTGATCACATTTCCATGTTCAGCAACACGATTTTACGCCCATCTGCCAGCCTCGGGGTCAAAGGTCAGATGAGATAGAAGTCGTAATCCATGCCACCGCTGTGACGGACAGTGTGGTGTCAAAGTATTTTCTGTGCTCTTTATTTGTAATCTATCTCTTTATTTGTAATTTAACGTCTGACTAGACCCAGCACAGCACCCTACATGTCACTGGAAGTGATCTCACAACACAACAAGTGGTCTAGTCATCGAACCCGTTTCAATCACATCCTTATGGTTGCTGCCTGATGACGGGTCCAGCAACAAATCGATGGCGGCTTCTCTCCAGTCCGATAATCTGGTGCCTTTAATCTGCACATGAGCGTGTGAGGGAGGCCTTAAGGGAGACAGGGGCAATCAAAGCTGCTGTCCGCAGATGAGGGCAAGGTCTGGTTTGCAGAGGAGATTAGAGCTGGGTGTCTGTTCTCTAACTCTTGGGAGGTTTAATCAGCAGAAGCAGCTGCGAGCGGAGCAGAGCAGTAATCTGGTGCTGGAGGAATTGAGTCCAGAGCCATATGTTTCCTGATGATCCCTTTAACCTGGATATCAGCTTCTCAGAACAACACGATCGCCATCATCAACACCATCACAAACACCATCACCAGCACTTCACACAGTATCGCTGTTTGTATTTGAATTGTTTATTCAGATAAAACCTAGTGTAAAACAGTCTGTGGACATTGACATGTTAAATCTATCTTGTAAGACCTGCCACTGAATTTAATTACACTTTTGATACTGTTGGTACTCCCCATGAAATATAGCCTTTGATACAAAATACGTACTGGAAGTACAATCTGTATGTAGAAAATATATCAAGTGTGTAAGAATGCATCTAAATCGACTGACACAGCAACAAGCAAAACAACAACACAAAAACAGGTTTTTAATCATACAAAATCCAACTTAAAGACAGGTAGTGTACGATAGAAACCTTAGGAACATAGTCTCATGCTTTGAGAAGCTTTCTTGTGCAAACTCAGCTCCATCTCACCCCACTAACAGCCCTCCTCAGTGCCCGCTCCTCTGGCAGTCCTTCTCCCGACCTGCCCCGCCGCCCCAGTTCTTCCCCTGGTTCTTCTTCCGCGTGCGTTCCGCCATGAACATGGCCGCTATCACGGTCACCAGCACCGTGCCCGTGATGACCAGCACGGTGGCCGTCTCCGCCATGCACAGCTGGCTGTCCACCGAGGCCAGAGACGCTCCCGCCAACTGCGGCGGCTCGCTGCACGTCACATTGCGGTAGTCGTCCACATGAAGGTGGCGCACGCTCAGGATCTTGCTGAAGACGCGGTGGAGGTCGCAGTCGCAGCTCCAGGGGTTCCCCGCCAGCTGGAGGTGCGTGGCGTCCGTGTGGAGGCTGAGGAGGGTCTTGAACTTGAGGTGCTGGAGATCGTTGCCCTCCAGGTTCAAAATGGACAGGCTCCGGAGGGGGGCGAGGGCCTCCGTGTCGATGTGGGAGATGTTGTTTTGGCCCAGCTGAAGGATCTCCAGGCTGGGGAGCATGGCCAGGGAGCCCTCCTGCAGGGCGCCCAGGCGGTTGGCCTGCAGGTAGAGGTGGCGCAGGCGGGAGAGGCCCTTGAAGGCTCCGGGCTCCAGGAAGGCCAGCATGTTGTGGCTGAGGTCCAGCTTCTCCAGGTTCTCCAGGCTGCCCAGGCAGGAGGGGTCCAGCAGCAGCAGGGTGTTGTGGTCCAGGCGGAGCTCGCGGAGGGCGGTCAGGCTGTCGGAGAAGTCCACAGGGAGACGGCGGAGGAGGTTGTGGCTCATATCCAACTTCTCCAGGTAGGAGAGGGAGAAGAATGCCTGAGAACAGAGGACAGTTGGTGCAACTGAGGAAAACAGCGAAAAACAAAACTTCTGCATTCTGAAGTACTAATTGTTCCAGATTTTGTTATTTTAGAGCTTTTGTGATCAATTTGAATCTAATGTCTGAGCTACTGTCACAAACACGTTCCAGGTTATGGTTAAAGCTTGTGCGGTGTGTGTTTATTTACCTGGCGCTGGAGATGTTGGATCCCACTGTCTGTGAGCACGAGGACGCGCAGAGACCAAAGACCCGCGAAGGCGTGAGTCCTCACATCCGTCAAGAAGTTGCCCCCTAAATCCAAGAGCCACGTGCCATGAGGAAGGTTGTGGGGCACGCGGATGAACCCCCTCGCCCGGCAGTCCACCAGGTCCGAGTGCTCGTAGCAGAGGCACTGAGGCGGGCACGCGCTCAAACAGTCCAACCGTGACAGCGCGAGCAGCAGCATACCCGCGAAGAGCATGTTCCCAGGGGTCAACTGGGTCAAGAACATCAAGGTGGCGTTAAAACGCAGATAGCAGATTTAATCAAGGAGAGCGCGAATCTTGTTTGAGGTAGAATTTGTTTTGGGTTTCATCCTTGATTTAGGAATGCGCTTTAAATATCTGCTGTTCATCTGTAAAGAAAAAAAAAGAGAGGAGACGAGAAATTAATGACCTAAAGTGCACGACTCTTTGATGGTTCTTGCCCTGACATCTTCGAACTTGAAAAACGCATTTTAAAAACAAAACCTAAATGGCATTTAAATTGAACTGCTACAGGACAACTCAACTCATCACTATCCTTAGCTCCATGTGAGCGGTCACGTGTAATTCGGAATTGTATAATATCCCAAAATGTCAAATATTAACTAATTGATAGAAAAACGCGAAATACATTTTAATAACAACTCTTCTCGTTAAATATAAGTGCTTCTTACCCCGAGCCAAAAGGTAAATTGCCGCATTCTATTCGCGCGTCTCCCTGGGTGATCTCACGCGCTCCTGTCCAGCTCTGCAGACCTTCACTAAGCAGCTTTTTCCCCCCGGGTTAGATTTTGACACGCTCAGACTATCTGTAAAGGACTTTATCCTCTCTCTGCCAACATCCACCATGGAGTCCCTGAGAATAACGCTCAGCATCGCCCACGCTACGTAATAGCACTTCAATCTGTCAATCCATCATACTTACTCTTACATAAAAGCTAAAGCCTTGTCTATGAATGACTGGGGGGTTTCCCCTCAATCTTCATCCTGTACTAACACCATATAAAAACATAAACACGAACTCACCAACGCGCCGAGCCTGCTTAAGGTTCCTATAATTCTCAATATAACCAAAAATATTTTGGACTCAGCTGTTGGGACGGTGAGGAGGGTCCAGGAGACTGATATTGGAACCCACCATGGCTGTAAATATTTGATGGAGTACATCCAATGTCATGCTGACTGGACATGTACAGAAGTGGCCTCCTATGTTTCACCAAGCAAACCCCCTCTTGGCTGAGGTCACATACATGTTTTAGCTGGTTTGGGCTTGTTGTATCATGTTTTACTGGTGACCAAAATCATGAATGAGATACGCGAAAGGATGCAGAATTCATCGTAGATATAACTACTGACCAGGGGTAGTGGCGTTAAGAAGAACACGACCATCACACAAAGCTGATCAATGTCCAACACCTCTTGTTATAGACTCAGGCCTTTATTACTCATCGACAAACTAGCAAAGCTAGTTTTGTACTAAACCATTATGTTGAAAACATGGACATTTGTCTTATGTCTGTGTTAGACTTCTTCAGGGTCTCAGATTGGTACCTGGATAGCAGAGATCATGGGCATACAGCCATAAACTCACAGGTAGGTTAGAGTTGTTATAACAATCAGGACAAATCAGGAATTTTTGTCTGAAATTTGGATTATAAGATTCTCTTTCCTCGTTAATAAACGGTCTAAATTGCATCTTGACATTCTAGTTATGGGGTTCGTTTTGGTTGCATCAATAGAAAACCTTCATAAATGCTCAATAATAAGGTCATATTTAATATTAATAAGATCGATATCGGCGTCATCCATATATCACTAAATTCCGTGGCCTTGGTTTCAATCTCTGCCACATTCTATTAGCGCTCTGCCACTTAGCGGCAGTATTAAGTTACTGCAGTTGTAGACATGAACATGATGGAGGTCCTGGAACAGACTGACATTGTGTGGAGTTCCTTGACGGTCACTCGTCTGCGTAAATGCTCAACTTGGAAAATGTAAGTAATTGTAAAATTTTCACCTATAAAACTTAGCAATTTTCAATATGATTAATGAAAACGTTCTATAAACATGCTGTGTGAATCTCATCATAAAACATTTGAAAAAGCCAAAACACGACAAGCAAATGTACAAATATATTTTTTTCACTTTTTTATTTCCATGTTACTATTTAAAAATAAAAAATAAAATACTGGGAAGGAAACATGGGCAACACGGGCAGCGGCGTGGTGGACAGCCGAGGTGATCTGGCAGCACCGCCGCCCCACAGCGCCCCTCAAACTCAACCCCACTGGCCTTGCAAAGGAGCCTCAAATCAGGCTACCGTTAGAACACGAGGCCGGGGCGGGGGCTGCCTCAAACGGCCTCACCGCCCCACCCACCTACCCCAGGCTCCAATGTGGCAAGATCATCTTACTTTGAAGTACATTTGTTTTCTTCCAAAAGTGAATACAAACATCTCAATGAGATAAATCGACTGATTGATCAATTCTGTAGTCACACGTGAGGGTCTTGTCTGACCACAGGAATTGGCCAACGTAAGTTCACTCTTTCGCTCTCTCTCTTTTTTTTTGTCTTAAACGGGCTAATGAGGAATGCATTGAGTCGGAGGGAAGAGCAATTATACCTGCCGTTATCAGTTGGCAGGTGAGAGGGGAGGGGAACAAACCCAGGCCTGGACCCGTTTAGAACACGGCCCTGTCACGCAGAACCCAGGCCTGGACCCGTTTAGAACACGGCCCTGTCACGCAGAACCCAGGCCTGGACCCGTTTAGAACACGGCCCTGTCATGCAGAACCCAAGCCTGGACCAGTTTAGAACACGGCCCTGTCACGCAGAACCCAGGCCTGGACCCGTTTAGAACACGGCCCTGTCACGCAGAACCCAGGCCTGGACCCGTTTAGAACACGGCCCTGTCATGCAGAACCCAAGCCTGGACCAGTTTAGAACACGGCCCTGTCACGCAGAACCCAGGCCTGGACCAGTTTAGAACACGGCCCTGTCAGCTTCTAGAACCCAGGTGACTGTAATAGAAGTGGTCCCATCGTGGAAGAGGTCAGGTATTGTAGAATCACAGACCAGAGAGGAAGACAGGGGTGGGAGGGGGGACAGACAAGAGACCCTCTACCAGGTCAGTCCCCACATCTGGTCAGAAAAATATGGAGGCGCTGGATAGACAAGACAAAGTACTGAGAAAATGTCTTTAGTGGGACATAATGAGTCGTGGGTTTAAACCCAAATGGCTAAACAGAAAATGTGACCACTGAATCTAGTAAAACAATTGGGGCCAAATAAGTGATTATAAAACGTTGGATTCTTCACTGAAAAAGACAACACAATGTTGTTGAACCCTAAGCAGGCATCCTACCTGTACTGGCGTTCTGTCAAGTCAGCAGCCCCAAAACAAATGATTCTGCTTTCCAGAAAGCCATCAAAATGTGTTCTTAGCAAAACAGTACTTCCATTTCAGAAAATGTAATTTTTTTATCTTCCATGAATTCCTATCCAGGTTAAAATATAGGAAAACTATCATAAAAAAAGAGTTAGACAAAGTTATCAAATGAAGTACTTTTTAGGTGAGATGGTAGGGAGAGGAGAAACGAGATTTTAGGACGGGGTGTTTAAATAGGTTGAAATTATATTTGCTTATTCTTAGAATGGCCCCCTCCAATCCTGGTGAAAACTCTGGACATTTGATGATGGTAGTGGAGGGTGGTACTGAAGGGGTGGGGGGAGGGACATTGTAACATTGATCTAACGATGGAGAGGGGGAGCAACAGGAAAATGAACCGCTTCAGCCACGAGCCACCCCCCCAGCAGCAGACCCCTCTGCCCCCCCTCCCTGCAGCAAACCCCCGCAGCAGACACCACCCCCCTGCCCCCTGGCCCCCCCCAGGTGTGGTCCTGAAGCTCATGATGAGAGAGCTGAGGAGTCCTTTTGTGTTTGCTGTGCTTGCGGCCGGGGCACCAACTTCAGACTCTCTACGTCTCGAAAATGTTTCTCCACCTGTGGGACAAGAGCATCACGTCATCCTGGGTCACAACACTGGCATTCAAATGATGCACTCTCCAGAGAAAATACATGTTTTTATATAAAGGTTTGGACAGTGGTTCTTAACCCTGGTCCTCAGGGCCCACTGTCCTGCATGTTTTAGATGTTTCTCCCTTGTAACCAACCTGATTCTAATAAATTGTCATTATCAGGCTTCTGCTGAGCTTCCTAAGGACCCATTCATTTGAATCAGGTGTGTTGGAGCAGGGAAACATGCAGGCAGTGGGTCCTGAGGACCAGGGTTAAGAACTACTGCTCTATTGGATAGTTACTGGTGAAGTGTGACAGGAAAGGAGAGAAGGGAAGACATGGAGCAAAAGGTCAAGGCCAGATTTGAACCCTTGAACCCTGGATACTGTTGTAAGTCACTAAGCTGCTGATGTACTCACTATTTTGCGTACGTGACTTAACGCGCTGCCCTCCTTGCCCTTGCAGTTCTCCGCCTGGTACGGAGGGGTGATAACCACGTCGTCCATCACCAAGATGTTCTTCTCCTGCCACTTGCAGTCTTTGATGCTGCGAGCACACACACACGTCAAGGTCAAAGAAGGACACCGTGTTCATGAAGTCCAAGATGGACGTCGTCGGTCTGAACCCCTGTGTCTCTGTTAAGGTGGGGTGTGGCGTCGTGGGGGAGGGGCTTACGTTTTGTGTATGGTCTGGAACAGCTGCTGGCCCTCCAGGGACACGCCGGCACTGATGGCGTACGCTTGGGAGAGCTTGTCCTCCTTTTCCGAGCGCGCTCTGTTGGCAAGCTGGACCGACACCACAGGAGGAAGGAGAGAGAGAAAGAGAGGGAGAGAGAGAGGGGGTGGAGAGAGAGAGGGAGAGAGACAATGACGTGAGACAGGAGGGGGGGGATGACGGCTCGCTGAGGAGGGTGACGCTTGATATAAAACAGGTTATTAATTTTGTCTGCTTCTTCTGGGAGGAACAAGCTTGACATGCCTTCCCTTGCTCACAGGGGGGCAGGGGTGGGGGGGCATTCCATCATCTGCTTCAGGTTACACACATGGCTTTAAAAGAATGAGCCCTCTCCCATTATACCAACAGCAGAGAACCAGGAGGAAGACTGAAACTGCTGTGTGTGTGTGTGTGTGTGTGTGTGTGAGGATCGCAGTCGTACCTTGCCGACGTTGAGAGAAGCTAGTGGAGGAGGGGTCTCTGTGCGGTCGTCGATGATGTCGACCTCAGAAACATAGGCTAGGTTGACCAGAACCACGTCGCTCAGGTTTGCTTTGCCACTGGAGGGGGCGCATTCTGCAGGGGAGGGTCAAGGAGAACACAGCAACACACACACACACAAACACACACACACACACACAGTGTGGCTGGTTGGGCCTTACTAGACAAGGCCAAGAGAACAAAGGTTTCAGTATGCAGTCGACGCTAGGCTGCCAAACTCGGGCTGTCAGAAGAACGATGTTGGCTCAGTCTCGTGTTCTAGAAGGCCTGGGGGAAAAGGGGAGGGGGGGTTCTAGAATGCTGGAGATCCCCTGGTGAGGAACCCAACTTCCCTGTCCCTCTGTCTCCACCTCGCCAACCCAAGGGCAGCCAATCAGACGTTCCCAGGACACTCTGGGAACGTGCTCGGCAGTCACCATGGAGATGGGTCCAGGGGAAAAGAAAGCGGAAGAGAGGAACAACAGTTCTGTCCCAGTGGGGTGAGGTGTGGGACGGGACAGGCACAAGCAGGGACAGACAGGGGGAAGCAGCAACCCAGGCAGGGAGCGGAAGGAACAAGGGAGCAATTATTCCAGCTATGCGTGTATCCAAGGTGTTTTGTATAAACAAACCAGTTGGGACTGATCCAACCAGTATGAGCCTTCAACCATCAACAGGGAAGTATGTGTTCAACAGAACACACACGATAATGCAGGCTTAGGCCACTTGTCAACCACAGGATGTTAGACAAGGACATTGGCTTCATGACATGCATTCCTGGGGCACGGCCTGCTTTGCACTTAAACTCAAAGACTGAGGAAAGAGAGTCTGCTTTGGATAGACGACCCTAAACACTAAAGGATTGTGACCGAGGGCTAGCCTAGCTCCACCTCCACAGTATCCAACCCACAATATCACGGTGCGACAAAACGACGACCGCTTCAGAGACAAACAAATCTTCGCACAAAGCGAAGGCCAGAACAATGACCCAAGGTTTAAAGGCGAACCGACGGACTAGGCAAGCCTGCCGATTGGCCCAGCGATAAATGCTTCCTAGTCACGTGATTGCGTGTTCATCCTAACGGCTGTGATTAAACCTAACCCAATAAACGTTCATAGACACAACAAACACAGCAGACACAGCACACATAGCATGGTTAATCTAGTGTTGCACCATAGTGCTGAGTCTTCAGTCTGTCGAGGAAAGCCCAGTTACAACTGAGTGACATCTTAGCAACCTGTCAGTCTTTCCCGACCAACAGCAAACAGGAACTAATAGATGGGTTTACTGACATTTAAGGAACAAACCAAGTTCTCTACTCGGATGACAGTTGACATTAGATGTTTGTTCCTTGGCCACTGCTGACTACAACCTAAAGCTCACCAAGGTGTCCAGCAAGGATGAAGCCAGTTAGGTGACTGGGTAATACTGACCTAACTTGCTAGGAACCTGTCTGACATTACCAGCAGATGTCTCAACATCCAAGAAACGAAACAAGTAGTGCAAGAGGTTAGGAGATCACAGCTGACTAACACGGACAGCCCTGCCTGTCAAGCTAGTAAGCCAACTATGTTGAATCTCGGAGCCTCTGGCCTACTCGTATCCAAGTAGAGAAAGAGGCTCATATTTTCCATACTTGCCAGTCATCAGGCTACAGTTGGTACAAGCTTTTTATTTTACATGAATAGACAGCGCAATGTGGCCTCGCTATAATAAACCATCAATCATTACAATGTAGCTACATCGATACAACGTGAGGACATTTGAGTTAGCAAAAAGCTATGCTAGCTAGTTATCTAGGTGTTTAAACGGCATCCAAGCTTACCTAGATGACTTGTTTATGATGGTTAAACTACATAGGAAGGTACAGATGTGAGGAAACGAACTATGTTCCCAGTAGTTCATAAGGAAGTCAAACGGAATCCCCATGTTTGCTTGCTGCAAAGCTAATTTGCCGGGCATAACGCCCCTTAGAGCTGCCAAATAAGGTTCCATAGAGGACTGTTAGCTTGCTGGCCAGCTAACTTTAGCTCCTGCTAGCTCCTGACATACCGTCCACTTAACATCAAAGTCTTCCATTGGGCTGGTTAGCATCATGGTATAGCAAGCTAAGCTAATCTAGCCCTTCAGCATTATAGTCAACTGCCAACAAACCTCAGCTAACTAGGGTAGTTCTTGGCAAGCCAACAAGTTAGTTGGTAAATATTTCTAAATAAAGGTTCAACCGAAGTATTTATTACTTTAAATAAGTTAGGAACCTATTATCAACATACAAATATTTTTGACAAATCAAGAATGAACCGTCCAACAAGCTAACTGTGCTCGAGCTAGCTGGCTAACTAGCTTAGCTAACAACACTTGTGCGGATCTTTATTTGGCAGGAGTGACCAGTTACCCCCAAGGCCCCTTGCCGCCTTGGAGACCACCGACTTGCTGCCAACGCAAAACGGGAAAAGGATACTCAAAGTCAACATCTTGGACTGGTAGTCAAAGGCAACGACCTCTCCTTGAAGTTGCTGTCCCAAGCAGGTGAGGCAGGAGACTTGACTCCCGACACTAAAATACTCCCCCGGTCCTGGAGCCGCCATCTTCTCCGCCAGGAAACCCGGAGTGCTCACAGTCGGTTCACGTGCAAACGACGCTGCTGCGTCACTGCGTCACTGCCAACCACGTCTGATATCGATGGGTGTGTCACGAGCGAACCTGAACTGTCCTGGAAATGTGCCAAATATATAAATATAGTCTTTTGAAATAAAAGAATATTATTCTTTTATATATATAAGGAGGCCCTACATTTTTGGACGATGTTTGTGTTGGCATTCAGCCTATTAAACTGAAACACATTAATGTGACTTTGTGATTTGAGGTCATAACAAGGTTATGTCCTCTTCACCTTGATTTCCACAGCCACGTTACAATTAGAGTTATCCCTGGTAAACACGCCTTTATCGGGCAGTTCATGCGTTTTAAACAATGTATGCGTTTGAATCGGTTAGTATAATAAGTTACCTCAGCCACCTTTGGTTGTCCACAGTTCACTAATTTACACAAAATACGTTTTCAACAGCTGAGTTGTAAAATAAGTAGTCTACTTACAAAACGTCCAACGCACCATGTTTGTTCGGCTTAAAGTGATTGCGGTGACCATAATGACAGAGGGTGAAGGTTTGACCTCTGAACTCTTCTGCTATGTCTGAAACATCTGACTGGATTGAAGCTCCGTGGTCCTAAATGTGGGGTTGAGCTCCATCAAAGCCACTTCCACAATACCGACATCTGTTCCTGGAAAGAGGCAAATCTGTATTTATGTCTTCTAAAGGGGTTCTTTAGTTTGACAACACTGGGACAGATTCACACCGTCGCTCTTTGTACTGGAGCAGTGAATCGCTTTATTGAGTTTCAGACAATTTTAAACAACAGGCCCACTTAAAAAACAAAACAAACAAACAAAAAACAAGGGAAAGAAAAAATAGGTTCATGTCACAACATTACAATGAGATAAAAAAGGATATATATTTTTTAAATGTACACAAAACCTGAAATAAAACAGTAATTATTAGACTGAAGATTCCCTTTTAAGATCCTTACTGCATTCGCACTATTACCCACCGTGTGGAATTGTGCACAATGCAAATTCATGAAAAAAAAGATAATTCAAAGGGACAGCGATTATCATCAATAATAGTCACAGTAATAGATTGCTCAAATAGCGTGTATTGCACATGTGTACACATATATGCATTTATATACACGTGAGTAGCAATTAGTATAAACATTTGTATTGTCGCAAGAGGAAAGCATTTGAAAGAAGAACACATGAAATTAAGGAATGTGCTTTGATCAATTCATAACGTCTGCATTTAATTATGACCAGAAGAGAGAGAAAGAATATATTCAAAATATAAGGTAAAAGACGGTCACATGTATTCAAACGTCCAGCCACAGAGTGAAGATTAAAACACCAGTTCAGTGGAGGAGACAACAATGTAAAGAGACATACTTCTCTTTCCAACGTCAAAAAAATATACAATTACTCTTTGAACCTTGACGATCATCGGTCACTACATATACACAACGTATGAAATATCAATAAATATACATTATTTACTGAATAGCAAAATAGTGTGTGGCAGCAACAATAAAGCTATATCTTCAATGGTGAATAAGTCAATATCCTTTACACACACACACACACACACACACCTGGATGTATTCCAGTATCTGTTGAACACAATAACAAAAACAATTCTGCAAGGCCCTATTAGAATGGTTGCCTCTCGTAGCGGTTGTATCACAGGCAACTGATCCAAAAACATTCCTTTACTAAAAGTCGTCGCTTTCAGTCTTTTTTGTTGTTGTTGCCACTCACCATTACCCCCCAGAAACCAATGTGACCTCTATTGACCCTCGCACCATTTTATAACCTGCAAGGCGGACTGTAGATCAGAGCCTGATCAATCAATCAATCAATCAATCAATCTATCAAAATAGAGCATAACTGTGTACAACTCACTGCACCAGACATATGTCAGTCAGTAACCATTAGACCTTATGCCATTCATACACAGTGGAGAGACATGACTATGAGCACGAACCATAGGGTGTGACTACAGAACAGATCAAGGTCACTAAAGTCCCTGTAGTGAGAAGGCTTCACCCAGAGACACAAACCCACACGTGAGTGAAGGAGAACCCTCTCTGTGTGTACAGTATATAACATGCCAAAACAGTCCCCCCCACCCCCCTTCCCCTCCTCTTCCACAAGACAACGGTGCATTTGGCTCAGATCATTTAAGTAAAGACAAACAAACAAACAAAAAAGTATTTAAAGTACTGTAAAACAGCCAAACATGGTATGGGCTGTGTGGTCGTTAGCGCTCCAGCCTCTGTGCTTGTGACTGGGGGGGGGGGGGTGGGGGGGGGGGGGGTGGGGGGGTGGGAAGACTGCTCTACTGGGAAACTAACATCAAACAAACAGCCTCGCCACCACTGGTGCGTCAGCGGATCGTATGAAGGTTGGGTTTGAATAAGAAAAGGGGTTTCAGAAGGTTATTTAGAGGGACGCAGAGAAATGGATCCTTCCAGAACGCGCCTTTGTCTTCACAAAGTATGTAGTGAAAGTGCAATTGACAGTCTTTGTGACGTTAGGGATCTGTGGGACGTGGAGACAGATATCCAGCTATACAGAGGACAGGACAGGGACAGTGTTGGTACTGTTGATGCTTGTCAGACACACACACACAGTAGTAAGATACCAGAGACTCAGACAGTCAGTCTACTGTCTGTATTGCTTGAGATTTAACCGAGGCCAACATGTCAGGCAGACTTCCCATGATGCACCATGATCTGGTGTTCTTTACAGTAACATGAACAGCATCCCAGGTTACCTTAAAGGATCTGTGAATAAAAACGTTGATATCGATGCTGACCGTGCCAATCAGGGTGAATCGGAGGCGGGGCAGTTTGGCGATCGCACGCCGAGTGTGTTGACTGTGGCCGAGGCGTGCGGCCGTGGCGTGCGGCCGTGGCGTGCGGCCGTGGCGTGTTGGGATGTTGCAGTGTCTAAGGTGGTGCTCTTTCTTGCTGTGTCATGTTCTGTGTGTCCCTGCCCTTTAACCTTAATCACCAAGTCTTAACTGGCAGTTACACACTTTTTAAAAAATAAACCCAGACTTCAAGTCTGCCCACTCGCCGGGAAAAAACGACCAATCAGCTGTTGGGCAGTAAAGAAACAAGACGTATCAAGATGTGAGGTGGAGAACAGGAACATGATGTGCTTAGTTAGACGCCTTTGACTTGAAACCTCAGTTTTTCTTTTCTCAAATATAATATTCAAATCCAATTTGATTGGATTAACACTGTAATATTTAAGTATTCATATATATATTATTCAGTTTTTGTATGTTTTTTTATTTTAAAAAAGAAGAAAAAAAGCACGTTTTAAAAAAGTGCCCTTTTTCTGTCTGTCCTCCAGCAATCAATGGAGAACGGCAGAGTAAAAGAACATGTGGCAGGAAACAGTATTTACAGATGACAGCATGTGACAAAGCAATAAAAGAAGTTGGTCTTCGTAGTGTTTAAAAAAAAAAAGAAAGAAAGAATTCGGTCTCAATCCCGCTAACGGCTGCTATGGGCCTGGGATGACTGAAGGAGGGAGGAGGGAGGTCCAGCCCTCTGGACGGGTGGTCACATGTTCAGACAGGAAGGAATCAGAACATGATAAGACAGAGTGAGAGAGAGACTGAGAGAGAGAGAAACAGAGAGAGACAGCGAGAGACTGAGAAAGACAGAAAGAGAGAGAGAGAGAGACACAGTAGGAGGTGCATGTGCTTCTGCTGTAGCTGGCTAAAACAGTGCGTGCTCTGGAGAAAATTAAGGCATTTAAAAAATAAAACAAACGTAAGGATAACAAGTGTGTTGTTTTGTTTGTCGTCTGCGTCCTTGTAGGTGGTAGTGAATTCATTTGGGGGTTTTTCGAATATAAAAGGCACCAAGTTCTTCTAAATAAAAACGTCTTTCTCAAGCCCTGTGACTGCCACTAGTAGCTTCCCCTCCTGCGCTCTCACTTTCAGAGAGAGAGAGAGAGAGAGACACGCGATGTGTCCCTCAGGAAAACAGAGTCCCGGACTGGGCCAACACACTGGGCTACCACAGCAAGCCTGTGGGCATGTTCCACAGACGGGGGGTGGGGGTGGGGGGGGTGGAGAGCGATGGGAGCTGACTGGAGCCACCTCACGCTCATCCACACCGAGGAAAGAGCAGAAGGTTCCAGAAGGGGAGAACAACATGGCTTGAGTACTGATGGAGAGATTCTATCTTTAGTCCCCGCTGCAGAACGCCCGGGCCCCACCTCCAACATCAACCACTCTCCTGCCCACAGCCAAAGGAATATACAGTATAAATATACATATATATATTTGCATATATATATATATATACCTCTATATATGCAAAATATGTGTATACAGCACACACATAAAGCCACATATATACGTTAAACATATATAATATACATATATGTTGGTGTGCTTCCTTTTACATATTATTCAAAGAGACACGTAGAAATACCGAAATTCAAGACACAGTAAAGAAATAAGAGTTGCCCTCTGGATGACGGAGCGCAGGTCTCTAGATATGAGCCCAGGAACGCACCTCCTCCCCCCCGCAGGGCGTGAGTGGACGTGTGTGAGACGGAGCTCTTGCGTTTGTGGCTGTTTCTAAATCTTTTTGCTGCTTGATGGCTTTTTCAGTTCGCGTCCTGAAAAGTACAAAGTGTCACGAGAAATGTACGAATCCGCACCGCTCGCGCTTCGATGTCCAAGGAATACAAAAAAATATGAAGAAGAAGGAGAGAGAAAAGACACAGGCTCGTCCAAAACAACAGGTCTGGCCTCTCAACGACGCGTCTCTCCCGGCCAATCCCAAACATCTGCCAGTGTTGGACCCTGTAGGACTGGGGCTGTTCTGTCCCCTGTCCCTCCACACACGCCTGCACACTCACCACCGACAGGCTGAAGTTCATCCAGCCCGGATTAACCAAGGAAAATGAAGGGTGGAGAGGAGGGGGGCTGGAAAGAGAAGTGACCTGGAGGAGACTTCATGCCGAAGGCGGAGGAGAGACCGTGATTCTCCTGGCTGTTGTCGCTTGCATCCTACAAAACAGGTTCCTCCTACAAAACAGGCTCCTCCTACAACACAGGCTCCTCCTCCATTGGCTCCTCAGGGGACCTGTAAGAACGGGAAAGCGGGAAATGACATCATTACCCTCTGTGATGTCACGTCCTGCCGGCCCTGAGTCGAGGCCATTCTTTTGACAGTTGGAAGAATATCCTATAGCCCCTCCCTCCCTGCCTACCTGCTGGTCTCCGTGGTAACGCTGTTGGCGGCCGGCTGTTCCGTATCCACGGTGAGGGAGGCCATGGCGGTGACGGTGTCAGCTTCGTCCTTCTCCCTGCGCTGGGCGTCCAGCAGAGACTGTCCCACAGTGGGGGCCAACCTCTGGACACAGCCCCAGTGTTTACCTGGACCAGGGCAAGAGGACATCAACACCCCTGCTGCCTCTGCTAGGTCACAGTGTGTGTGTGTGTGTGTGTGTGTGACTCACTCTGTATCTCTATAACCCTCTCCAGAGAGGCGGTGGCTTTCGGACAGGGTTTCTGCTGCAGAACAGCTGGAGGAACCGGGTCCAGCTAAGGAACCAGAGGAAGACAAGGAACTTTTACATTTAAATATTGAAATATGAAATGATAGTCAAAATTATATATATATACAGTATGTTATAGTTATATTAAATAACAAACTCATATTTTAATGACGTAATTTAGTTTGAAATTACAAAAAATAACTGAAAATGAAAGTGTGGTGATGAGATGGGTGGCACCAGGCCAGATGGGGGCGCTGCAGTCGCACCTCATCACCCAGCAGCGCGGCCACACACGACTCGGACGCGTCACAGATGGCGGTGAGGTCGTGACCCCCCTCCAGGGCCAGCACCACGCGCCCCCCGGCCAGCTTCATCAACTGCTTGGTCAGGTGACCGAAACCTGGGAGGAGGGCAGAGGACTTGGTCAGTACAGCTGTGAGGTCAAACAGCCAGGCACGCGGGTCACAGGTCATCTCAGGATCTATAAAAAGCAGCCCATGAACCTTGTGTCAACTTTGGTGCAGACTATAAAAAAAATATCAACCTTTCCATTTCAATTAATCCTTCCATATCAGTAGTGTAGTGCTACCATACTCCAGGAGGGGGCAGTAATGTGACATAAATGTGCTGAGGGTTAGAAACACTGGCGCATAGTAAAAAGGTAAAGGAAGAAAAAAAAAGCGTTCTATCAAATCAAACAAAGAGCACAAACTCTGTCTGTGTTCTGCGCCGTGAGAGCAGGCCATGTCTGACCAAGACACAGAGAGAAGCAGAAAGTTCCAGAAGGTCCCACTCACACTTGGCAGTGACGTTGTATCCTCCCAGCGGAGACTGGTGTCCCTCCACAGCATCGAACCCGGCGGACACTAGGACCACGTCGGGGGAGAACTCGTTGGCTATGGGCATCACCACCGTCCTGGGGAATGGAGGATGCGGCCGTTAAATAAGACTTTCCTCATGAATCTAAATTCTAAATAAAATCTATTCATAAATCTGAAACATAATGGCTGTTTTCTTATAAATAAAGCCACCATTGCCCCTTTAGCAGGGCTTCTCCTGAGCAACCTGGAGGTTCTGGAAGGTTCTGGAGTGTGTTTACCTGAAGGCTGTGAGGTACTCGGCGTCCCCCATCGGAGGGTCCACCCCTCCGGTCCAGGCGATGTTGACGTTGAAGCCCAAGCCTGGACCAGCCCCCACCTGAGGACCACAGCACACAGGGAGACACACACTCAGCTCTCTCTGCCCGTCACATGACGACAGACAGGGAGAGAGACAGACAGACAGGGAGAGAGACAGACAGGGAGAGAGACAGACAGGGAGACAGAAAGACAGGGAGAGAGACAGACAGGGAGACAGACAGACAGACAGACCGGGAGACAGACAGACAGGGAGAGAGACAGACAGGGAGAAAGACAGATAGGGAGGGAGACAGACAGGGAGACAGACAGATAGGGAGAGAGACAGACAGGGAGACAGACAGGGAGAGAGAGAGACAGGGAGAGAGAGAGAGAGAGAGACAGGGAGAGAGACAGACAGACAGGGAGACAGAGAGAAAGGGAGAGAGAAAGGGAGAGAGACAGGCAGACACAGACCTCCTCAGGTGCTCCACTGCCAGGGAAGAAGTTCCCGTCGTCGTAGCGATGCAGGGATATGTAAAGCACGTTGGGGTCGTTATAGAAGGCCTGCTGTGTTCCGTTGCCATGGTGAATGTCCTGGAGGGGTGAAGGCAGAGAGCAGGAGATGAGAGTAGGATTCTAATGTCGATGATCCGGTTCCTAAAATATAAGACTACTTGTCTAAATGGATGGATGGATGAAGGGAGGGATTCATTAATGGATGGAGAGAGGGATGGATGGAGAGGGATGAATAGAGAGAGGGATGGAGGGAAGGATTAATGGATAGAGAGAGGGATGGAGAGAGGCAGGCAGGATAGACAGAGGATAGATGGTGAGATGGAGAGATCTTCTGAAGTGACTGGGTTCCTGATGGTGAGGTGGTGAGGTGTTGAGGTGGTGAGGTGGTGAGGTGTTGAGGTGTTGAGGTGTTGAGATGGTAAGATGGGGAGGTGGTGAGGTGTTGAGGTGTTGAGGTGGTGAGGTGTTGAGGTGTTGAGGTGGTGAGGTGTTGAGGTGTTGAGGTGGTGAGGTGTTGAGGTGGTGATGTGGTGAGGTGGTGATGTGGTGAGGTGTTGAGGTGTTGAGGTGGTGATGTGGTGAGGTGGTGAGGTGGTGAGGTGGTGAGGTGTTGAGGTGGTGATGTGGTGTGGTGGTGAGGTGTTGAGGTGTTGAGGTGGTGAGATGGTGAGATGGTGAGGTGTTGAGGTGTTGAGGTGGTGATGTGGTGAGGTGTTGAGGTGTTGAGATGGTGAGATGGTGAGGTGGTGAGGTAGTGAGGTGGTGAGGTGTTGAGGTGGTGAGGTGGTGAGATGGTGAGGTGGTGAGGTGGTGAGGTGGTGAGGTGGTGAGGTGTTGAGATGGTAAGATGGGGAGGTGGTGAGGTGGTGAGGTGTTGAGGTGGTGATGTGGTGATGTGGTGAGGTGGTGAGGTGTTGAGGTGTTGAGGTGTTGAGGTGGTGAGGTGTTGAGGTGGTGATGTGGTGAGGTGGTGAGGTGGTGAGGTGGTGAGGTGTTGAGGTGGTGAGGTGGTGAGGTGGTGAGATGGTGAGGTGGTGAGGTGGTGAGGTGTTGAGGTGGTGAGGTGGTGAGGTGGTGAGGTGGTGATGTGGTGAGGTGCTGAGGTGTTGATGTGGTGAGGTGTTGAGGCGTTGAGGTGGTGATGTGGTGAGATGGTGAGGCGGTGAGGTGGTGAGGTAGGGAGGTGATGGTGAGGCGTCAGCCCCGTGTGGAGCCTCCTTACCCAGTCCACGATGAGGATCTTCCCCACCCCCAGCTTGTGCTGCAGCAGCTTGGCAGTGATGGCCACCGAGTTGAAGAAACAGAAGCCCCTGTAGACACACAAGCTGTCCTTCAGAGACCCTGAACACACAGCTAACACATCGCATGCCAGAGCCTCCCTCCCTCTCCTCCTCTCTTCTCCTCCTCTCATCCCTCTCCCCTCCTCCCTCTCCTCTTCTCTCCTTCACCCCCTCTCTACTCACATGGCCGTGGACTCCTCAGCGTGGTGGCCAGGTGGACGAACCACAGCGAAACCGTTCTGGATCAGAAGGAGAGAGGGAAAGAAGGAGCGAGGGATATAAGGAGAGAGAGAGAGAGTGTGAAGGAGGCACACTATTACAAACAGCCAGCAAATAAGAAAAGAAACACCAAGTGTGTGTTTCTCCTGCTATTGAACCCAGAGGTGGGAGCAGCAGGAGGAGTATGCGTGTGTGTGTGTGTACGTGCGTGCTCAGAGTGTGTGCACATGTGCGTGTGTGTGTCCTAACCTTCAGTTCCCCTGCAGCCACTTTGAAGGCCAGCTCGATGACGCAGCCCACAGCCATCCTCACCGCCCCAGACGAGTGCATCTCGTTCCACACTGTGTCACTGTCCACCTGCAGGGAAGCACAGCGCAGCAGCTCAGACCTGCTGGGGGGGGGCGGAGGAGAGAGGGAGGGAGGGATGGATGGAGGACGGAGGTAGGGATGGAGGGAAGAGAGAGGGAGGGGTGGAGGGAGGAGGGATGGATGGAGGGAAGAGAGAGGGAGGGGTGGAGGAAGGAGCGATGGATGGAGGGAAGAGAGAGGGAGGGGTGGAGGAAGGAGGGATGGATGGAGGGAAGAGAGAGGGAGGGGTGGAGGAAGGAGGGATGGATGGAGGGAAGAGAGAGGGAGGGGTGGAGGAAGGAGGGATGGATGGAGGGAAGAGAGAGGGAGGGGTGGAGGAAGGAGGGATGGATGGAGGGAAGAGAGAGGGAGGGGTGGAGGAAGGAGGGATGGATGGAGGGAAGAGAGAGGGAGGGGTGGAGGGAGGAGCGATGGATGGAGGGAAGAGAGAGGGAGGGGTGGAGGAAGGAGGGATGGATGGAGGGAAGAGAGAGGGAGGGGTGGAGGAAGGAGGGATGGATGGAGGGAAGAGAGAGGGAGGGGTGGAGGAAGGAGGGATGGATGGAGGGAAGAGAGAGGGAGGGGTGGAGGGAGGGAGGGAGGACAGAGGGAGGGATGGAGGAGAGGGGGTGGGGGGGAGGACAGAAGGATGACGGCCTTGCTCACCCCTATCCCTCCGCAGGGCAGCACTGCGTACATCTTCTGACTGATTGGACCTGAGGGAACCAATCAAAAGAGGGCACAGGTCAGCTCGTCCCGGCCGTTCGATACACCGTTCCACACACACGCACTCCCCGCCGTGTCCATGACAACATACACACACACAAGCTGAAACACAGGCCTATACTGGACACTGCATGAGAGGAACCCCCCAGCTGGATGTCCTCTCTGCTGCTCATCTGTCCTGGCTGTGGTGGCTGGCTGGAAGCTGTGTGTTGCCAGGAGCCCTGGTGTTCTAGAAACATCTCCACTAATGTCTTCACTGTGGCCTGCAGTCCCTTCTGCCCAGCACTCACCCTGACTGGGGCATGGGGTGTGTGTGTGTGTGTGTGTGTGGACCTTTCATCAGCACCACTATAAATACCCACAACATCTGTCAGGGGACAAGAGCCCCTAAACAACCTGTGTGTGTATTTGTGTGTGTGTGTGTGTGTATGTGTGTGGTTGCTGCACTTGAATAGCAGAGAGGATTCACCCTCGGGGGTGAGCTTAAAACACAAAACCAAAATGAAAAAAATCTTCCCTGCCCACACCCACACACACCCATTCAGGCACAAACCTTAGCACACACACACACCTACACACACACCTACACACACGCACGCACGCACACACACACACACACACACACACACGCACACGCACACACACACACACATACACACACACACACACACACAAACCTCAGGACACCTACACACACACACACACAAATACACACCCACAAATGCACCCACAAATACACACCCACACCCTCTCCCACTCTCTCTCACACAGAGGAAGTGAGCTGTGTGTACCTAGCAGCTTCTTGCTGTCCAGTTTCTGCCGGTTCAGTGGGCTGGTGCCGTACAGCAGGGTGTGGTACTCTGAGTGCAGCATCTGAATCTCATCCAGCGTCGCCTTCCTGCCCCGGATCCTCTGCACACAGGAAATTACATCACACACAGTCAGCCTGGTCAGGGCCTGCCCAGGACCTGCGCTGGCTGCAGTGTGTTCCTCCAGGCCAGCGGGTGGCGCTGGCCTGTGGAGGACTGGGAGGAGGGGAGGAGCCTACCTCGCAGCGGCCCAGCAGGCCTGTCTCCTGCAGCCTGGACCACACGCTCTGGATGCGGCCGGCGTGCTCCGGGTGGATGTGGGTGTTCCCGCACATGC
>CM059298.1:3367500-3377500 GCA_030340665.1 Neosalanx taihuensis
CCTATTTTTCTAAATAATAATTAAATAAGTAACTAGAGTTGGAAGGCGTAAACAGATGGTAATCCTCCTCTAATCATCCCCCAGCAGCCTATGACTGTGCGGTTTGGGGGGGGGGTGTGTCTGGGTGTGGGCGTGGCCCCACCTTGTTGAGCTGGTAGTGTTTCTGCTTCTCCAGGAAGTGCTGGTGTTGTTGCTGCATCACCAGCTGCTGCAGGGCCTGCGGGCTCTGGGGCAGGGGGGCCGACTGCGTGCGGCTCAGGGGCCGGTGGCGGGCAGCTTGTTCACCGTGCGCATGCCGCCCGAAACCCGCTCGCCCGTCACCAGGGGAGACTGGCCATACATGGGCACTGGGGAGGGGCGGGGGGGGGGAGGAGACAAGACCATAAGCTGTGTGTGTGTGTTGTTCCAGATGTGTGTGTATACAGTAGTGTTCCAGGCGTGTGTATAGTGTTGCAGGTGTGTGTGTATAGTGTTCCAGGTGTGTGTATAGTGTTCCAGGTGTGTGTATAGTGTTCCAGGTGTGTGTATAGTGTTCCAGGTGTGTGTATAGTGTTCCAGATGTGTGTATAGTGTTCCAGGTGTGTGTATAGTGTTCCAGATGTGTGTATAGTGTTGCAGGTGTGTGTATAGTGTTCCAGGTGTGTGTACAGTGTTCCAGGTGTGTGTACAGTGTTCCAGGTGTGTGTACAGTGTGTGTTGCGGTGCGTGTGTGTACCAGCCAGCAGGGCGCTCTGTTGCCGGGCCTGCTCCAGCAGGAGGACGTGCTGCAGGAGGGACGAGTGGCTGCCGTGCTGTTGGGGGGCTGGGGGGCCTCGGAGTCGTGCGGCGCCCCCTGGGGGAGGCACACGGGCAGGGACGAGCTGCTGATGAACTTCCCCGTCAAGGCCCGCCCTGCCGCATGGTCTGGATGGCCTGGAGCTCCGCCTCCTGCTGGGCGGACAGCTTCTGGGGAGCCTGGAGGGGGAGGAGGGATAGGGGAGGGTTTAACACATGGAGCGAGCGGCCTGGATGATCTCCACGGTGTAGCTGCGCGGCCAGGCAGGCGTGCGCGAGGCCAGGCCCTCGTGAGCGGGGTACTCACAGTGATGTGTGCGTTGGCGGGCAGGCCCAGGGAGATGTTGGGGAGGGAGGGGGAGGTGTAGAGGCTCAGAGGGCTGGCCATCCCATCTGCATTCAGAGTCTGATGGAGGGACCTGAGCTGCTGAACATGGAGGAGAGGAGAGGAGGAGAGGATGAGGAGTCAGAGGTAGAGCCTACTGAAAGTGGAAAGCAGAGCGTCTAACATGGCGGTCTCAGAGCTGGCTGCAACAGGTGAGAGAGGACACTGACAGAGAGAATCCCTCTTAAGAGGGAAAGTGACAGAGGAAAGAGAGGAACACTTAAAAATGGGCTGAGAGAGGAAGTCTGGGAGACGGGGGAGGGGATGGGGTTCCCAGAGAAGCCGTCCCTTCCGGCTCCTTCCGTCCTCCAGAGCGTCCCCCCCTCTTTAGTTCCATGTATATTTAATCGTCCCTGACAACAGCCAAGCGGGGGGGGGGGGGGGGGGGAGATGGATCCATCTTTAGTCCTCACAGAGAGGACAGACCAGGGAGGAGGGGGAGGCCAGGGAGGAGGGGGAGGCCAGCCACTCGCACGCTCAGCAAACATTTTTTCCCTTGAAAAACACACAGATCCTTACGAGGAGGGAGGAGGGAGGAGGGAGGGAGGGAGGGAGGGAGGGAGGGAGGGAGGGAGGGAGGGAGGGAGGGAGGGAGGAGGGAGGGAGGGAGGAGGGAGGGGAGGTAGTGGAGGGAAACATGTCTGTTTGTCGTTGGCCTTCTACAGTTCTCAGACATGGTGCAGTGCAGGGTCGGACAGTGTTCGTTGTGGAGAGCTGTATAGGCGTGCAGGACAGAGTGTCATTCGCTGGCGGCATGCCGACTACGTCGCATGACATCATCTATTCTTCCTCTCGGGAGATCCCCCCCCCCCACACACACATTTTTTTCTCTTTACTATTTTAATTCTGCTCAACAGAATTGCGTCCTTCTGCTTCTGCCTACCTCTCCTCTCTCTATCCTTCTCTCTACCTCTCCTTCTCTCACTCTGTCTCTATACCTATCCTTCTTTCCCTCTCTGTCTCCTGCTCATCCTCCGCTCCACCTGTCCTCTCCCTCCACCTCACCGTCTCTCTCGCTCCTTCTGTCTTCTTCTGTCTTGTGTTTGTCTATTCCTCAACGTAGGATCTGGCGAGGCGAGGTAGTGATGGTGCAATAACGTTCTCTGCGAAGGGGGGACGGAGGGTGGGAGGGAGGGTGGGAGGGAGGGGTGGGTGGGAGGGAGGGTGGGAGGGAAATAGAGAGGGATCCAGGGGGAGGGAGGGAGGGCTATTTCAGGAGTTCCTCCCAGTGGGCTAACAAGCCGCTTGTTATGTCATCATCGCTCTGAGAAAAGGAATTGCAGCAATCAAGTGTTTTGGAGGGCAGGGAAATCAACTGTGGCAGAGCCAGACTGGTTGAGTCGCTCTGACCGTCTGCTTCCGAGGCAGCTAGGCCAGGTGGGGCCAGGGGAGTCAGATACAGGCCATACCAATGACAGAGGAGGGAGGAGGTGAGCTGAGTTCAACCAGAAAGCCTGGTTAAATAAAAACCTTGCAAATTGCTTTTAACTCTGGTGATCAGTGTGTGTGGGTGTGGGTGTGCTTTTCTCATTCAGCACCTCTTTTATCATCTCTGGCTTTCTTTCTCTCCTCCTTGTCCTCCACTCTCTCTCTCTCTCTCTCTCTCTCTCTCTCTCTCTCTCTCTCAAGGTCAATACAGTCTGCTTGATGGTCCGAGTGGCTCTAATGCCTTCCTCTCCTGCAGGATGACTGTCTATTTCCATCCATCTTTCACTTGTCCCCCCCCCCCCCCTCCCCCTCCCCTCCCCTCACCTCTGCGTGGATGTTGGGACAGAGCCACTGGAGCCGTTCTCAGCGATGGCCGTGTTGGAGCTGTTGGGTGAGCTGGGCCCAGAGCCAGGGGCACTGCTGCACATGGACGACACTGCGCGCACACACACACACACACACACACACACACACATACCAGTCAACACAGGTTGAAGTCAGAGGCAAACACTAACATTAGTGTTACATTAAACTGCCTTACTGAACACATAGGCCAGTCCATGATCATTAGGCTGGACTGCTAGACTGGGCTAGGATCACTAGGCTGGGCTAAGATGGCTCAGTGTGACAGAGCCCTTCCTTGGCACAGCCAGCAGAGAGAGTTCTAGGCTGGGCTAGAATGACTAGGCTGGGCTAGGATCACTAGGCTGGGCTAGGATCACTAGGCTGGGCTAGGATCATTAGGCTGGATCACTAGGCTGGGCTAGGATCACTAGGCTGGATCACTAGGCTGGGCTAGGATCACTAGGCTGGATCACTAGGCTGGGCTAGGATCACTAGGCTGGATCACTAGGCTGGGCTAGGATCACTAGGCTGGATCACTAGGCTGGGCTAGGTTCACTAGACTGGGCTTAGATCATTAGGCTGGGCTAAGATGGCTCAGTGTGACAGAGCCCTTCCTTGGCACGGCCAGCAGAGAGTTGGACAGTGATGAGCTGATGAGGCGCGGGGCCGTGTTGGCGTGAACACGCGGCACACCTAAGTGGCTTATGGAACCTGCTCAGCTCTTTGGGAAAGGCAGGCAATCCGGACGCCTGGTTTAAGGTGCCGGCCGGCCATCCGGACATCCACTTTAAACACGTCTGCAGTGACATGGGGATCTATAATGGACATGTGTGTGTCTGTGAGTGTGTGTGAGTGTGTGTGAGCGTGTGTAAGTGTGTGTTCCCACCAGAGATCTCGATGGCTCTCTTCTTGAAGGTGCTGATAACTGTCCCATCCTTCCTCCTCAGCAGAGGGCTGCTCCTCCTCTCAGCCACCTTCTGTTTTAACCTGGAGCGCACCTTCAGGTTGGGCTCCGACGCTGCCGGGGGAGAAGAGACATAGACAGAGACAGAGAGAGAGAGAGAGAGAGTGTGAAGAAGATGAGGGGGAGAAGACCAACCAGGGACCCACTCACCCCGGCCATCCCGGCCCACATCTGCAGCCCTGTGTGTGGGCAGGGCTCTAGGCGGAGGGGGGCTGCCTGGATGAAACAGCTGGCTGCGTTTTCAACAGGGTTGCTGCTGACGTCCTGCTGGACAGAACCAATCAAGCTAATGGACGTCTGATGAAACAGGGAGATTTGGAAAGCTGCAGACTAACAGGAATTGGGGCAATTATGCAAAGCCTCTGGTTAAATCTGCCCAATTATTCATGATGGTGCTACTTTCCAGAGCCGCTGTGACGTCAATCAAACATGCCGACACACACGCAGACACACACACACACCCATGCGGAACAGCCGCATCTTAACAGGTGTAATGCTATCATTGGCTTTGGCGTGGATTTAATTAGATAAAAAATGAAAGTTTGGCACTGCAGTGGTCAGAATGGATGAGGAGGGGGGAAGAACACACACAGACACACACACACACAGGCACACACGCACACACACACACACACACACAGAAACACACACACACAGGCACACACACACACAGACCAACGATATGCATCCTCCTAAATCATATCCCAAACTGACTGAGAGGAAAACGTTCCAGTTGAGGTGTTTCTGACAACTTCAAACCCAACAAGATAGGTCAGGTCAACCAGGCCGACTGAAAGCCAACACAACAACAGCATCCCAGGTCCTCCGATCAACAATGGAGAGGGGGCTGCAACAGGGAGCACATGGAGAAGAGATTCACCTGAAGGTCTTCAGGATCCTCTAATGGAAGTCCTCTGTCTTTGGTGTTCGTGTGTTAACTGAGTGTGCTGTGGTGGGGGGGAGGGGAGGGGAAGGGAGGGGGGGGGAGTGTCGTTCAGATCCATGTGGGTGTGCTGGTGCGTGGTCACCAGTCCTGATGCACCTGATCGGATGACTCATTCTGACTCATGCAGGAACACGAGGACGCTACACTGGAGGCACCATAACACCCTGTGGGCCTAGCCTAGCCTAGCGCACGCTTCTCCACAGCACCCTGTGGGCCTAGCCTAGCCTAGCGCACGCTTCTCCACAGCACCCTGTGGGCCTAGCCTAGCCTAGCGCACGCTTCTCCACAGCACCCTGTGGGCCTAGCCTAGCCTAGCGCACGCTTCTCCTCAGCACCCTGTGGACCGAGCCTAGCCTAGCCTAGCACACACTTCTCCTCAGCACCCTGTGGACCTAGCCTAGCCTAGCGCACGCTTCTCCTCAGCACCCTGTGGACCTAGCCTAGCCTAGCGCACACGTCTCCACAGCACCCTGTGGACCTAGCCTAGCCTAGCGCACACTTCTCCTCAGCACCCTGTGGACCTAGCCTAGCCTAGCGCACACGTCTCCACAGCACCCTGTGGACCGAGCCTAGCCTAGCCTAGCACACACTTCTCCTCAGCACCCTGTGGACCTAGCCTAGCCTAGCGCACACGTCTCCACAGCACCCTGTGGACCGAGCCTAGCACACACTTCTCCACAGCACCCTGTGGACCTAGCCTAGCCTAGCCTAGCGCATGCTTCTCCACAGCACCCTGTAGACCTAGCCTAGCCTAGCACACACTTCTCCACAGCACCCTGTGGACGGACCTAGCCTAGCCTAGCGCACATGCTCACTCCTCCACAGTCAGCCAGCACCACATGCAGACTTGGACGCTGCCCAGTCACCTGTCTTGCGGAGGGGGAAGTCGTCCTTGCCCTCGTAGTTGCCCAGCAGGGGAGGCAGCTTGTAGGAAGGGGGCGTCCCGGGCGTGTTGCTCTGTGGGGGGGAGCCCTGGTCCAGAGAGGTGTGGTGGGCACCCCTGGGTAGCCAAAAACACAGCACAGGGTCATATGGTTACAGCACACTGGCCATATATTCCAGTCAGAATATATTATTCCTTTATAACTATTATAAGTAGACATGAGAGGAGGGAGAGGTGAAGCAGGAAGGGGAGAGAGGAGGTTGAGGGGAACCCAGGAAGGCAGGAGAAGGTCTAAACTCACCAGCATTTCTGGGGGAAGGAATGGTTCAGTCCAGTGGGCTCCTTCTTATTCAGCAGGAACTCCTGCAGCTTGAGTTTGACCTCTGTGCTGGCGATGGCACCTGGAGGGGAGGAGGGCAGGGCCGTCACTCGTGTGTGTCTGTATCTGTGTGTGTGTATCTGTGTGTGTGTGTGTGTCTGTGTCTGTATCTGTATGTGTCTGTGTGTGTGTGTGTGTTGCATACTCTCTTTGCCCTTCTCCTTGTTGCGCAGCATGATGAGCTGCTGCTCCAGCCTCTGTTTCTCCAGCTCTTCCTGCCTCTGCAGTTCCAGCTGCCTCTTGTGCTCCAGTTCCTGCTGCCTCTTGGCTGCCAGGAGTTCCTGCTGCTGCTGCAGGGAGGCCCACACAGACACAACACCACAGGGGGCAGCGTCAAATGAAGCTCCGCCCCCCCGCCCGCATGCCCACCAACCACAACCCTGCCATTCTGTCACTGCCTCAGCTGTGGGTTGTCATTATTACCCCCCAAAATCAACATCCGTCGATTATTGCGATGTTATCGCTAACCTTCAGTATATAGCTGCGTTTTATCTGGCTAACATCATCATCAACATGCATGTTTCCTCCCCCTCCTCCCAGCAGCCCCCACACAGGAAGTGTGAGGCAGTGCTTCCTGTTACCTTGAGGTGTTCCTGCAGCTGCACCTCATGCTGACGGGTCAGGACCTCGTGCTGTTTCTGGGAACTCAGCAAACAGCAGCTGTTTCTGCAGCTCCTGCTGCTGTTTGAGGAGCAGAAGCTCGTGCTGCAGCTGCTGCTCGCGTAGGGCAGGGTCCACGGCCGCCCCGCCGCCACCCCGGACAGGAGCCCCAACCTGGGGTCGGTGCGCAGGTCCACTGGGCCCCCGCCTCCGCCCGGCTCGCCACTGCCGCCGCCGCCACCCCCTGCTGGGCTCTGCATCCCTGAGGGCAGACTGGTCTTCACCTCCACTGCTGAGAGAGGGAGGGAGGGAGGGGGGGAGGGGGGTGGGGGAGGATAGGAAAAATTGGCATATTATTAAAAAATGTTCTTACTGTTAAAGGAGGAGAACTTAAAGAACGACTCTCGTTCTGCATACTTGGAAAGATTCGAGGTCAAGCGATGCAAAGTGATTTCCTAGGACAGGACTGACATTTAACTCACTGGTTTACCAACAGTGTACGACTGTCTCCTAGCCAGGAGACCTGGAGGCCAGGAGAAGAGGGGGCCAGGAGGCCAGGGGGCCAGGAGGCCAGGGGGCCAGGAGAAGAGGGGGCCAGGAGGCCAGGGGGCCAGGAGAAGAGGGGGCCAGGAGGCCAGGGGGCCAGGAGAAGAGGGGGCCAGGAGGCCAGGGGGCCAGGAGAAGAGGGGGCCCGGAGGCCAGGGGGGCCAGGAGGCCAGGAGGGCCAGAGAGCCAAGGGGCCAGGAGGACAGGGGGGGCTTTTTTTTATTCATACATTCATTTTTTAAATTGTATGCACCTTCCTGTCACAGTTATTCTGTGTTGTGAAAGCTCCCATGGAAACAAGGCCTGATTCTGATTCTGAAATGATTTTCTGGTCTGCGAGGCCTTTAGTTTGGCAGCCCTGTTCCACTTAACGTCACCCTCACGAGGCGCAACCGTCACCTGAGGCCTTCAAACCCAATCCGTCTAAACTCGGCTGCGCGTGAACAAGCCCTGCGCATAATTAATTCAGTGTCATTTAAGCCTCTAACCTCATCTGGTTAGTCGGTCACAATAAAAACGTCCCCTCGCACTCCAGCGTGCGTGTGCTCAATCTGCTCCCTGGCAGACCTTATTGAGTTCTCCAGGCTTCAGAGTACCTGCTGCTAATAATAGCTATCGATACAGAGGGGGGGGGGGGGGGGGGGGGACAGGCCTGTATAATCCAGGGACGCGTCAACAGGCAGGGCCAAAGCCAGGTCATGGTCAGATTAGCTGTGAGAGGAGCCAGCCAAAGGCAGACCTCCGTAAGCAGTGGAGGGCTTTCTAGGGGCGGGTCAGCGGGGGGGAGTGGAGGAGAGGGGCTTAAGGTGTGGAAGGTGCAGCCAGAGAGAAGTTTCTTGGAAAGGGAGCAAGCCCATCAAACCCCCCCCACCACCCCCCCCCCGCCTCGAATTCAGTTAATCTCAAGTGCCTCTAGTTTCACTCCTGGATCCAGCAGTGGTTCAGTCTGTCGCAGAAGAGCCAACTCTTACCCCCGCCCGCCCTGCACCCTTCCTCCCCCCCTCACCGCCAGGTGAGCGCTGACTCAGGTATCTGTGTCAGGCAGTAAGACAGATAACCACCACAGCTTTGAAGGGAGGCCCCCCCCTCCTCTTTGTCCAGGTGCACAATGGAACTCCTTTGTGGAACAGCCATTCCTCTCAGAAGCCCGAGTCAGCGACAATCAAGCCTCGTGCAGGAAAGAAAAAGAAGAAACCTAAAGCTGGAAAGCCACAGGGGTCGGCTGGTGATGAAGATCCTGTGGAGGATTGGGATCTAACTGCCTGAACGTGTCATCAAAGGTCTTTCTTTGGTTGCACGCACATCGTTTCCATCTAAGATCCCAATCACACGGTCCCGGTCCGTCTCATCTCGCCGTAATTAGCAGCACTCTTATCATCTGTTTCTATAAGGGAGTTTACCAACAAGCCAATGATTCATTAGGCTCAGCAGGAGTCCTCTAAGTAAGCTATAAGCTTCGCACCAATCAGATTACTATCTTTTATCGCGCGCCAGCTAAGTTGGACCATTTCCGCTGCTTGACGTCACGGCGGTTCGTTCTTAGACGGCCCGGCCACAGCCTGACAGCTTCCCTCCAAATCAGCTTACCCCCCACAGGCCGGAGATCTGAAGAACGATAGGGCTTTTAGAGGATGGAGAGGAGGGGCTGGGGGTAGGGGAGGTGAGAGGGGGAGGGGCTGGGGGTAGGGGAGGTGAGAGGGGAGGGCTGGGGGTAGGGGTGGTGGAAGAGGAGGGGCTGGGGGTAGGGGAGGTGAGAGGGGCTGGGGGTAGGGGAGGTGAGAGGGGAGGGGCTGGGGGTAGGGGTGGTGGAAGAGGAGGGGCTGGGGGTAGGGGAGGGGAGAGGGGAGGGGCTGGGTGTAGGGGTGGTGAGAGGGGAGGGGCTGGGGGTAGGGGAGGTGAGAGGGGAGGGGCTGGGGGTAGGGGAGGGGCTGGGGGTAGGGGTGGTGAGAGGGGAGGGGCTGGGGGTAGGAGAGGTCAGAGGGGAGGGGCTGGGGGTAGGGGAGGGGCTGGGGTAGGGGTGGTGAGAGGGGAGGGGCTGGGGGTAGGGGAGGTGAGAGGGGAGGGGCTGGGGGTAGGGGAGGGGCTGGGGGTAGGGGTGGTGAGAGGGGAGGGGCTGGGGGTAGGGGAGGGGCTGGGGGTAGGGGTGGTGAGAGGGGAGGGGCTGGGGGTAGGGGTGGTGAGAGGGGAGGGGCTGGGGGTAGGGGTGGTGAGAGGGGGAGGGGCTAGGGGTAGGGTGGTGAGAGGGGAGGGGCTGGGGGTAGGGGTGGTCAGAGGGGAGGGGCTGGGGGTAGGGGTGGTGGAAGAGGAGGGGCTGAAGGTAGGCGTGGTGGGAGGGGCATGCAAGAACAAGCCAAATCCTTCCCTCCATTGCTGGAGGTCCAAAGTGAGACGGCGGGACAGAATTTGGCTCTAGAACGTTATGATTGACAAGCCTGATGTCATACTCTGATGTCATCCTCTGATGTCCTCCTCTGATGTCATCCTCTGATGTCATCCTCTCCATCACCACCCACAGAGCTCTATTGAAGTCAGGATGGAAACATCTCTAGGCTAAGTGAGCTAACTCCCACTGCTGCAGCTTTTTTCCTTTATAAAGAGACATGTAGTTAACTATGGATGAATTAGCCTGAAAATGTCTGCTTGATTATACAGGTGTTGACAGGCTGGAGGCCTGTTTCCAGTTGCCATGGCATCGGGTGAGTGTACCAGCCAGGCTGGACGAGTCAGACAGTCAGACAGGTGGTGAACAG
>CM059298.1:3382500-3480000 GCA_030340665.1 Neosalanx taihuensis
AGCGAGCTTTGTAATAGCCTGAGTGGTCTAGTAGCCTCCAGCAGCCTCTAGCAGCATATAGAAGCCTCTAGAAATGGGCTCAGCTGTGAGGAAACAGCGGCCAGCAGCACTTTCTCCGTAGGTTGTCTGAAACATGTACCACATCTGACATCTAGGTCCATGATGTAGCTACAGCCTCCTATGCATCCAGAACTCTTGTTTCCCAGAACCCTCAGCTCTTCTCTTTGCAGCCTCAACGTCCCCCGTCGGGAACCGAAGAGAGCTAGCGCTCCACAACGTTCTCCACATGGGGAGTCTCTCTGAGGAACCTCCGAGGAACACTCTGAGGAACCCTGAAGAACACTTTGAGGAACCTTGATGGAACACAGTCATATCAGGAGAGGTAGCTAGCCTCTCAACAAGGACTTCAATAGCAACAGAGAGATTTAATCACAGGTCACAGATTAGATCAGAATACATGCATATTACGATATGAATCTCTGAATCCTACGATTCTACTTTGAGCACAAGGCTTTTAGTTCAAGGCTACAGAATAGTCATTTTGAGCTACATGCCTTTGCAAGGTTGGCTGAGTAATACCGCAGTCATGGCAACACTTTATCTTTCCCATGCTAATATTTAGGCAGCTGAAAGCTTCGGCGCTAGTCCCAAACACAGCATCATTCAGACGCAGGAATCCTCCCCAGCGGCTCCATCACACGCCCCGTCTCTGGAGAGAGAAGCCCAAGCCCTCTCGCTGCCGAACCAGGGGAGGGTCTCTCGCGTCCGAAGACGAGGAGGAGGAGGAAGAGAAGAAGCAAAAGGCCCTGATACATGAAGGTAGAGCGTCAACACTGGGACGATGAAATGTCATGGCTGAGGCCTGACCAGAGAGGCTGCCTCTGTTTACACGTGCTATAAATGTTCCACCATTGACGTCAAACGCTCGCATGAGAGGAATGTTGTTTTGTGGGTAAACTTCTATGTGTGGTGCCGAATTCATTTGCTAGCAGAGAAGTCGAGGTGGGAGGGGCTGTTGAATATAGCTCAGTTGAAATAGACCCCCCCCCCTCCCCTCCCTCCCTCCCTCCCTCCCCCCACCATGCCTAAAAGAACTAAAAAAACCAAGGCAGGCATTTGGTAGTGACGCACGTGATTATTTGCTCCTAATGCGAGGTCTCTGGGAGCCGGTGCAGCTGTGCTGCTCGTCGAGGCAGCAACCTTCCCAAGCGCAGAGGAGCTCCGTTTCTTTTCGGGGGGGAAAAAAGCTCCGGGGGGAAGCGAGGCTGACGCCGTGGTCGTCGAGCGGGGAAAGGGGGGCGCGGAGAGACCTTTCCCAGGAAATGCCACCTGTTCTACGGCGAGTCAGGAAGCCGGCGTTACGGCCTCCGAGCACGGCCTGGCAGACGCTCCTGAAACTGGGCTGCTGTTTCTGGGATAAGACGATGACCCAGTGTGGGGTAGTTGAAGGGCACACCATTCATCACTGTACCCCCCCCCCCACCCCGATCCCACCCCCCCCACCCCCCTGAAGGACCGATGGGGCCCCTTCACACAACTGGATTTGCCGGGGGGTATAAATAGCGAAGCAGCCCTGTGATGCAGACTTTCTCTGGGGCTAATTTAGCAGCCTGTGGCCTCAGTGACACTCAGCCACAACACTGGAGCCCGCCGCCGGCTCTGGTTACATGCTCTTACTCATGCACATACTCGCTCGCACACGCATGCACACACACATGCGTACAAACACACACACACACAAACATACATGCATGCATCCAAAATAAGCACCCGGTTTGAAACAGTCCAAATCGGGTGTGTGTCCTCTAACTGTTTATGTATGGTGTTCATTTCTTATTTGGATTCTGGCAGCCTGGACTGGCCTCTTCATCAGCCTGTAGTCAACAGTCACACACACACACACTAACAGACTGGGCCCAACACTTATACAGGCTGATTCTCTGTTGAATTTCTAATTTTACCCGTCGCCCTGTAAAGCAGCTACAGTAGCAGAAGTGTGACCTTGGGAGAGATGGCAGGGGGTACAGCACTCCACATGGACCTCTTCTCTCCCAGAGGGTGTGTGTATGTGTGTGTGTGTGTGTGTGTGTGTGTGTGTGTGTGCGCATATGTTTCGGCCTGTGTGTGCGTGTGTCCCTTGTGCGCGAGCGTGTGTGTGCCATTTTCACTCGAAGACAGTTTCAGCACAAATGCATGAATCAATATTCCTAGAGCAGACCCAGAGCCTGGGCCTGCAGGAGTCTCCTGCCTCGCCGAGGGGCCTGGAGGGCAGGCTGGCCTGCTGGGAGAACCTGGGTCTGGAGCAGGGAGAGTCTGGGTCTGGACGCTCTACATCTCAGCATGTAGGCCAGCAGCAAGTGGCCCACCAGCCTGCCTGACAAGACCATCCCAGCACACAGGAACAGCTCAGCAGAAGAGTCCCCACATCTGGGGTATAACCTGACATGTCACACACACACACACACACACACACCTCCAGAGACAGAGAAGCAATCCTACACACAACGTCAACATGAACTTTAGCATACTCACATGACGCTTAGGTGTAATATTACCCAGTCTCTAAATAACCCCCTGGCCCCTGCCACCTCTGTCTCTAATAGCCAGCTTCCTCTCTTAATAGCAGGGCGGGAGGACACGCAGGCAGGCTCCATGCAGGCTCCATGCAGGCTCCATGCAGCCTCTATTATTGTGGCCGTGGACACAGCAGAGGAGACGCTACAGAGGTACAGACAGACACTCTGACACATGGCTGTGACGACGCAGTGACTCCAGAGGAGGAACAAGCTGTCTAAGAACACAGAGGCAACACCAGCATACACACCCAGCCAAGTGTGTATACACACACTCAAACACACACGCCCAAGCGCCCAAGCGTGTGTACACACACACACTCATTCCAGACATGGGGCTAGTAAACAGGCGTTACATGCCAGAGCGCTCATTATAGCCCAGGAACGTTTGAGGGGGGGAGGAGAGGTGCGAGAGAAAGAGGGGGGGGGGGGGGGGGGATCTCACAACTCAGGGTGGCTGGGGGGAGGGTGGAGAGGGGGGGAGGGGGGGGGGGTCAGGGGGTCAAGGCTATATTTAAATCTGTCTTAATTTAGCAGCCTCCAGGAGGAAAACAAACCGAGTGCTCCTGTAATACCCTGAATGTTCCCTTCCAGTGGAGCGTAACTGTCCAGGCCAAAGATGCTTCGGTCCTGACAGTGACAGACGCTTCGCTCGCTGGACACTCCGGACGCTCCAGTCCTGAATCCAGCCGCTCTGTCTGCCAGGGGCCCCTGTTCTGTTACACCAGCATCACTGGATTGGTCAGGCGGGTCACCCGGGGTCAACTTCCAGCGATTGCAAAGCTACCTTCTGCGGACGATGTTGTCGATGACCTGGATGTGAGGTGTTCACTCCCAACCTAGCGTCCGGGCTGGGGAGGGAAGGAGGCTGTGGTGTTCAGTCCAGTGTCATGTGTCTGGATAGACGACGCCGAGGGACCGTGGAGAATCAGGACCTCGTCTGGGCGATGGGAGTCAGTGATGACCTTCTCTCTAACCCCACCCTCCAACTCCCCTTCCGTCACCCTCGACGTTGGCGGACGTTACGGCAGCATCGTCCCGAGGGGCGGAGCTAATCGATGTTCTACCTCGTCACCAGAGGGGGGGGGGGGGGGCGACGACATCTGACCTGCCCTCAAGCTGCTAGGCGGGGGTGAGCGGTGCGTGGGGGGTGGGGGGGAGTGGAGGGTGGTGGTTGATCGGTTGCGTCACGTCATGTGCTAAACCATTTGGATCCTGTTATCTCTGAGCCAGACGTGGTGATGCAGTTAGGCTGCAGAGATCAGCGGTGATGCTTCATCCCCATCCAGCTCTGTTTGGGAGGCAGTGATGCTCAGGAACCTCCCATCCCCATCCTGTCCAGAACCAGCAGTGATGTTCAGGAACCTCCCATCCCCATCCTGTCCAGAACCAGCAGTGATGTTCAGGAACCTCCCATCCCCATCCTGTCCAGAACCAGCAGTGATGTTCAGGAACCTCCCATCCCCATCCTGTCCAGAACCAGCAGTGATGTTCAGGAACCTCCCATCCCCATCCTGTCCAGAACCAGCAGTGATGTTCAGGAACCTCCCATCCCCATCCTGTCCAGAACCAGCAGTGATGTTCAGGAACCTCCCATCCCCATCCTGTCCAGAACCAGCAGTGATGTTCAGGAACCTTCCATCCCCATCCTGTCCAGAACCAGCAGTGATGTTCAGGAACCTCCCATCCCCATCCTGTCCAGAACCAGCAGTGATGTTCAGGAACCTCCCATCCCCGTCCTGTCCAGAACAAGCAGTGATGTTCAGGAACCTCCCATCCGCATCCTGTCCAGAACCAGCAGTGATGTTCAGGAACCTCCCATCCCCATCCTGTCCAGAACCAGCAGTGATGTTCAGGAACCTCCCATCCCCATCCTGTCCAGAACCAGCAGTGATGTTCAGGAACCTCCCATCCCCATCCTGTCCAGAACCAGCTGTTCACCCTACATCCCCTCCCCAGAAGAGCATGTCTATCTCCATGGATCCGGCACCACACAATATTTGCGTGATGCGATGCGAAAGAAAACCCCAGTGCATCAAGATGGCTTGTTTGATGTCCCCGGCAAGCTGAGCACATGCTGCATAGACAACAGGGCTTTCCTGGAAGAGCACAAAGCTGCTTAGGGAGTCTGTCTGTTGTGACCACCATGCTGGTCCAACCAAACACCTAAAGAGGCTCCTGGTTAGTGCTGCTTAACCAGCTTAGCTCCAGAGTCTTTGGCAAAAACAAACACGGCCATAAAAGACTAATGTCAGCACTCCTGTAATGGCCCCTGTGTTAAAAGGTACCCAGGGGCCCGTTGCATGCCTGCTTATGTAAACGTCGTCAGCTGTCCCCGGTCTCGCGGAGGCCAGGGGCCTGACCCGGATGGAAGGCCATCCACAGACGGGTTTCAGACCGTGGCGCCTCAATGCTCCACATAGCCGGGAAAAGAAGTAACATCATCGAGCGCCTCATCCAAAGCCGGACCCCAGTCGATTGTCACCACACTTGCCAAACCAACATTGTTTCCAGCGTTTGTGGGGGGGGGGGGGGTTCTCTGTCATCGTGGAAGGGTGGGTGGAAGGGGGGGTCTGAGTCGGCTGAGTCTCCCGTGTCCTGGAACTTTCTAGAAACCCTTTCTAGCTGCCACATGCTGCTGTTACATGTCGCCATGCCAGAGATCTCTGCCACAAGGCACAGACTGCTCAGAGTGCGTAGGAGCCTGCGGCCGTGCTATTCTAGAACACAGGCGTGAGTGTGAACTTCACGTCTGACGAGACGTGCTTGAAATCAGGGGGAACAGCGTGCTTGTCATTCGAAGCCTGCTTGGAAAACTTGAAACAAAAGCTGAATTTCCAGAAGGATCACTCGCAGATGACTGTGAAACAGTGTTGGGCTGCATCGTGCGTCCCACCCATGCTAGAGTATCCCCAACTAGTGTGACCCCTGCTAGTGTGACCCCAACTAGTGTGACTCCTGCTAGAGTGACCCCAACTAGTGTGACCCCTGCTAGAGTGTCCCCTGCTAGAGTGACCCCAACTAGTGTGACCCCTGCTAGAGTGACCCCTGCTAGAGTGACTCCTGCTAGAGTGACCCCAACTAGTGTGACCCCTGCTAGAGTGTCCCCAACTAGTGTGACCCCTGCTAAAGTGTCCCCTGCTAGAGTGACCCCAACTAGTGTGACCCCTGCTAGAGTGACCCCTGCTAGAGTGACTCCTGCTAGAGTGACCCCAACTAGTGTGACCCCTGCTAGAGTGACCCCTGCTAGAGTGACCCCTGCTAGAGTGACCCCAACTAGTGTGACCCCAACTAGTGTGACCCCTGCTAGAGTGACCCCTGCTAGAGTGACCCCTGCTAGAGTGACCCCTGTTAGAGTGACCCCTGCTAGTGTGACCCCTGTTAGTGTGACCCCTGCTAGAGTGACCCCTGCTAGTGTGACCCCTGCTAGTGTGACCCCTGCTAGAGTGACCCCTGCTAGTGTGACCCCTGTTAGTGTGACCCCTGCTAGAGTGACCCCTGCTAGTGTGACCCCTGCTAGTGTGACCCCTGCTAGTGTGACCCCTGCTAGTTTGACCCCTGCTAGAGTGACCCCTGCTAGAGTGACCCCTGCTAGAGTGACCCCTGCTAGAGTGACCCCTGCTAGTGTGACCCCAACTAGTGTGACCCCTGCTAGAGTGACCCCAACTAGTGTGACCCCTGCTAGAGTGACCCCTGCTAGAGTGACCCCTGCTAGAGTGACCCCTGCTAGTGTGACCCCTGCTAGTGTGACCCCAACTAGTGTGACCCCTGCTAGAGTGACCCCAACTAGTGTGACCCCTGCTAGAGTGACCCCTGCTAGTGTGACCCCTGCTAGTGTGACCCCAACTAGTGTGACCCCTGCTAGAGTGACCCCTGCTAGTGTGACCCCAACTAGTGTGACCCCTGCTAGAGTGACCCCAACTAGTGTGACCCCTGCTAGAGTGACCCCTGCTAGTGTGACCCCAACTAGTGTGACCCCTGCTAGAGTGACCCCAACTAGTGTGACCCCTGCTAGAGTGACCCCTGCTAGTGTGACCCCTGCTAGTGTGACCCCAACTAGTGTGACCCCTGCTAGAGTGACCCCTGCTAGAGTGACCCCTGCTAGAGTGACCCCTGCTAGTGTGACCCCTGCTAGTTTGACCCCTGCTAATGTGACCCTAACTAGTGTGACCCCTGCTAGAGTGACCCCTGCTAGAGTGACCCCTGCTAGAGTGACCCCTGCTAGTGTGACCCCTGCTAGTGTGACCCCTGCTAGTGTGACCCCAACTAGTGTGACCCCTGCTAGAGTGACCCCTGCTAGAGTGACCCCTGCTAGAGTGACCCCTGTTAGTGTGACCCCTGCTAGTTTGACCCCTGCTAGAGTGACCCCTGCTAGTGTGACCCCTGCTAGAGTGACCCCTGCTAGAGTGACCCCTGTTAGTGTGACCCCTGCTAGTTTGACCCCTGCTAGAGTGACCCCTGCTAGAGTGACCCCTGCTAGAGTGACCCCTGCTAGAGTGACCCCTGCTAGAGTGACCCCAACTAGTGTGACCCCAACTAGTGTGACCCCTGCTAGAGTGACCCCTGCTAGAGTGACCCCTGCTAGTCTGACCCCTGCTAGAGTGACCCCTGCTAGAGTGACCCCTGCTAGAGTGACCCCTGCTAGAGTGACCCCAACTAGTGTGACCCCAACTAGTGTGACCCCTGCTAGAGTGACCCCTGCTAGAGTGACCCCTGCTAGTGTGACCCCTGCTAGAGTGACCCCTGCTAGAGTGACCCCTGCTAGAGTGACCCCCATGCAGCCAGTGAAGAAACAGGGTATTTGAACAGGTGTCAGGTAAACATGAGGAGGAACATATTGTATGCAGGAGGAGAGAGGGTGAGAACCATCCACATGCTGCTCTCTTCTATGGGGGGGGGGGGGGGGGGGGGGGGGGCATTTCTGTGAGTGTCTGTTTCTGTGTGTGGGGATGAGCCAAGGTGAGCAGTGCACTGACTGACACACACACACACAGACACACACACACACACACACTAAGTGACATAAGCCTGGCCAAACTCAATGACGTTCAAGACTGCATTAAAGCTGCAGTCACTGATCCCTCTGTTCTATAGACTGAAGAGAAAAACAATCTAGCCAGTAATCTTACAAAATACATCTGCAATTCCGAAACACTTCAAGGGATTTCACAACTGTCCTGAATCATATGGATAGCAGCCATGTTACACAAGCAGAAAGATACGTCAGGATTCCAAGGCTAATTTCAACACCGTCGACAAACACGAGGCTTGGCTGTGAGGACTAAAGCCCAACAGAACAGAAAGTCAATAAAGGCCAAATGTTTCGCGGTAACAATTTCCATTTCTCACTCCTCTGAAAAGAAACCCCCTCCACTTCTGTGAAGCCCAGATTAATCACCCCCCCGCCCCCTGCCGCCCCCCTGTTCTGGGCACGGCAGCGCTGGAGGTCTAGGTCTGTGCATCCACAAGCTGCTCCATGCTACAACACCTACCTAACCCTCCCCACCACACCTCCACCCACCCAGCCCCCCTCCTCCTCCCTCCTCCCCTCCCCAGCGGGGTACGTACCGGCGTCGGGCACGGCGGGGCCTCTGCTCTGGGTCAACAGCTCCAGGGGCTGCTCTCTGCTGGAGAGCCCCGTGTCGGAGGAGAAACAGGACTCGGTCTCGTAGATGGTCTGCAACATCGCGGACAGGCCCGGCACGGTGGGCTGCAAGAGCATACCCAGACCAGGGAGTCGTAGTCCTCTTAAAGCCCCCCGCACCCCCTTCTGCACGTACGATCACTCACTGCCGCGCCTCACCGCCCCGTGGAAAAAGGGGAGAAGATTTGAAAAAAAATAAATAACGCCCCCCGTGAAAAGTTCACAGACAAGCCGAGCAAAACCTGAAGTGTCTCCGAACGACAAAGAAAGGATTATTAGAGGGGGGAGGGGGAGGAGGTGGAGGGGGGGGGAGTACGGGCAAAGCGGAGAAGTCTCCGCTCAGCGCTTCAAAGGCGACTCCAGAAGTTCTCCTCTGTCGAGACGTGAATAGACGAAGGAGGACGCCCCCCGAGGTTCCATGGTTCTAAAATTAGAACGGAACGCTGGAGACAGGAAAAAAGGAGCTTTTCAAAACGAAAAGAAAAGAAAAAGAGGAGAGGAGGAGGACGAGGAGAAAAAAATCCCCCCAGCGGTGTCTCCAGGAGAACGAGGATGAGGAGGATTCCTCCTCGAAGCGGGAGAACCTGCAGCCTCTGAGCTGGCTGGACCAGGGCGTGTGAATCTCCCAGGGCACGCCAAGAAGAACAGCGTAAACATCCACACAGACACGCTCCACGTCCTCCCACTGCCCCCGCGGCAGGCGGCCAGTCCAACCCGTCTCCCCCGGCGAGGACCGATCGACAGTTCTCCTCTGACCGCTCGTGTCCACAAGTCTACAGCCAAGTGTGTGTGTGTGTGTGTGTGTGCTGCAAGCGTGTCAGAGCCGGCACTGTGGATCCAGACCGCTCCACGTCTGGTTGTCACTGAGTTGGCGAGAGGCTCAGAGCAACGAGAGAGAGATCAGCGCATGGTGAGAGGAGGAGGAGTGACGGAGAGAGAGAGAGAGAGAGAGAGAGAGGGAGAGGGAGGGGTAGGGAGCGAGGGAGGGAGGAAGAGAGCTTGTAGTAGATCAGTAGGAGCTTGTAGAGATAGTGCCGGCTGGCCGCTGGGGAGGTTGTCTGTTGTCGACAGACGGTGTTGAATGTCCGTCTCCTTCTCCTCCTCTTCTTACCGCCGTAGCTCTAGGTTTGCCTTCCTCCTTCCTTTCCTCTCCCCTCTTCCATCTTTTTTTTCCTCCTCCGTCGAGACAGAGAAAGGCGGCGCGAAGCCCGGTCGGAAGTCAGTCCGGTCGGAAGAGTGGACGGCACGCAGAAAGGGGAGCGCCGAGTGGCCGATCTCTTCCTCCCTGCTTTCCTGCCCCCCGTTAAGTTTGTGTTTTTGTTTGTTTACCAGGTAAGTTCCACACCCCCCCTCCCGCTGTGCCGGAGACAGCAGCGCTAGGCAACGACGGAGGAGAGGAGAGTTTACAAACAGACTGGAGCTGCTGCGAGATCTGGGCTGCTGGAAATAGCTGGCGAGAGGGAGGGAGGGGGGAGGGGGGGAGGGAGGGGGGGAGGGGGCGGGGCCAGGGCTATATATAGAGATGGTGGCTGAGAGCGAGTGCACACTGAGAGGAGAAAGAGGGAGGAGGGGAGGGAGGGAGGGAGGAAGGAGGGGAGGGGTGGCTTGTTAATGCAAATAGCACTGAGCCTATCGAGCACGGTTCTCTGTTGCCTGGGGGGACGGGGGGCAGGGGTAAAAAAAGAGGGGGGGGGGGGGGGGGGGGGCTGAAGAGCCCAGCCACCACAGGAACCTGGCTGTGAAACGGCCGTGAGACGGAAGCAGACCAGCTAATGCAGTGGGACACGAACATGCGGGAGCAGGAGCGCGGCCCCGTGATGCAGAACAAACACACACCAGACCAGACCGTGTTCACACACAGCTCACCCCGTCTGTAGCCTTACCTCAGAATGACAGGGCACAATACTCATTTGGGGCATTGAACAGGCGATCCGTGTTTGATCAGCGCTAACGCAGCCAAACCTGAGTTCGTATCCAGGCACTGTACCTCCATGTAATCCACTCTCCCTCCCTCTCTCCCTCCCCACATTTAATGTTCGAAATAAATAATGAAGGCAAAAACGGTGCCCCACCTCTACCCCCTGTGGGGTCACGCCGTCACCGGGGGTGACAGGAGGCTAGTGTGTTGGGTAACTCCACCTTCAGCTGAAACAGCTGACGGATCGAGGGGGGACATGAGTCGAGGACTGAAAAAAACGGGGGTTAGGTCTGAGCCAATGAGATGGAAGCTGGCGGCGGTGTGTGTGTGTGGGGGGGGGAAGTGTTATGGCAGACCCTTCAGTCAATCCTATCTGTTCCCTCAGAATGCAAGTCGGTTGGAACGTGCAGTCATGACAGGCAGCATCAACACCACCAAGGGCAGAGCGACGAACACATAAACACCTGAGCAAGACACACACACACCCCTCAAACACACACACCGGACACACTGTTTACCACTCAGCTGCTCAGCTATCCAACACACAGCATGCTTAAACACAGGCCAAAACACACACACACACACAAACACACACACAAGGAATCCCTAGTGGGCCAATCCAGGACCCAGTCGGGGGCTAATACCAGCCTAACCCCTCTCAGATGACCCCGCCAGTCACCATGGTCACACTGCCATTTAAAACTCCATGGTTACTATGAGGGGGCTCTTGGATGACGACCCATCGCAGATCAAAGCCACAGCTTGGTCGAGCCCCGATTGGATGCATCCACTTGGCTCGGAGAGGCTGATTGGCCCCGGGGGGGCAGAGACTCTACCCAGACAGGGAACATGCTCTGCCTGCCACTAAAGCCTGACAGAATGTAAGAGTCACATAAAATAAATTGTGAGAGGGAGAGAGAAAGCAAAAGATAAAGAGAGTGATACAGAGGAAGGAGAGTGAAGATAATGATTAAGAAAGAGATTGGGAGATGGAGGGGAAAAGAGAGAGAAAGAGGGAAAGGGAGAGATTGAGAGAAAAAAGAAAGAGCGAGAGAGACAGGGAGAGATAGCGAGAGAGAGAGATAGAGTGAGAGAGAGAAAGAGAGACAGATAGAGATAGAGAGAGAGAAAGAGAGAGAGAGAGAGAGAACAGTTGGTGTCTGGCGTATTGACAGGTGTTAAGTGTTCCTCTGATGTCCGGCCAGCCCCCGGTGGAACAGCCCTAACTGTCCCCCACCTGTAACTCTCCATGCTGTCACCACACTGGACGCCCCACCCGCCACTCAGAACACAGCTTCCTCTCCGGGATAGCCCCGCCTCCAACCAACACCCAATGAACACGCGACAAGGGCGGTGAGACAGGCAACAAGAGGAGTGACAGGAGAGTTCGAGGTCTCCAAGCAGAAGAGGTTGAGCCCCCACTTCTGACAGCCCCCCCCCCCACCCCCCCCCTCCGCTCCAAGGCCCCAGCCCCCCCCCACCCCTGCTGTTATTTTTAGATGGATGTACCTTTCTGGGGTTCTGACGTACATGAGGACTTATATTTAACTAGGGGGTGAAGGGGGGAGGCGAGGGGAGGGAGACCTTGGCTTGTTTTTTGAGTCTGTTTTTTGGCATGGGTGGAACTTGCGTCATTCATGTCAAGGACTTGGGAGGTAGATAGTGGAGGGTTGACAGACCGCACACACACACACACACACACAGACACTGACCCCTTACCTGGTAGACGCTGTGCCCCAGATCAGAAAAATTTGGGAGCCCCAACTGCCGGAGCGTTGACAAGAAAACCCTTCGACCCTCCCCAAGACACACCAGCCGCCCTGACCCCTGACCCCAGCCTCATCTCAGTCGAGCAGGGAGGAGAGGATAGGGTGAGAAGGGGAGAAGGTGGGAGGGTGGGGGTTCAGCACAACCCCCTGTGCTGGAGCACACAGCCCCCTGTGCTGGAGCACACAGCCACCTGTGCTGGAGCACACAGGTAAACAGCCCTTTTTAGAACTGGGCTTTGATGACTCACAGCTGAGGAACCAAAAGGTTGACTTTCACCACAACTGCATGGGAGCACAAGCATGTGAACACACGCATGGGAGCATGCACGCACACACACACACACATAGAGACAGACACACACACCTACACAGACTCAAACACGCAGAGACAAACACAAGCTGACACATACACACACACACACAAACACAGGCAAACACAGACACACACAGACTCACACACACAGACAAATACAAACAGACACACACACACACAGATAAACACACACATGCGCACACAGAGATAAACACACACACACACAAACACACACACACACACACACAGCAGTGAGAATTCACAGAGATTCAATTTCCTCAAATAGAAGCGCAGGGATGAGTCACCCTCTCATCCGCCTGCAGCACTCGTCTCTGGCAGATAACGCTGCCGTTCTTTATTTATTTATCCTTCTTAATTCAAAAATAATGTTCAGGTAGTCGGCGCACACACGCAGGGAAAACACGCGCACACACAAAGGAGGGCTCTTTATTTCCTTTGAAGGAACCATTTCTTGAATTGGGGATGGTGATGTATGTCTGGGGTGTTCATATCAGGTCGACATGCTCACTGGCTGGTTTAGGTCCGGGGGGAGGGTGGGGTGGGTTGGGGTGGGAGAGGGCAGAATTCTCGCTCCTGATTAAATGTTTGTTCCAATTTGCATCTGAAATCCGGCTGAACTGTGTGCTCGGAAAATAAACCGTCTATCTGTGGAGGAGGACCTCCGAAAACCAGAGAACCAGCCGTGATGCTGATGTGAAGGCAGCCTATTAGGCTAATGAATGTAGGAACAGGGATTTCCAAAACTATCAGAGCCCTAATTGAAAATGAATCCTTTTGTACTAATTTAGTCGGTAATTTCACCTCAACGGGAGTTAATTAGATGTCTGACAACTGCTCCAAAACTCCCAGTCACAGGTAAATAGACGAATAAAAGCTTGGCCTAGTCTTTCAACCTTTGTCACGATAACAAACACACGCGCTAACACAAAAAGACCCTGTCTGTTGAAACTCATTATACGACACTGACAGGAAGTCGATGGCAATTGTGTCTTTGCCTAGCGACTGAGGAGGGCTGGACGCGCCCGTCCGGCCAATCAGAAGGCCAGGAGGGAGTGTCCTGAGGCTGGCCTCTAGGATCCCGTCTTCCTGCAGTAATGGCGGAGGGCTGGGCAGATCTAATAGGTCCACGTCTCGCTAATAGGATGGTGACTTCACTCTGGTGACCAGTGTGACCTTTTCAGTCACTTAGTACAGCTGAAGTGAACAGAAGAGCCTCGAACCAAGACCCCCATGCTGTAGACGACCACGTGTGAGTGTGTGTGTATGTTTTTCTTTCTACATACATGTGTGTCTAAGCAAGAGTTTGTGTGTATGAGTGCAGAACATCCTATAACTTGCTCGCACTGTGTCCTAGCTAGTCCAGAAGGTGTGTGTGTGCTGTCCCTCCTAGCACACCTCAGCGAGCTAGTTCAACCTCTGGATCCTGACGGAACATTCTAAAGCGTTGCTTGGTCCAGTCAGCAGGTTAGTGTGGTGATCTGTGGGCCAGCTGTGGGACTGAGGCTCAGACGCCATCGTGGTTCAACAATGTTGGTTCTGTCAGGGGGGGAGAACAGCTACAGTTGTGGTCAAAAGTTTACATACACTAGTGAAGATCATGTATGCCATGGCAATATAGGGTTTTCAATAAACTCTACAACTCTTATTTTTCTGTGATGGAATGATAAGGAGCACATATTTCTTTGTCACAGAAAACATTCATGAAAAATGGTCCTTTTACGAATTTATTATGGGTCTTTTGAAAATGTGTCAAAATCTTCTGGGTCAAAAATATACATACAGCACCTTGAATTACCAATTTGGTGATGTAGAAAAAGTTGTTTCAATCCAATTTGCTTTTTGGCATGGCCTCCTAACTTCTTACGAGTGATTATGATTGACTCCAGCTGGTGACTTCTTTCAGTCCATGTAAATAGGGCTTGTTTGACACATTCACTAGACTCAGCCAGAAATACTACAATGGGAAAGTCTAAGGAGCTCAGCACGGATCTGAAAAAGCGCATCATTGACTTGAACAAGTCAGGAAAGTCCCTTGGAGCCATTTCAAAGCAGTTGCAGGTCCCAAGATCAACTGTGCAAACAATTGTTTGTAAGTATAAAGTGCATGGCACAGTTGTATCATTGCCACGATCAGGAAGAAAACGCAAGCTATCACTTGCTGCTGAGAGAAAATTGGTCAGGTTGGTCAAGAGTCAACCAAGAACCACCAAAAAGCAAGTCTGCAATGAGTTGGAGGCTGCTGGAACACATGTGTCAGTGTCCACAGTCAAGCGTGTTCTACATCGCCATGGGCTGAGAGGCTGCCGTGCAAGAAGGAAGCCATTACTCCAGAAGCGGCACCTTACGGCTCGACTGAAGTTTGCTGCTGATCACATGGACAAAGACAAGGCCTTCTGGAGGAAAGTTCTGTGGTCAGACGAAACTAAAATTGAGCTTTTTGGCCACAATGACCAGAAATATGTTTGGAGGAGAAAAGGTGAGGCCTTTCACCCCAAGAACACCATACCTACCGTCAAACATGGTGGTGGTAGTATTATGCTGTGGGCCTGTTTTGCTGGCAGTGGAACTGGTGCTTTACAGAAAGTAAATGGAATAATGAAGAAGGAAGACTACCTCCAAATTCTGCAGGAAAACCTAAAATCATCAGCCAGAAAGTTGGGTCTTGGACGTAGTTGGGTGTTCCAACAGGACAATGACCCCAAACATACATCAAAAGTGGTGAAGGAATGGCTAAATCAAGCTAGAATTAAGGTCTTAGAGTGGCCTTCCCAAAGTCCTGACTTAAACCCCATAGAGAATATGTGGACTGTGCTGAAGAGACAAGTCCGACTCAGAAAACCAACAAATTTAGTTGAACTGCACCGATTCTGTCAGGAGGAGTGGTCAAAGATTCAACCAGAAGCTTGCCAGAAGCTTGTGGATGTCTACCGAAAGCGCCTAATTGAGGTGAAAATGGCCAAGGGACATTTAACCAAATATTAACATTGCTGTATGTATATTTTTGACCCAGCAGATTTTGTCACATTTTCAAAAGACCCATAATAAATTCATAAAAGAAAAAATGTTCATGAATGTTTTTTGTGACAAAGAAATATGTGCTCCTTATCATTCCATCACAGAAAAATAAGAGTTGTAGAGTTTATTGAAAACCCTATATTGCCATGGCATACATGATCTTCACTAGTGTATGTAAACTTTTGACCACAACTGTACATTGTCTGGAGCTTTTGGACGTCTCGTTCTGTTCATCGGAAATCGGAGATTCCAGATACAATGACAACATTGACGACTGCGACTCCCCAGAACGCAGTCTTTTTGACAGGAGGTGTTATAGAGCAAGTAACCTTGCTATAACTGGTTTACAGTGTGTTGGAGCTGTTTGTCTACATCATCCACTGGCCAAATGACAAGCAAATGTTCATATATGACCAGCCATTCTATGGATTAGCATTGTTTTATTTAAAAGCCTTTGTTGAGTATAGAAAATCTACCCTCTCCTCACAAACGAACCCAGTGGATCTGCTCCTGAACTCACAGACTCTAAGAAAGAAGCCTTCCTGGAGCCTTCATCCAGGACACACACGCACGCCCAGCATGCAACAGGATGACGCACAAGTAGGTGCACAGTACAGAACAGAGAGAGAGACACACACACCTTTCAAAAAAAGAAAGCCATCAGTGAGCTGTTCTAGGGCGGGCTGTCCAATCAACATCAAGATGTGGCCCCTCCAGGCTCTTCGTATGAGTACAGGCAGCAGGCAGGGTTGCCACGGCACCCAGTGACATTCAACCACGTCATTAGGAGAAGGGTGGGGGTGGTGGGGGAGGGTGAGGGGAGGGGGCGGGGAGGTAAAGGTCTGGCTGGCCGTCACCACATCTAATTATAAACACCAGAAAGGAGTAGGAGAGGGGGGGGGGGGTGAATGGTGAGAGATATAGGAGGAAGAGAGAAAGAAGAGAGACAGAGAGAGAGAGAGAGAGATAGAGAGAGAGAGAGAGAGAGAGAGAGAGAGAGAGAGAGAGAGAGAGAGAGAAAGCTGGCAGTCTCACCTGGAGTTTTAGCTGAATTCATCAATGAAAAAGCCAGTGGTGGTGATGTTTGGTCTTGTCCTCACTGCTATCGCTGACCCTGGTCAGAATGCCTCCAGTCAGAAGCGCCTGTGTGTGTGAGTGTGTGTGTGTGAGTGTGTGTCTGTGTATGTGAGTGTGTGTGTGCGGTCAGACGGACTGCAGGCTCTAAAGGGGGTCTTCAGCATCTGCCATGTTGATAGAATGCAGAGGGGCGAGGGTCTGGATCAATCCCACTGCAGAAGAGGAGGAAACAGCACACATCTCAGAGTCAGTCAGCCACATCTGGAGGGATTCCAAAAACTCTGTTACCCACAAAGCACCACATCGACTCATCACCACCCAGACAGTTCAATTACAATGCCTTTATTGTTTTTCATTCATTGACTAGTCCACCAACGACTATGTCATGTTCTGGTCCGGATTACTTCCTTAGTTCACGCACGCAGGCAGGCACCCACACACACAAATGAGCCCCTCCCACTCCTCCAACTACCGCCCACCCACTAAAAAGCCAGGTCAACAGGTGCAGTGCGTGAACACGTCTCTGAAGGCACTGAGATGATGTTAGTCTCTGTCACCCTCTGACTCCCAACTGACATTTAGGAGCGAGCAGGAGAATCAGAGATTCTGGAACATGAAGAACACAGCTGCTTCAGTCACAGTCTAAGGTGAGAGGGAAAATATCCTCGGAGGGAGGGAGGGAGGGAGGGAGGGAGGGAGGGAGGGAGGGAGGGAGGGAGGGAGGGAGGGAGGGAGGGAGGGAGGGAGGGAGGGAGGGAGGGAGGGAGGGAGGGAGGGAGGGAGGGAGGGAGGGAGGGAGGGAGGGGATGAGAGGCACTCGCAGAACTGTTAATGGAATGAGTCATCCATGCCCAGGTCTGCAGAGAGAAGAGACAGACCTTCACCAGCACACAGCCCACACCTCTTCTGAGATACAGCAGACAGCTCAACAGCCTCCACTACCCATACTGCCCCTCAACAGGACTACGATACCCATACTGCCCCCCAACAGGACTACGATACACACACTGCCCCCCAACAGGACTACGATGCCCACACTGCCCCCCAACAGGACTCCGATACCCACACTGCCCCCCAACAGGACTACGATAACCACACTGCCACCCCAGAATATCTGTAAGTGAAGTACATGACCCATACTGTCCCCATAAGATGATAAGATGATCACCCATAATGCCTTTTGGTATTACCTTAGCAACACTGATTAGAATAATTGTCTGCAATGTACAATGGAATCATGTGGGAGTCACATTTGTTATGCTAGAATTACATTGATTTTTTAATCAACTTTGACTGATATAATTAACCTAAAACCGTCTTCACGTGGTAGTACAGTAGCTCCTCAACATTTTGGCATCAAGGTTCTTACTAAACACACTGAGGGTACACTTGGGACAGCGTCTGTTCTTATTTCTAGACATCCAGACAGCCATCCATCCAGACAGCCATCCATCTATCCATCCAGACAGCCATCCATCCATCCAGACATCCATCCAGACAGCCATCCATCCATCCAGACATCCATCCAGACAGCCATCCATCCAGTCAGCCATCCATCCAGACAGCCATCCAGCCAGACAGCCATCCATCCAGACAGCCATCCATCCAGACAGCCATCCATCCAGACAGCCATCCATGCAGACAGCCATCCATCCAGACAGCCATCCAGACAGCCATCCATCCATCCAGACAGCCATCCATCCATCCAGACAGCCATCCATCCATCCAGACAGCCATCCAGACAGCCATCCAGACAGCCATCCATCCATCCAGACAGCCATACAGCCATCCATCCAGACAGCGATCCAGACATCCATCCATCCAGAAATCCAAAAGCAGATGAGCATGACTCGTTAATCTGGCTCAGCATAGCGATGTTGATCAGAGCGCAGACTGACCCAATCTCTGGAGGGTCTACCTTCCTGGCTAAGTGGCTTCACCTTGTGGCCACTGGCGGCAACTACAAGGGCACAGCCAGGCGGCAGTATTAGAGCTAAAAGTTCAGATCTGGCAAGCTGGGATGTCAGCAAACTCACAAGAAAAGCCATCAAAAGCACGACATGGCATTTTATTTTGCCGCATGCCTTCCGCAATCCATCCAGCTGGGCCAACAGTGTTACCTACCGGGAGGCCCCTCCCCTCTGCCCCTCCATAGTTTCCTCAGCATGTCCTGGAAAGAGGTTTGGGAGCGGTGCCCAAACGGCTAATCGCGGCTTAATGCTCTTAGAAGAAGGGGACAGCAGAGGACAGCCTCGTCGTGGGAGCTGCCAGCGGCCAGAAGCAGCACTGCCAAGTGGAGTAGGGAGGAAGAGGAGCAATAGGAAGTGTGGTTTAGCTAGTTATCCAGGCTAATCACATTACAGATACTGAAACTATTTGATCTAACTACTTCTGGGATAACACTGTGTGCTTAGTAGCATCCATAGTGTGTGTGTGTGGGGGGGGGGTTTACTACTGCGCTTGGCATGAAGCCAGCAACCTGCTCTGACCTCAACCTTCCAAGGACTGCCCATGAAAATGAGCGGGAGCGGCTCACATCTGGCACGCTGACATGATCCACCCGGCTAGCGCTAATGCTAATTCACACGTATTTGTCTCTTCTTAAAAACAAATCACCGACACGGAGCTTCTGAGTACGGGTCTGGAACCAGCTGGACTGGAGCAAAGGGCCTTTGACTGTGTTGCATCCTGCGGTCTGACCGTTTCCGCGCTGCCGTCGCTAACCCGGCAGCCTGCTGTGTTTGTCTCCGCCCCACAGTCCTCCGCTTCAGGGGGGAGCCCCCTGGCTCTACAGGGTGCAGTGCCCAGGGGTGAGGTGTATTCTATGAAATCGACCAGGGGCTACTGGCCATCTGTCTGGGGCTAACTGACACAACTAACTGTCCCTACCCACACAGGAACTACAGCCGTGAGAACGCTGATAAAAACAGTGGAAGTCATATCAAGGCTTTGAGATGAATGGGAGGATTCGTTGGGGACCGGGTCACTAAAAAGACCCTACCTGTCTGAGCTAAGAAACAGGAAGTGCTGCCTAGCAACCTGGGACATTTTTCCAAGCAGACAATTTAGTAGGGAGGAATTGGATTGGTGTAATCAACACTTCCAAATGAGTGTGAATTAAGCTGTGACATGTGACCTTGTACATGCATGCATGTTTTGTGGACCGACCAAATTAGCTATTGACTGCTATTCATAGCTAAAACCATCAACCAATACAAATGGGGCTGGGGGCTGAGGCTAAGGCTTGGGGTTGAGGCTGGGAGGGATCAGAAACTCATATAGTTTGATCATGCAGCTACAGAAGTTGAGTGCAGCTTGAAAAATCAATGTAGTTTATGTTTCAATTGGTCGCTGTCATCTTCAATGGCAACACAGTGATGTAGTATCCATTCAACGCCACACTCCACCACTGCCTGTTTCTGCTTTCTGTCACTCGGCATAGCTGTTTGTCCTTGCCTCCTTGCCTCCTTGCCTCCCTGCCTCCCTACCTCCCTGCCTCCCTGCCTCCCTGCCTGACTAACTGTCTATTATGTAGGGGTTCAACAGCAGACCCTCATAAGGAGGATATTTGGTGCTGTTATAAACAGTACCAAACATGGGGACGACAGTGACACTCACTACGTCTGCCAAATGCCTGCTGTGCCTGCACAGTAGCTGTATGTACACACTCTTACTCCCCCCCCCCACACACACACACACACACACACACACACACACACACACACACACACACACACACACACACACACACACACACACACACACACACACACACACACACACACACACATCCTGAGTCTAGGCTGCAGAGAGCCTGTGGCAGTGTGGCAGAATCTCAAGGAGAAAGGAGAGAGAGCGGCTTCACTGCGGTGCTCCTCTCCCAGGGACAGAGCGCCCGCATCTCCCCTTGATGCTGCACCCTGCATGCCAAGCAGCGCCTGGCTGGCCAGCCTGCAGCCCACAGAGCAGAGCCCCATCTTCACTCTCCCTTTGGGTTCCAGAACATTCCACTACGCTGGCTAATCGTATCTCAGGGTTCTGTTCGGGAGCTGAATAGTAATCACGTGCACATGCATCTAATAACAAGTTATGTATCTTATATGAAGTCATATATCTGATGTCAAGTCATGTATGTGACGTCAGGTCATGTATCTGATATGTATTCTTAGATTGCCTATCCCTCATTCATTGGGATTTAAGGTCAGTCAATCATTAGACAGACAGTTGAAGTTAAAGCAGTAAAATGCCAATAATAGCCAACTATAAAGTCATAAAGATGTGTTTTAGAATAGTTCAGACAATTTAGTTGATGTTCAACCTTTGATGATAGTGCCATAAACAGAGAGGGAGTAAGGTCACTCAACAGCAGGCCTGCTTAAGTCTTCCTAGAAAGACGTACAAAGGTCACTTCAGTGTAACAAAGCGTAAACACACATGAAGCCAGCCCTCTAGTCTGCCTCTAAAGACCAACAGATGCCTCGCCGGCTTCCTTCAGTCTCTGAAGAGAGCCGGCCGTGACTTGGACCCACAAAGTGTTGTCAATCCGTGACCCATCCACCAGCCTCATCAAAGAGAGATTAGGGAACTGAACCATTAAATCTCCCCCTCCACATCTGTTACAGAGGCATTTAAAACACAGAGAAAGGACGTCAGCTGGGTTTTTCAGTTCGACTGAAGCAGGCTGGAACTTCGGGATCCGACATAAACATGCGTGCCCCAGCGATGATGAAGGCTGCAGTCATATAATTGGTCGCTGGTAGAGACCACAGGTAAATGGGGGGGGGGGGGGGGGGGGGGAGAGACAGCCAGCTCTGATAACAGAGGAGTCAAGAAGGTTGACCACCTCTGAGGACTGTGTTGGAGAACAGCTAGAGACGCTCCTTCACTCCCCAATCAGAGGCTGGCCCAAATCAGAGGCTGGCCCCAATCAGAGTCTGGCCCCTAGTCTTGAGAGCCTGTTGAAGCAACTGACGCAAGATGGCCACTCGACAGTCCTGGAAATCAGCCCCTTTAGGCCTTTTCACAGTACACAAGCTGAAAGCGTAACATTTCTTTATTTTATTCCCCCAATCTACAGTTGCAGTTTATCCGACCAGGCTGCTCCTTAATCAAACAGGCACTAATGGAGTTTCAGTGTTCAGAGTTAAGCAGCATCCTTTCCTTTACCATCTCCCTTCTCATCGCCTCAGTGTGTTAGTCTGGCAACTGCAGGTCAGAACCGGATCAGCCGTATTGCTGGTCTGCTGTTCATCCTTAGCCTGCCAGCTTCTCACAGAGGCTTGTGGACTGAGGCATTCTGCTACAATGCAACACAACATCACCACCAACACATCAGCTGTCAACAGCAACACATCCATCACCCCCCCTTGTTCTGCCTTGTTCAGAATCCAAACAAACCATGTCAGACCAGGCTATAATCAGGCTGTTTGGACAAACAATCATTTCTACCGAAGTCCATTCACAACGGTCTGTGAAAACTCGGTCCTGGTACATAGATCAAAATCAGATGACTATTTTATGAAAAGAATGGAGCCCATTTTAGACAGTGCATTGTAGATCATCAAGATTTCATAAAAGTCACAAGAAAATGTCCACAGCAACCTTGACATGCCACACACGGTCAGACAGCGTGACATACTTTTATTACTACACTATTATAATACTATTATTACTTTTATTAATTATGCATGAAACAGGTCATTGGAGTCCAACATGTGTGTTAAGCTGCTCATCTCCTTCACATCTGCACAATCTCAACGTTCCTGATATCCACTGGTCCTTTTCTGCACTCAAGACAACGTTAGCAAACACATAAATTGTTTTTTTTTAAATAAATACATTAAAGTAGCGAATTAGCAAGTTAAAGTTCGGTACTAACTGTACTTAAATGACTGTATCTACAGTAGATAGATAGTTTTCCTCATTAAACACTGACAGCTACCAGCAGCAACCTCCTCTCACTTTACCGACGCCTGTTAGCTCGCTAGTTTTCAGCAGTTAAGGTTCTCCAACGAAAAACGCTTAATAACTCGGTTTTTTAGAGTATATTTTAGTGGATACATTAAACATGACTAGGTTAGCTAATGTAACAGGTAGAGCTCCGTCAGCTAAATGTCATCGCTTAGTAACGTTACCTGTCAGTTGGCATGGCAACCGCAACTCAACATCAAAGAAAGGTCTGTGGTTAATGACGTTTAGCTTGATAACGTTATATAGCTGGAGTTAGCCTCTCCAGGTTAGCCTATACTAGCCATCCTAACTGGAACAATATATGAGCTAGCTGCTCCAGTCCAGCTGCAACGTTAGCAGCGAGCGAAACAATGTGTTTAAATAAGTACCGTATCATCATTTTGTCCGGCCCTTATTTCGTTATCTACCTGAATGTTGACCTCCTCACGTCTTTCGGGAAGCGCTCGGTAAATGTTGCACCTCTATGCGGTCGTTTCGGTTATCTTTTTTTTTTAAGGAGAAGATGTCTACATTTTCCTGTCCCTAACTCTCTGTTTCCTCCATATTCGCAGCTCCTCCACCAACAACAACATTAATGACGTCACTGCCACGTGACCGCGTCTGCTGCTTCTATAAATAGACGCTTCAGCCACACCAACATAGGGGACAATTCACATTTAAAAATGTCTGACACCACCTTCTGCTGGCCACGTACGACCAGGACAGACAGTCGGTGGTGAAGTGCACAAGGTGAGGATGGACTATCAGATTCATCCGAAGAAAAAAATATCACATTCATAGCTTGTCTTGGCCCAATGTTGCACTTTATCCATAACGCTTTATAATATATGGTTCTATGGCGCCCTCGTTCGTTTTCAGTGGCAATTCTGCTTCTAGGCTTGTTGAGGTTGTTGGTATATGACGGTGGGAAGACAAATCAGGTTGTGTAGTTTTATTCTACTTTAGAGTAATGATCAACATTACATGACCGACATCCCCATAATCCCATTTCACTGTCGGTGAGCCATATCTAATAAAAAAGATCAACTCTTCTCTGGTGAAGGTCAGGGTGTGAACTCTTTATTAAGTAATGAATGCCACACCAGGACAGTACAATTCATTCCTGTCTTATTACTTAATTGTTAGACCTTAAACGTTTTTTAGTCCATTCTCATGTAATTATTGACACAGAAAGTGTCCTCATTTGTAGTGTTAGATATGAATGAGATGACCAGACGCTGTCATCAGACTAATATAGGGACAAGTTTTTGTCTTGTTAACCACGCAACACTCTGAATCTATGCTTTTATTGAAAACAAAAACCTGAGTCTCACCCTCACCATCTAATCCTGACTCTTCATCTGATCACTCTCTTCTTCCTCACCGTATTCTTTCCAGCCAGTGTTTCTGGCCAGTGTGTCTAACAGCTATTGACCGTCCTGTGAGGCTCCCTGGGGAGGTGGCCAGAGGGACGTCATACTGCCCAAGTGATGACGGTTACCCCTGTCACTAACCAGAGCCCATTCATGTGGACACAACAAAGAATTGATGGACTCATGCTGGAGAGATAAGACGTGTGCGGCGGTTAAAAATAACCTCTCAGGCAGCGTCCACGTCACGCCGCCCTGAATGGGGTAGAAAGCTATCAAGTCTGTTCCCCCTCGGCGAGGGACAGGAAGGAGGAGAAGACAGGGAGGGTCGTCAAAGACAAGATATGTGTGTAGGGACATGAAAAAGTGGGTATGAGCATGGGGGGAGAGAGACTGCAAGGAGAACAGATAAAGCGAGATGTACAGTCACAGCAGCAGTGTTTACTGTGATTTCATCCAAATCTGTCCAGCTAAACCTGACGAGAAGGATGTTGATGGTTGTCTGTCAACAAGAGGGATTGAGCACTCCTCCTGACTTCCTTCTACACGTAACGTTTTCCAGAAATAACCAATATGAAGAAAAGGCAAAAACATTGACCACTATTTTAGATGGTTATCCGGTTCTGCATACCTTACTCTCTTCTCCTCTGAAATAGCCTCCAGATCTTTGGCCTTGTGCTCACGAGCGTGAAAGTTTACAACTGAAGGCCAGAGTTTGTTAATTCGTCAACGAGAACTGGAAAATGCTGGGGCTCTCTGCACCCGACCTCCTACACAATGTAATGTGATGATATCAGATTACCTCGGATGATTAACCACCCTGAAGGACTCGATATAGAAAGACAGCGAGTAGTAAAAAAACAAAACAACCCCCCCCAAAAAAAAATATCTGGAGGGAGGACAGCTGGAGCCTGTTGCCACGGCAACGCCGCACTTGTTATGCTGAGGGTTGGTGTTGGTAGTGTGTGCTAATGGAAACAGACAAAGCTTCGGTCACATCACCCAGCAACAGTCGGCATGGTCGGCCTTACTGCGCAGACTTCCAGAGCCTGGGACAGGATACGCAACCAACACACACTCAGGTTATTTTTTGAAGGGTGTGTTGTTGAAAAATGTTAGATGCTCTCTCTTTCTATCCCTCCCTCTCTCCTACCCTCTCACACTTCCTCCTTCTCATCATTAAACACTCTCCATGGCCTGAGACCCAGCCTTGTTGATTGGAGCTGAGAGGCTGGGGGTTGGTTCCACCTGAATGGACCCTGCGTTGGAGCTATTCCTGGAGCCGCAAGGCAGTGAGGGGGCAGCGATGAGTCAGACATGAGTCACAATCATCTCAAAGTCACTCTCCTCTAGTCCCTTCCCACCTCTGGCTGTGGAACAGGAAATGAAAGGAGGAAACAAAGCGGAGAACAAACGTATTACTGTTCTGACATCGAAAGAAAAGTGGACAATGCAAGAAAGGAAAAGGAGTGAGCCTGTAACTGAACGTAATGGCAGCTGCCATCTGTTTCACAAACAATTCATGACTGAATTGATGTGCTGTCTTTCCTATGACCCCTAACGCACCTTAACATGTACCTTCACGCCCAGCACAGGGCATGATTGGACAAGAATGACATCAACATGTATCCTGACAGGAAACACCTGGGTAATGAATAGGGATGGCTTCAACCAGAAGATGAAGGCTTAGGGATTTATCAGGGGTCAGTTTACTGTGACATATCAAGTCATGCTGAACTGGGGACCAATTAGATGTCAGCATGCTGTCTGTGCTCTAGAGGGTGCCATTCACAAGGAATTTATCCGGCACCGTGCACAGAGTCTATATGACTTGGTATGCATGTGACTTGTTGTATTAGCCATTTATAATTTAGGTAGACTTTGACATGATGTTTTTAACATGACAATGGAATGATGATACATGTAGCCTTTTAAATTAGTGTGATTTACTTTTTGGTTGGCCCAAATTTTTGTTTAACCTAATTATGACAGTTGTACAACCTTAACCAGAGGCAATGGATTTTATTGTTCTGTAAAATATATGGTTAAATGATGATCAGTATGTTGGAGCTGACTTGAGACCAACTAAAATAGTTTAAAGCAAGGTTGGGGTGAAAAAAAAAAAAAAAAAATGGTTTTACTTCTTTCCCCAGAAACATTTGAAGTGGTTTGACTGTATTTTCCTCCGACTTTGATCAAATCTTGATGATCAACGATGCACTGTCTAAGGGAACTTCATACAGACATCTGGTACTTTACTCAATTACATCACAAAGACCCTTGAATGAAATTGACTGCCCTCCCAGTGCCCCTCCAGTTTTCCTGACACACCTATTCTCCTATCCTCTAAGCTCATTTTATTTGACCCCATAGTCCACCCACACAGTCTATCCACCCCCACAGTCTACCCACCCCCACAATCTACTCACCCCCACAGTCAACCCACCCCCACAGTCAACCCACCCCCCCACACAATAAGGCCCCACCTCTGTTGATGCCCTCTCTCTCTTTCTCTCTCTCTCTCTCTCTCTCTCCCTCTCTCTCTCTGCCTGTCTCTCCCTTTTTCTCTTCCTACCTCTCTCCCTCTCAGTTCTCTGAAGTTGTCATGTGTGTGCTGGAACAGGAAATGAACGCAGAGAGAGAGAGATAGAGAGAGCCAGAGAGAGAGAGAGAGGAGGCAGGCAGGCAGACTGAAACCTTGCACACACACAAAGAGCTCTCCCTCCCTCCCTCCCTCCCTCTCTCTCACACACACACAGTCGAGGCAGAGCTCTTACAACCAGGGCTGGAACTTTGAGCCCCAGGTGAAAAGAACTCTAGAGCAGGAGGAGGAGCCTGGGGGGGGGGGGGGGGGAGTGGCTCAGCAAAGGAGAAGGACAGAGCAAGGAAGGGCTCAGCCTGGAGAAAAGAAGGAGAGAGAGAGAGAAAAACACAACAACCTGTTAATGTGACCTGGGACTGGGGCAAGAAAACTGAGGGAGAGAGAAACGAACTCCAGGATGATTCTGCTCCCCTCGAGTTGCAGGTAAACTTTCAGTTTACCCTCAAATTAAGATGCATATTTATTGTTTACTGTGGAGTAGCTTGTTGTTGATTCAGTTTGACCAATACAGGTTTGACTGAACTTTTTCTTGACTTACACCATATTCTTAGAACTTAAGAACGCATTGGAGGTTTTGACGCTGGTTTGGGCATTTGACATCAAAAGTTACAAGAAAAAATGAATACATTTTGTACACAACTTTATGGAATGAGGTTAATCAGAACAAGTCATTCTGTGTGTCATGTGGGATGAGATAGGACATGGACTGACTACTTCCCATGGAAATGTTGTTGGAGCGTTTTATGGGAAGCCAGAAACTTCTTTTTTTGCAAGCCAAGGGCGAGGGCCATGGTTGGATTGTAGAAAAACAACCCATGTAAAAATAAAATGAAAAAATCAACAGAACATCCTTAAATCACTCCTATTGCTGGTGTTGTGATGTGTTGACCAATGAGAGGAGGGGTGAAAGTTCAATTACTGCTGTGAGTAAAATGCTGATTGATCTGCGAATGACGATCGCATCACATGACACGTCTTACGGACTCTCCCCGTGGTTATGGGTCACCCTCTTGGTGACCACATTAACTTAGTCTTCGCACAGCTACAGCGTGTCTCCTATCTCAGATGTCTGCGTGCTTCTGACAGGGTGACATCTATGTTTTGAGCGTGAGGGGAATGGGGAGTGTGTGCGAGGGAGAGACATAGCGGGTGAGAGTATGTGTTGGTGCCATGAACACATTCCTACCCCGGCTTGGTTTGGGTGGGTGTGTAAGGGAGAGCCCCGGGCTTGGTCGCACTCATACATACGGAACATTCCAACAAGTCTACAGCTCTAATAGTGACACACACTTGTAAACACACACACATACATTACAGGTATTCTGGTGAGCTGTTGCTCTGACTGCGCTGAAAGAAATGTGGTTCCATGGGCCCTCCCATCATTATTTGTCTTCTTTAGCTGTGTATTGTTGTCAAATTTACAACCAACATTGTTCTTCCTCAGCAGAATGCTCTGGGGCGACGCCATTGTTCTGTTAGGAACCCAGGGTAGTCCTATTCAAAGGTTACGAAAATGAGAGGGGAGAGAACAGAGGGAGCTAAAATTGGACTGGTTGAGGAGTTAGGCATGGGAGTACGGAGGACCACAGTTTTGGGGTGGCCCACATCTGCAGGAACCAGCCACACACACACACACACAAAATACACACAGAATTTCACAGAATGTCTCACTACATACACATGCAGGCAGCTCGCGGGCCTCTTTTCCAGCCGCCTGGACTTCCTGGCAGGAACCAGGGACAGGGAGCGAGGTCAGAGGAAGCTGAGCTGGAGGGAAAAGAGAGGTTTCCGTGTTTAAACATCCACTGAATGGGATTAGCCTCCTCCAATTGTTCTCCCTCTAGCCAGCAGCACAAGGGTGTTCCTCGCTTCGGAAGATACCGGGCTCGCACGCGGGGGAATGCGCACCTCAGGTTGTCCGTTTTCAAATTTTCAAGCCGCTTGTAAGCTAATTCTGTGTGTGTGTGGGTGGGGGATGGAGGGGGTAATGTAGTCTATCTGTTCTCACATCTGGAAGCATTGTGCAAATCAGAGGCAAAGCAGGGAAGCTGGCCGCAGTCTAGATTTCTATGAAAGTGAATGGAAAAGGGCCATGTGTTCCTAGAAAACCTGTAAAAGCCAGCCTCCCAAACTGAGCTGCCCCTCACTGGGAAGGGCCATGTTTTCAGGCCCTGTTTTCAGACTTGCACCGACATGATGAATCATAGCGCAGGGCATATCTGTCATTCTTCTCTTCTTTTACCCCCCCCCCTTCCCCCCCCCACCCCTCGCAGTCGTCAAACAGGTTCCTGTGCTCCCGTTTGAGCAACAAAAGCGCTGAAACTCAAATAGTCCTACAAAAGTGCTGGTGGCTCTCCTGCTCAGATATGGAGACGAAGAGAGAGAGAGAGAACAAGTTAGCATAGCTTTATCTCTGAGGCACGGTTCCCTCCCTCCCTGGGGTTCCTTTCCTTTGGTTAACCACAGGATTGCTATTCTGGTGCAGAGCTGCTCTCCCTTTGCTCTCGGTAGGAGCAGTGAGGTTGGGCTGTTCCTTCGTGTCAGCCGCCTCCCTCCACTCTCCCGTCCTGAGCCTACTCTGTTTGGGACTTGTTGGAGCAGGCCTGCACACAGACAGGCAGAGCAGCTCGACTTCTGAGGTGGCTGTTGCTGGTGTTGGATGGTGTTTGTGGTGGAGCAGGCAGCCTGGGGATGTGTTGGGGAAGGTGTTAGGCAGTGTTGTGAGCAGGGTGCAGGCATGGGAGTTCCACGTAGAGCCTTTGTGTACAGTGTCAACAAAGGAATGACGGCACAGTTCTTTATTCTTCCACGTTTTTTTGTCGCTTTCCCTCCCCCCTCGCTCTCTCTCTCTCTGTCTCTCTCCATCTCTCTCCCTCTCTCTCTCTCTCTTTCTCTCATCTCCCTCTCTCCTCTCTCCATCTCCATCTCTCTCTCCCTCTCTCTCTCTCTCTTTCTCTCCATCTCCCTCTCTCCTCTCTCCATCTCCATCTCCATCTCTCTCCCTCTCTCTCTCTCTCTCTCTCTCTCTCTCTCTCTCTCTCTCTCTTTCTCTCCATCTCCCTCTCTCCTTCTCTCTCCATCTCTCATCACCAGACATGACAGAAAAGGTTGTCCCCTGACAGGCTGTCCTCTCCCTCTCTGAGGTGCTTGATCCGACATGAGCTCATCTGGTGCTGTCCCAGTCAGGTTGGACCAGACTGACCTGCCTAGACACAACAACAAAAAACAGCCAGCTAAGCTCCGCCCTCCACTCTCTGATGGAACCAGCAGCTGATTGGATAGCCTTGATAGAATTTACATTAATGGGAAACATATGGAGAGTTCTGATAGTTAACAGGAACATGGCTGTACCGGTAGCAGATAACATAGAAAGTGTAATCTAGAGGGCTAATATAGGTGATGGTAGATGTTGCATTGATAGAGTGATGATGACTGATGATCAAAGCCACTCTAAGGCCTGTGGCTCTCACTCACCACTGCCTGTCATGTGTGGTGCAGATCTGTGGTCGCAGATAAGTGAGATACTTGAGGTCTGTGGTCTGCTGTGTGTGGAACTGGGGAGAGAGAGAGGGAGAGAAGGGAGATATAGGGGAGAAAGACAAGGGAAATAGAGAGACACTTGTTTTGTCAACTCTACCTAGTTCTGACACCGAGAGGTCAAGCTGTGTTGTGTCACTTTGACACGACACAGTGGCACAAGCTCCGAAATACAACTTTATTTATAATCACAAAAGACTGAGAAAGCTTAGCTTCTGTGCGTTTGTGTGTTTGCGGGTGTGGGCTTATTTAGAGTCAACTTCGCTTCTAGTTTTATCTTACCCAGCAGGGATGGAAAACGTATTTGATGTGTTATGTGACTCATCGGTCCTATACCAGAGGTGACCACTACCAGTCTCACACAGGTTCCAAAAGTAGCCTGACCTGGTGTCATGGTTTATTTTGGAGCGCCCTCAAAATTGACGCAGATGCTTCCTTCCTGTCCCCTGTTTGTGGGCGGAGCCTCAGACCAGGGTAGGAGGGAACCGTCTGAATCGAACCACTGCAAAACTACCCTTCTTGCTAACACCACAAAACCACCCTTCTCGCTAACACCACAAAACCAACCTCGCAAATCAAGTTGCACATATATTCATTAAGTCCTGACAGAGAGGGTTTGGCTGGCTTAAATAACTTGCTGAGAGTAACAAGCCAGGGAGGGGTGTGGGGGGGTGGGTGTGGTTCTGTGAGTTGCTGAGGGCCTCAGTATCGCACCCTGGAACGAGAGAACGTGACAGTTTCTTGGCAGCTCACAGACGCACTCCTTGCTGAACTCTTCATCAAATGTATCTTTTGTTTGTCAGTTTGTTTAGGATAATTCATTTTTTTGATAGTTTGGACCAACAGTTTAGTTTTCGTCTACCTGGCATTTTTCAGTCCTCAAGACTTCCACACCCACAACCTCCTGACCAAGTTCAAGTTCCTGATATGACTCATGAACACATGAAAACAGAGAACCAGGTCACTCAGCTGTGAGGTCATTTCCACATGCTGAGCTTCCCGCTTTTGCATGGTGGAAGAGACGAGCAGAAGTGATGGTAGAAAGAAAATTCTAGAACCCCCCCGAAAAAAATGAAATAATCTAGAGCCGCCTCCCACCTGGCATTGCTCACCAATCCAAACCATCCATATGGTTTATCTAGAGAACATTGGCTGCAAGCAGAAGGGCAGAGAGAGAGAGAGAGAGAGAGAGAGAGAGATCACAGGCATGTTTGCTGGCGTGAGGACCACCAGGAAGAGGAATGTGTCCCGGTGGGGACATTTCGGTGTTAAACTTTATCTGTTGACAGTGGGTGTGGGCCGGGGCCATGGTCAGATGTGTAGTGTTTACCCAGTGGAACTCTGAGGGCTTGGAGAGAATGTCCCAACAGCTAGAACAAGCTTGATGTTAGGTTGCTGCATACGGCATCAAGCAAAGTTCTCACAGAAAGAGCCGGAAAGATTCTGTGATAGTATCTGTGGTTTGGTTGCGTTTTTGAACTCACTTTCTAATTTCTCTGTTTTGTTTTCTTCTTTTTCTTTCTGTTTAGGAGGACGGCGGTTTGAATCTTAAACGAACCCCTCGCCCCACCCCTCCACACCCCCTCACCCCCTCCCCAAGACACCTGCAGGTCGAACCCCCCTTGGGGTGGCCACAGGGTCGTAGCCTTAGCAATGACCTCCTTGGGGTGCAACATGGGTCTTGTTCTGGTGGAGTTTGAGTACCAGTATACAGGCCGTGATGGCGCAGCGGTCTCCATCAAACCCAACGAACGCTACCTTCTCCTGGCCAAGACCAACGACCACTGGTGGCACGTCCGCAAGGATGAGCGGGCCAAGCCATTCTACATCCCTGCCAAGTACGTCAAGGAGCTTCCTGCCAAGCTGCCCTCGCCTCTGGACTTTGCTGACCCGCCACACCCAGAAACAATAATGGTGCCGGTCTCGGTGCCTGTGCCAGTCCCGGTTCCTGTTCCTGTCCCGGTTCCTGTCCCGGTTCCGAGGCCCTCCGTACCGGAGCGTGTCGAGGAGAACCGACCTGGCGATGAGGTGACGATCAGATTGAGGTCGCCTGCTGGATACAGGAAGACGGAGAACCGCATGTCCACGTTTGGAGTCCCACTGGAGTTCCACGACCCACCGCCACCCGCGTTTAAACGGGGGGGTTCGAGTGATGCACTAACTGCGGTTCATCCTCACTTTTCCATCACCCCCGAGGTCTTGGCCATGCCTCACGCCAACGACTCCGCCCTGGTCAAGAAGAGGCCGAGCCTGAAGTCTGGCTCTCTCTTCAGCTCTTCCAAGGCTCTGGACGAGCAGCAGAAGCCCAGAGTTCCCAGCTTCAGTCCTGCAGACCCGGTCCACAAACCCACCCAGCCCATACCGGTAGAAACGCCTGTTGTCCCACAGCCCGTTGTCCCACAGCCCGTTGTCCCTCAGCCTGTTGTCCCACAACCCATCGTCTCACAGCCTGTTGTCCAACCACCCGTTGTCCCACAGCCCGTTGTCCCACAACCCGTCGTCACCGGCAACCAAGCACGGAAATCCCCAGAAGTACCGGACTTGCCTCTGGAGCTGGAGGAGGAACTTGAGGAGGAAGAGGTGTCGAGTGAAGATCTGAAGGATGAATCGCTGGAGGACTCTGAAAATATTTATGAATCCATAATGGACCTGAACCTGGATTTGTCTTCTTTTGGGGACATAGGCCCCCCAGTGGCCCCTGAGAACCCAGCTGCTTCCACTGTGGTTGGCCTTACCCCTGGTGCTTCCGCTGTGATTGGCCCCTCCTATATTGACCCTGCTGTAATTGGCCCCTCCACTGGCGCCCCTGCTATGATTGGACCCACCCCTGGGATTGGACCCACCCCTGGGATTGGACCCACCCCTGGGATTGGACCCACCCCTGGGATTGGACCCACCCCTGGTGCCACGCCAGGGATTGGACCCACCCCTATTGCCACGACAGCTGTACCTTCCCACAAACAGGTAACCACTCCTCCCAATTTGGGGATTTTACCCAGTGATATTAACTTTGTTATTGTGTCAAACAGCTCTGCACACTGATTACAATTCCTGTGGCTAATGCCGATAATCCCTTTCTTATGAATCCTTAATTTATTATTCATTTAGCAGATGCTTCTATCCAAAGCGAGTAAGTACTGTCACAGTTAAGATAGATGTCATTGATTACGTGTTTTCAATGTATCTGAAATCTACAATACATGTTGGATTAGGTAAACTGAATGCCAGGTCATAACTCCATGTTATTCATATCCCCAGTCCTAGTATATTAGAATGAGACTAGCTGAAATCTGACCTCATGATGTGGGAGTGGCTCTGCAACAATATTTCCTGCACAGGAAGTAGGACTGGCCAGGGAGACCCTTTTCAACAGAGAGAACTATGAAAAACATGCTCAGTATTCTCACACAAAGATAGCGGTGAAAACCTCGTCACTGTAGATAGTTGGAATGCCACGTTTGTGTCTGAGGTCAGAGTTCAAGGGCACTCAGACTGGTGCAGTTTGACGATGTGACCCAGGGTGCCACTAGGGGGTGCTGTCTGCGTTCCTTTGCCTCAGGGAGGAAAGCAGCAAGACTAAACAAGATTACCCAGTGTCCAGGGCAGGGAAATCCTGTGGATTACACATAACAAAAGACACATAAAGCCCTGATCTTCCATTTTACAGATTCTTCCTGTCTGACTTTTGGGACCTCTGTTACAATACAATTACAGTAGCCTGCAGTTTTAATGTTTAACCAAATATTATAGTTCAGGAGGAGAATTTCAAGTCAGGAAAAAAAAAATGTGTACAACATCCAATGAGATTGTCTGTGAAAACAGTTTGGGGTCTGTGTGAGTCTGTTTCCGGGATATAGAGGGGAAGTGAAGGAGAGGAAGAGAGGACCTAAAAAACACAATGCTTGGGGACCAGCTCGATCTGTGACATCACACAATGTCTAGTCAACAAAATCCCCACGCAGGCTCGCTTGCGTCAGTCAGGGGGCAGTGGCCAGGCTGCGGGGTCGGTGGGCAGGTTTGGGTGGCACATGACGCCACAGGCAGGCGGGTTGGGAACAATGACATTCGGAGGAAGCGAGAGGGTCAGTTTTCATGGCTGCTGGGATGACGGCAGTGGAGGATGTGAGGACTAGTTTGGGCTGCGAGCGAAGGACAGGAAGTGTTGTGTAGAGCTGCGCAGGAAGAGGAAAATCTAACAGCGCTGAGGCCACGATGCGTTTTTTTCAAGCAACAGAAGAGGCATGTGTTTCGCAAGCACAATTAGTTTGGCATTCGAGGGAGTTGACTAGTTTTATTTCCCAGCACTTGTCTGTACAGTAACTTCCACAAAAACATAAAGATTAAAGTCTTTCTACAAGACACAAATATGGTCAGGAATCGTGAAACCCCCCCAAAATAAAGCAGAGGTGTATCAAGTCTCTGAGTGGTGTGAAGGAGGGTCTGATTAAACACCTAAAAATGCTTGTTAGTCAGAGCAACATGGCCTACTGCTTGAGCTAAAGATCGTCACCACAATGAAACTGCTTAACAAACCACAATGGGGCTCGTCCAAACTCTCCTGTAGCCAGCTGTACAGGAACAGTTGTTGTTAGAAATGAATGGATGAAGTAGTGTCCAGAGACCGTGGTGAAGTGGTTATGAATGAAGCAGTGGTAAACTACTGAGTTCAGCCGTTCCCTCAGAGAGATGGGAGTGAGTGCAGGCCTCTATCTGGACCATCGGGCCCAAATGGTTCATTTGGGTTGCGATGCAGGAACCACGCAATTATGCCTCTCAGAAATCCACACACGTTACCCAGAGGACAGAGGAAGAAAATGTTGACGCCTCGCACAAGCGCAAAGTTAGAAACTTTGGAATACACCTAAAACTGGCGATAGAGACACAGGGTAAGTTCAGGGATCCTGTAGTTTTACGTGGTCCAGGTATTGTCTTTGATTCGAGGCCTTTTGTGTTTTGAGATGTCAAAGCTTTTCTTTCCTCATATCAGTGAAGTCTGAGTCTTAGTTCAAGATGTTCTAGATGTTTCTCGCATGCTGCAGGAAACCTCCCTGCAGCTTTACATGGGATGTGGATGTTCACTGGCTCTTAACGCTTCCTAAAAGCAGCCTAAAGAACAGGTTTCTGCCTGAGAAGTGAAGCTCTTGTGAAGTGTGATAGGTGGTAGAGAACAGCCTCAGTACAAAATGTTGAACAAATTAGTGTGATGACTTTCAGCAGTAATGGAAATCAGCTTCAGTTTTGGGAATCCTGATTCATTTGACTGGACTTCAGAATGAGGTGTTAAAGGAAGGAATATGTCTTAGCAGCCACTGTCTGACAAGAGCTCTGTATCTGTACAATGACACAGGATTAGATTTCACCCTCATTGTGTTGCTGTCAAGCTCTTCGCCTTTGACAAAGTATGGACACTGTATTGTACCAATTATTCTTTTTTTGACAAGAAATAAAAAGCATTGAATTTATAAGCTTAAATTTGAGGGTGGTATTGTTTTAAGATGCTTTGTGGGTGCCAAGCCAGATACATTGTGCAGTTGAAGAATATCAAACAGCAGCACATACTCTGGGAGAGGTGGTGTTCAATCTGATCGCATTGAACCTGTTACTAAAGTGTGTACAGTGCAGTAGCAATCCAATGGGGATATAGGCCCCCTGATCAGTCAGTGAACCAGAGACCACCACCTCCACCCCTGGTGCGCTGGGCGCTGTGTTAGCCAGAGACCACCACCTCCACCCCTGGTGCGCTGGGCGCTGTGTTAGCCAGAGACCACCACCTCCACCCCTGGTGCGCTGGGCGCTGTGTTAGCCAGAGACCACCACCTCCACCCCTGGTGCGCTGGGCGCTGTGTTAGCCAGAGACCACCACCTCCACCCCTGGTGCGCTGGGTGCTGTGTTAGCCAGAGACCACCATCTCCACCCCTGGTGCGCTGGGTGCTGTGTTAGCCAGAGACCACCACCTCCACCCCTGGTGTGCTGGGCTCTGTGTTAGCCAGAGACCACCACCTCCACCCCTGGTGCGCTGGGTGCTGTGTTAGCCAGAGACCACCACCTCCACCCCTGGTGCGCTGGGCGCTGTGTTAGCCAGAGACCACCACCTCCACCCCTGGTGCGCTGGGCGCTGTGTTTACCAAACTAAGGAGGAGTCCTTTCCTGTAGGACCACAAACCCCACTGCTTTTATCCCAAACAACTGGAGAACACACACACACACAGATCACACATTCACACACGGACGTGCTGCCACAAATGGATGCACAAACAGACACATGCACACAAGTACACCCACATACACACACAAGCGCACCAATTTTCATAACCCAACAGAGAAATTGAGCAAGAGGGAAAGAAAGAGAGAGAGAGTGTGAGTATGAGAGCGAGAGGCAGGGAGACACATAGTGCATTAATAGATAGTTATTGCATTCTTGTCGTCTGCATTCTGTACTGAGAACAGACTATGAATAAGACCATGTAAACCTCCTCAGCATGTACCTCCAAAAAACTCTTCTTGAGCCTCTCTATACTAAAGCATTCTGAGGCTGGACTTGAAAGAGTTAATGTTGACACTGCAGCCACTCCCTCTAGATTTTCTGGAAGGCGTTAGCTTACCTGCACCTGGCAGGGCAGGGAGAGACAGCCTGGGAACTGGGCAGAAACACAGAACAGGCGATTCACACCGGCCCTGTCTGTAGACCTACTGGAGTACTACTGCAAATAACTTTCCTATCCTGAATGTCAGGTAAAAACTAAAAGAGTGCATCTGGTAGCATTCGTAGTGTACATTTTGGTAGCATTCGTAGTGTTTTGTAGAGGTTAATAATGCATGTCAGACATTGTAATGATGTCTGTGTGAAACAGTCCATTTAACATTTGTTTTAGTCTTTTGCCCAGTTGATTATGAATTAATAGGCGAAGCAGTCAAAGCCATCTTATCTAATTTTACAGGCAACACTTCCATGAACCATTTAGCAGAGTCATGATTTAATGGGAAGAGCAAATTAATGTTTAGCAGTACTATCTCCTGCAGTACCTTAATCAGCCATACGAGATCAATACACCCTACTGATGATCCTTATTGAAATGCTTATCTGATAATGACGAGATAGCGTCTTTACTCCTAATGGCTCCAAAAAAAGAATCTATTCTTCTCCAGGCAAGCCTGTTGAAAACCATGTCAGACTGCCTCTTTGATCAATGTGTGATGAATTGGCAGTGTCTTCACTGAATGACCCAGACAAGAGATCTGTTGCTGATTGGCCAGTATGGGACAAAATCATTCATTCAGAATCCATGGTCTCTCTTCTCTATCTACTCCATCCACTTAGTAGCCCAGCTACGCTTGCAATGATATGTTTTAAGAAGAAAAACAACAGATAGTTGTATTTTCGGTATTGAATGTGTGTTTCAGTATTGTGTTTTCGGTATTGAATTTCTGCTCATACAGACAAGGATGTCTGTGAGTTACTGGGTGTAATATGTGTCTGCTTTGTACTGGGATGTCATGTTGGTCAGCTGTCAGGTGCTCACTTCCTGTCCTGCTGTCACCACATGTCCACCTTCTGAGCAAGCCAGACTGCTTCCTGTTTGGACAATACAACACACTCACAACTTAATCACAGCTGGGGTCGTGTCACAGCTCTGGACAAACCGCAAGCATCGGTAAAGCCGTGATACAGAGGGCCAAGAGGCTGTACCATCGGCAAGGGAATGGAATGCCAGTTTGACTATTTCTAGTCAGCTGATGAATCATTGACAGGAGGTCACATGCTAAAACGTAAATAAGTAAATAAGTCTTAACCGTGTCCTGGTTAACCAGAGCCAGCTGAAGGCTGTTGTCGCTTTCGCTTTACCTGTGACAAGAACATGCCAGGGTATATCAATATGATGTGGTCAGATGGCTCAATGGGTTAAGGCGTTGGCCTCATGATCGGAAGGTTGTGAGATTGAGCCCCCGCTGTGGCTATATGACATTGTGTCCTTGGGCAAGGCACTTCACTCTACTTCCCTCAGGGAAAATTGTCCCTGTACTTACCGTAAATCGCTTTGGATAAAAGCGTCTGCTAAATGAATAAATGTAACTGTAAATATCAGATATCTCATATCAGAGATGGCCGACTCCTGGATCAGTGCCTGAACATGGTGGTTCCTGAGATGGCCTGTCAAGAGCCAGCGCTCTCTTAGTGTGGCTGCCTGACCCTCTGCTGCCGACACAGCTGAAGGATTCCACCAACTTGGATCTTCTCACTAACGTCCCAGTCTGATGCTTTCAGTGGGGAACAAAACCTGTCTTCGTTTATATTTCTGTACTATTATCTTGTATCTCACCATCCGTCCTGGCCTGAAATACTGGTTTTTGTCTAATTAAAAACGAGATGTTGTTTGCTTTAGGGAAGACTGTAGGCTAGTAGTCTTCTATGAGTAAATATAAGTGTGTGTGTGTGTGGTTGAACGTGAGTTGTACACAAACAACCGACTTGTTTGTTTAAGATGGAAACTTCATTGGTTCTTCAGGAGAGGAAATGAAAGTTAGATAAAACCCTCCACTCAGTAAAGGGTCTAGCATGTGTTATGTGTATTTGTGTTTATTTTGTGTGTATATGTCTGGCTTTGTATATCTAAGTCAGAAGGAAGGGAGTTTGTCGGGATTTAACTATTTCTGATCTGCACATCTTTCTGAAGTTGTGTTTAATATAAGCAAACGTCTTTCAATTCCCAGTCTCTCATTATGTATTGTAGTGTAAGGTAAATGTATCCTCTGGCGAAGGGGGAACCAATGCCTGGTCTGAACATTGGCTTTTTATGTTGTTAACTAGCTAACTCACTTCTGCTTTTCAATCATGTCTGAAAGTGTGCTTCTGAAAAGATCAAGCCTTCTGCATGTGAATCTCCAGCTTGAAAGTTTGACGTTTTTTAAGTGACCATGAGTGACTTCCTCCGAGTTTTTTGTAACGTCAGGTACAAGCAGAGGAGCATTGTGCAGGTACGTCCACTACAGCAGCTGTGTGCCAGTTTATCACACGAGAGAAAGGGCGGTATTTATGAATATAACCACAGCTGTGATTAACTGCTATCATCGAGCCCTGCACATATTCATATTTGGCAATAACGTACACCCTGGAGTGTGATTATCTTTTATTCTAGAGCTTTTGCCATTAACTCACTAAAGCGACAAGGATGAGGAGTTATCTAGCCAAAAATCCTTCTGCAAACCCGCTAGCAAAAACAAAAATCCTATACAAAAATAACTACTGATTGCAAGTCTAACTACAAGTTACCAGGGAACCGTTACTTTGTACTTTCTACATTTGTGTGTGTTTATATTAATTGTTTATGTTGATCTTAGTTTGTGAAGTTTAGATGGACAACGGTCATTAATGCAAGTACAGGGGCCAGGGGCTCACTGAGATGGCCGGTGGCCACAAAGTTATCTCCGTCCTCACTTAGTGGAAATGTCGAGGTTTTCAGGTTGGGATGTTTAGCTGCAGCTCACTTCCTCTCCCCAGAGACGCACTCTGCGCTTTGGAAAACCATTAGTGAGAAAGGCTTCACTTGAGCTGCAAGATTGTTTGGCACGGGAACACTTTCCAGCACTGCTGAACGACAGACAGTCGGAGCTGGAAGTGCTCAGGGAGAGATATTAGATTCAGCAGTCTTTGTCGCCTAACATGCAGAGAGGTTCAGAAAGGTGCAGAGAGAGGGAAGAGTATAGGGAGGGAGAGAGGGAGAGAGCAAATGAGAGGGCAGGAAGGGTGAAGAGGGAAGAGAAGAAATAGGACTCTCCACCTCTGTCCTTTGTCCCGCGGATGATTCTCCCAGGGTTCCCTTGAGGAGGTCGGGTTTCCCTGTCAGGGTTAATGGCCCCCCTAGTGTTGCTGGTTAGTGGGAGGAGCCATAGGCCTGTGGGAGGGGCTTCGGATTCGTGTGTGAGGAGCTGGGGTTGACTGAACCCAGGAACAGCTGACGTCTCGTTCTCACACACTCGAAACAAGACTGAGACTGTGAACGATTGTTTCCCTTTTTGAAATGTTGTCTTGTTACAGGCATCATTTTCTAAATGACAAATCAATTTGTTCTTTTGTGCTTTTACTCGACTACTCACTGACCCCTCTCTTGTTCAGGTGGAGAATGTTAACCCCAACACAGCTGTTTACGCCAACGTCACTGACCTGAAGAAAATCGTCCCACAGCCTCCCACAGTGGTGCCCGCCACCCCCATTCCAATCCTCGGCTCCGCCCCTTCCTCCTGCGTCTCCCCTCCTGGGTCAACTAGCCCCGGCTCCTCCCAGGGTCAGAAGGAGGGATGGCAGGTTCACACTGACCAGGACAGCAAGAAGGAGTTCTACTACCACCCAGCAACGGGGCAGACCTCCTGGGCCTCCCCCCTCAGCCCAGCCCTCTCCTCCTCCTCGGAGATGGACCTACCCAGGGACAGAGAAGTGCTTCTGGGTCTGTCCCCGGTCCTCTCCCCTGCCCCCTCCTCCACCTCTTCACAGAGCTCTGGCTGGGAGCAGCTCCTGGACGGGACCTCAGGGAGACACTACTACTACAATCCCATCTCGGGAGCCACATCCTGGGCTGCGCCGGAACCCACCACCCCCTCCTCTCCAGGCTCTGACTCAGCCGAGGACAGGAAGCTAAGCGAAGGGCCGGTAAGCTATTCAAGGGACAGTAGTTACTGTTTGACGGTACAGCCAGTATCAGTATCAGAGAGTATCATCATGTTCCAGAGGATCTAATTATGTTCTCCCCTCACATGCCTCTCCATGCTGTTGCCTCCAGCCCCCTCTCCCGGAGGAGGACTACCCCACAGAGGTGACTGGAGGGCCAATCAAGCCCCCCTCTGTCCAACCCAAAGACCTGACCCCCGTTTTTGGCATCCGTCCAGTCATCCCCCGGGCCAGCCTGGATGTAAGCGCCCCCACAGGCTGGACCCGCACCATAGAGCCTGATGGTAGGACTCTCTACACCAGCGAACGCACCCAGGAGCAGGTAAGGAAATGACATATGGAAGCTGTAGGATGTTTAGTATGGAAATCATCAAGGTTTTTGGTTGTAACTGGTGTGTGTGTCCAGTGGATCAGGTCAGAGGATGAGAAAGGAAAGACCTACTATTATTTGAGAGGTGGCTCCAGGTCACAGTGGAACCTTCCAGAGGTACGAGTGTGTGCAGCTGACATGAATAAACCAGAGAATGAATGGATGAGAGATTGAGGGAAAGAGTTATATACTAATAACTAATACATAATAAACAACAAATGACTTTGTTTTCCTCTCCACAAGGAACCGCAGCCCCCAGCACGAAGCGTGCCAGTCCCCTCCCAGAGCCCCTCAGGGCCGGGCCAGCTCCGCGTGGGGAACGGCCTGGAAATAGATGTCCCGCTGGTGGTCCAGAAGAACTGGAGACACACCATCATGGTGGGGCCGACCCAGTTCGGCCCTCCCTTCGAGGACACGGTGAGAAACTTGAGGGGCGGGGACGTCAGGATCAGGGTCCGCTTGGGCGGCACCCCCTTTGTAATGCCGGTGTTTTGCGTGCGATTGTGTGACGGACGCGTTGGTGGGTCGCGCTGAATTGAAATAAGGTTGGATGAATCGTATGAGGTAGTTGTTGAACTGCTTCATTGTAAATATACTGCCTGTTTCGAATATTCAATCAACAACTGAAAAATAGATTAGAAATTTAAATAATCATGATCGCTAGGAAGTTGAAGTGATGTCATTTTACACCCTCATCCCCCCCCCCCCCCCCCCACCTCCCCCGTCCATCCAGGCTGTGGAAACACCTGCCTCTTTGTGTTCCTCTCTAGAGGTCACACACTGTGTCTACATGGGAGGAACCATTATGGGAAAGAGGGGAGATTAAGCGGATACAATAACTCTGTGGGTTGTAGGAGCGTTCCAGAAGAGTTTCTTTGGCTCTGTCCAGTAGATATGATAATGACTCTACGTTAGGGTTGACCGTGGTCTATCTGAGGATGGTACTTAGCTAACGCTTTGCTATAAATGTACAACAGACTGACACCTGTCCTTTCTTCCATTTTCTTGGGTCTCGTTTCAGAAGTTCTTCCCGACACACAAGCGGAACGTGTCAGACTTCAGCGATGTCAGCTCTGCGCCCTCCCCCGAGAGCCCTGCATCCGTACGTAGGAGCGGAACCCGACACCCCGGGCCCCTCGTGGGCCCCTCCACGCCCCAGCACACACATGACACACTGAGCCCACACCCCCCCCCATGTACATCACACCACCTGAACACTGACACCTGCCGTGTTTTCCTTTTCGAAAGGCCGATCCTCTGAAAATCAGGAGGAGACTGTCGGCGCACGTCTCGTCCCCTCACCCCCTCCACGTAGGTTCCGTGGGCGGGGAGGCCTGCTAGATGCATTGTGGGTAGCGGGCCAGAGAAGCTATGGCTTCAGGTGGTGTGTGGGTGTGTTCTGATGGAACTAACATCCCGTGAGAAATGTTCTTACTTTGCTTTCTCCTAACAGCGTGCTCAGACATAGATGGTATTCACGTCGCCATGTCTGTAGGACATGGCTGATTAGAAAATTCTGCTAATTGTTGAGCACTCATGAGACTCCCCCTAGTGGACAAGGTTATTAAACATCTTGGCTGTTATACAAACTGTTGATCACAGCAGACTCGGGTTGTATTACGTTGCCGTCAGACAGCAGACCATCTTACATGTTCTAGATATGAGATCTTGTCCTCGCTAAGAACGTTAAGGTAGTTACTAGGTATGGTTAAAGATTTGGGGTTGTTGTTGTAGTGTTGTAGGTTATAGATTCAGGAAAGTCAAATATTCTAGAACTCGATGAATTGGCAAGGTACACACCCAGGCATGTACAATACACACACACACACATTCACACACACACACACAAACAGACCACACCCATGTTGACACCTGAGTTATATTTCCAAGGCTTGCCTGCTCTAAGAGTCATAACTCAGGAATTCGAAGTAACCTGAACGTCTGCCAAGAGGCTGTTAACTGAGCTGAGATAAGCGAAGGCACTGGATACTAACATCTCCTCCTGTTCTTGGATGTTGCTTGTGATGTGGCTGTCGATCCGTTACCTGCGGGGACCCTTCCAGTCGAAGGACCTGCACTTACATATCGCTTTCCTACCTCATCGGTACTCAAAGCTCTCGGCCGCCAGCGTGACTCGCAATAAATTTAGCCAGGACTCGTTCAACCGAGCTGACCTGTGCTTCTGTCGTGTTGCAGAGCCATCTGCTGGAGAAAGCAGGGATCCTGAACAAGACCAAAGTTGCCGACCACGGGAAAAGACTCAGGTTAGAATAACAACTGAACAACTGATGGATAACAGCAAGGATCTTTTTCCCATGGTTCCTTTGGAGGGCGGCTGACCCTAAATGCTCTCTCTCTCTCCCTGGTCCTCCTCCACAGGAAGAACTGGGGTCAGTCTTGGACTGTGCTGCATGGAGGAATCCTCACGTTCCACAGAGATCCCAAATCTGCCCCGACAAGCAACTCTGTAAGTTGCTTACACACGAGACTGCACAAAAGCGAATGTAGTGCTCTGTGTATAAGAAAAGCAGATTGTAAATGAAACGTGTTGTTAATAGGAAGTCTCACCATGGGACAAACCCATTCTTGCAAAAGTTGAGTTGTGTTGTATGCCTCTGAGGGCTCACTCCCTGACAGTATTCTAACAGTATCTGTTTCCAACCAGAACAAGTCCAACCAGATAGTTCCTGAGTACACTGTGGAGCTGCGAGGGGCCACTCTGGCCTGGGCCCCCAAGGACAAGTCCAGCAAGAAGCATGTGGTGGAGGTACGAGGGGCTGTGGCCTCCAGTCCTGCTGTGGAGGACTACTGGGTTGGAAAAGTGCAAACACATCTCTGATTGTTGTATGTGTGCGTGCTTGTGTTCCTTCTACAGCTGAAGACGCGTCATGGCTGTGAATACCTGGTTCAGTATGACACTGAGAGCATCATCTTGGACTGGTTTAAGGTCATCCAGGAGAGTATCCGACAGCTGAGGACCATCCCAGAGGCAGCGGAACATAAGCCCCAGAAAAAGGTGACTTCACAGCCCCTAGCGGCTGATCTCAGCAGGCCTCCCCTGGAGCTAGTCTGACTCAGCACCATGGCTTTTCTGACAAGGTAACTGCTGAACTCCTCCATAACTCCTCCTCCTCTTTTTTCCTCCTCTTCTTCTTCTTCCTACACTCCACCATCTATTCTTCCTCCTCCACCTCCTCTTTCTCCTCCTCCTCCTTTCCAGGAGCAGGACCTTCTGTCTGAGGAGGAGGAACTGGAACCCATGGATAAGTCTCCTCAACCGGCAGACAGAGATGACAAGGAGAGGAAGAGGGGCTGTAGGTTTTCACCACAAACATCACAAACTAGACCTTTGAAGCACAGATCTGTCCAGTAGTTCATGCGCATTTGATGTGAAATCTGACCTGATGCTATTCCCCCCAGAGCCGTAACCCCGCCCATCTCTGCCTCTCTTCCCTCCTCCCTCCAGCCTCCAAAGTGGTGTCCAGCAGCCCTGCAGACTCGGAGCAGGGTCGTGTCCGCACCAAGTTGCGCAAGTTCCTCCAAAGGAGGCCCACCCTGCAGTCTGTCAAGGAGAAGGGCTACATACGAGGTCTGTCTGCCGAGATGTTTATGACACGCCTCCACTATTGACTTTTCACAGTGTCATTATGTAATGCACATCGTTGATGTGGATGATCAGTGGTGGATTTGTGTTCAACTGATCAAACACGCGTGTACAATTAAACTAAAGGGTCACGTGTACGAGACTGCTCAGATGGAGAGAAAAATGCGGCGGCGGCTTTTCCAGCCTATCTCACTTCCTGTTTGTCCCCCTGCCAGATAATGTGTTTGGCTGCCACCTGGACACCCTGTGTCACAGAGAGAACACCACCGTTCCTAAGTTCGTTGAAAAGTGCATCAAAGCAGTGGAGAGGAGAGGTACACACACGCACACAGACACAGACACACACACTCACACTTGTGATCGACGATCCAGATGATTTTGGCTGTTTGGATCCGCGTGTTGGAAGGGAAGGTCGTCACACTGAGCGCTGTCCCCCACAGGTCTGGACATAGATGGGATCTACAGGGTGAGTGGGAACCTGGCCGTCATCCAGAGGCTTCGACACAAGGCAGATCACGGTACGGTGCTGCGCCATTCTGGACTTAATGTGTGTGTGTGGGGGTGTGTGGGTGGGGTGGGGGAGGGGGCATGGGGGGTGGCTGATGCACATTTCCAGTCATGACATCTTGCAAAGTAATCAACCCCCTTCTCTTCTTCCTCCCACCTTCCGTTTGCTTTTCATTTCACGCTTTCCTTGTTCCATCTGGCCCTCACATGGTCTCATTTGACTTTTTTTTTCTCTCTATCAATTCATGTATCCATCTCTCTCTGTGTCCCTCCCACACTCCTTCCTATTTATCTGTCACTCTCTCTCCAACCCTCCCTCTCTCCATCTTACTTTATGCTCCCTCATCTGTGTCTCTGTTGCCGTCTGCTCGATCTTCATCTCCTTCTCTCCTTTCTGTCCCCCCTCCTCCAGAGGAGGACTTGGACCTGGAGGATGGTCAGTGGGAGGAGATCCACGTGATCACGGGCGCTCTCAAGCTGTTCCTCAGAGAGATGCCCGAGCCGCTCTTTCCCTACAACTTCTTCGACAGGTTCATCGCTGCCATCAGTAAGTGGAGCTGCCCTCAGGGCTGAGCCTTGACCCCTGACCTCTCTCCAGTGAATTAGGGTTGGGGTTAAGGTGATCTAATCAGGGATTGACACGTGTCTGGTTTTCATCTCTGCAGAAATCTCAGACTATAAACAGAAGGTGTCGTACATGAAGGATCTGGTTCGGTCCCTGCCTCTGCCCAACCACGATACCATGGAGCACCTTTTCAAACACCTCCGCAAGTGAGTACTTCCTGTCAGCACGGGTCCAACAGGAAACTGTGTGCAGCCCTTCGCACAAGCAGCGTCACAGACGGCCTCACATACGCCCACAGAACTGCACCCAAAACCAACCCAGACCCTCAAGAACCACACTCAGATACCGTGAACTGTGATTTTGAAGGTCTACACCCTCCTCTCTCCCTCTCCTCCTCCTCCTCTCCTCCTCCTCTCCTCCTCCTCTCCTCCAGGGTGGCGGAGTACGGCGAGGTGAACAGGATGTCGGTCCAGAGCTTGGCCATCGTGTTCGGACCCACACTGCTCCGACCCCAGACCGAGTCGGCTAACATCACCATCCACATGGTGTTCCAGAACCAGATCGTAGAGCTCATCCTCAACGAGTACGAGGTGGTCTTCGCCCCCAGCTGAGCTACGTCACCATGTACTGACTGCCCCTTAAGACGAGCCCTAACCTCTCTGCATCCAACTTGTCTATACTGAAAAAGACTGACAAGGGGTAGCTAATCCTCCCTCCCTCCCCACCCCCCCCAAAATAACCATAAACAAACCAACAAACATGGACTGCTCCTGGTATATGGGTTGCCAGGTATGGCGCAGGAGAGTAACAGAACCTGCACTGCAGCAATCCAGAAACTTCCACTAGTAACTGCATCTATTCAACCACAGGATCTCTGAAAACTTGTCTTTGGTACATAGCCTTCAAGAACACAACAAAGAGGGAAAAGGAGGGATACAAGACATGATGTTTACCTAATGAATAATCATAACTTAAATCCAATAAGGACAAGTGTCCACAACAGTAGAGTTTTATCATAGAAAATGTGAGCTGTAACTCTGGAGAGTGGTTTGCGCTGCATGGATGGTGTACAAGGGCATACCTAGACTAGTGTCTGTAGAGTGAATGAATTCCTGGTTAAATGTGTTTGTTTCCGAATAATAAATTAAATTGAAGCTGGATAGCTTTTGAATGTGACCAAGAACAACACCTTAACGCCTGTAAATGGACCTGACCAGCCAATGAGTTTGTAAATATATTTGAGAGAAATTACATGCCACTAAGAATCAGTTTCTTTATTTTTATGTTACGGGTGGGGACTTGCCTATAAAGTTGTGTTATATCATTTGTCCATTGGAAAATACATTGAATTTAGTAATAATGTAAACCTCAACGAGTGTTGTCCAAGGCAATTGGAAGCACTGGACCAAAAATATATGAACTATATTGTGATAGAGTATATAACTGTACATTATGTCTATTTTATAGTATTAATGTTAATACAGAACAAGAAGTTCAATATGTCAAGGCATTTGCTAATTCATATTCTCTGTACATAAGAGGTCATTTTACTTTCTTTGAGTATTCTGGTAATAAAATAACTTAAATTCTATGCACAAGTCATGTTGTTTAATTCAATCATTGTAATAAAATGACATCTGTGTCATTTATCTTAAAGGGCAGTTATTTTATTACACGGTTAGAGGCTGTAATATTTCATTAGATTAGGATGTAAGACCAACGTAGCCTGTACATAGCCCGTGATCAGTATTTTTTCTTGAGTAGAGAAGGAGGACAGAACACAGTCCAAACAAGTACAGACCTATAATAAGGACTAAATAAAAACTAAGCACAGAGGTGACACTTCTTCTCAGTTCCAATCCTCCTCCTCAGATAAGTTACTCTGTACGGTGTCACATTGTATGTCAGGTAAGTTACTCTGTACCGTAGGTGGCAGTGATGCACCTTTTTTATTAGAAAAACTACCACAACAAACATGGCGGATAAGGGGGCTGAAGGAGCTGGAGAGGTCGCCGCAAAAACGACATCGACAGCGGCTCAGAAACAGCTGCATAGGAGAAGACAAGAGCTGGACTACTGGAAGAAGAACTCAGAGAGGATACGAAGTCGGAACCTCCTTACCGGACTGGCGATCGGGGCATTTGTGATCGGCATGTGTATCCTTCTGGTGTGTCTGAACTAAGTGGCAAGGTTGCTATAGCTAGTGTGTAGTTATCCTGATCATAAACATGGCATGATGTTACATGACATGATGTTACATGACATGATGTTACAGTGCATGATGTTACATTACATGATGTTACAGTGCATGATGTTACATTACAATATGTTACACATTGTTACCAGTTTAATGAGTCTCTCCCTCCTAACTGTTCGTTACAAGTTTCCTTTCTGAAGGGTCTTGTATTTGCTGACTAGCTAGCGTTGCTGTACAGTGCCATAGATTTTCAAATAATTTGACTTACCATAACCACTAACTACTTACGTCAACTTGAATGTAACCTCTTCAGATTAGTAATGCGATGGACAGCTGGGTTAGAAGGAGACTGAATCCCACAAACAGCGAAGCAGATATTGTCCCTAACCTCCCTCCTTCTCCTCCAGTCAGCTACACCATTCTGTCTGTGAGGCAGGAAAGGATCATGGATGAAATTGACAACGAGGCGAGAATCCACTACAGCAGAGGCCCCAGAACAGGGGCCAACTCTTAAAGTGTAACCCAGTGGACAGGCACACCTGGGCCTCTCTTGCTTCCTCATCACCTGTGTTCCACTGGACTAAAACCCTCTGGCGTGAGAAACGATTTGCCTAAGGAGGCTTAAATACTGTTTATTTTCATATTCATGTCTCACAGTTCCAGGGGGGGGTCTTCAACTATCATTGGACTGGCTTCAAATATAAAGTTAATATTGCATTGGCAGGTTCTGTGCTTGCATAGGATTAAAGGTGTGTTTTGAACATGTTAATGGAAAATGTGTGAAATGTCTTCATATGATGAGTTACGGTCACATCCTTTTGTGAATATTTATTCAGCCATTGATGTGTATTAAATGATTTGTCTGGATCACAGTTCAGAGTGAAAGGTTTCATTATTCTGCATCCTTTGTCACGTTGAGGACTGCGACCAGCACAAGAAATGAGTTTCTGATGTCATTATTTATTTCCAATATATACAAATTAAGATTTAAAGACAATCAAGCTCTGAAGGTATAAAACAATGTGAATAAAGGCACAAAGTCTGCATAGCAGAATGTCTCCTAGCAACACAGCTAATGTCCACTTTTCCTTTATCGAAATGGGTTCACTTCAGTCCTGTCAGGTTTCTTGCAGGAATAAAACTGCAGTTCAATGATTTATGCATTCTAAGAAGTTCATACTTTAAGGCAAATTCACAGTTTAACTTTGATTAGTCGAGTCTGGTCTGTCAGAAATCACGTAATCACGTTAGAAATGCATAGGCAGTATTGATTTGAAAAGGAAACAAGGGTTCTGTGCTGTACATCTATTCATGATGTCCTTCAAGAATTATAAACCTATAAATAAGTGCATTGTGTCAATTAAAGCTTTTTTTTGTTTAAAAAATAAAATAATGTAAGAGCAGTATGAAGCATCCACTGTCCACCGAATGGAAAGGCAGTGGGAGGCCTTAGATACACGGCCAACTAACACAATAAGGTTTGGAGTGTTGGCGGACATGAATAAAGTGACATTTGCTTTACACAGCTGGAGTGTGACCTTAACGTGGATCGTCTTTGTCAAACCGACTGCACTCTTACCTATTCTCAAAACACAAGACCTGGTGAGGCTGATTAAGGAAGGCTTAAAAGGAGGGCTGGCTGGTGGAGGAGGGGTCTGTGTTACATTACCAGGGGTGTCAAACTCCAGTCCTCGAGGGCCGCTGTCCTGAAGGTTTTAAATGTTTCCCTGCTCCAGCACACCTAATCAAGGGTTGTTATCAAGCATTATGGAGGTGTGCTGGAGCAGGAAAACATCTAAAACCTTCAGGACAGCGGCCCTCGAGGACTGGAGTTTGACACCTGTGCATTAGACTATGTTATCAAAAAACGCAAGGCAGTGAAACTGGAAGGCCACCCCAGGCACACTCTCAGGGTTCAGAGTGAGGAGGTCTGAGATGAGCCAGTAGGCTAGGTAGAACCCTCATCATAATTAGTCCTTTATTTATTTTGAGGGGTCACACAATACTAAAAACATGTCAAGTAGGACTTGGTGGCATTTTTAGGCGTGAATATGAGGTAGGCTACTCTTAAATTGTTCAGAATGTTCAAATTCCAAACATAAGATTTCGTAAAATTTAAAAGTGGAAATTATATGAATAAGTTAACAATATCTTATATTACAAAAATGCTGATGACTTTATCTGCACATTGACTGGCCAGACCACCGTTGTGCACATCACAAGGAGTTTCCTGCACAAGATACTAGTATGGCTGTCTGTCTGGTGATGCAGTGAAGAGAGTCTCCCCCAGATCCATCCCTCCATTTTGGGGCATCTCTGTGATCCAGGTGGGTCTCAGGAACAGGGTTCACCGGTCAGTGTCCATCACCCTTCATCTAACCCGTGGGTCTCCTCTGAGGGATTGTCTGTGGTTCAGCAGAACCAGCACACCCTCCTTCAGACAGCGGTCTCACTGGGAGGAGAGAGAGAGGGCAGGGGTCAGGAGACAACAGGAAGCAGCAATGTTGTGGACCACAAACCCACTTCCAACCCAATCTGTGACGACCGTCTATAAGCTGGCTGTGAAGCAGCAGAGATGTGAGGGTGATTCTCGTCAGGGGTCGCATGGGGGTCAGGCTTACCATCCGGCTGTAGTCGGGGGCAAAGGTCACTCCTTTACTGGGCCGCTCTTGGGAGCCACTGCTGCTGCCACTCACAGAGTTCTTCCGCATGATGCCTGGAAGACAGCACAGCTTCATGACACACCGGACCCTGATGGATAAACAGCACGAGACAGCAGGCGCTGGGAGGTTGGCTGCAGAGGGGTGTAAGACGCACCTGCAGGGGGCAGGATGTCCAGTCTCTGCAGGCTGTTCCGGCGGGAGGGGGGGTAGTTGCTGCTCTTAGACAGGCGTCTCTGGCGGATGTTCAGCATGGCGGCCGGCGACACGATGCCAGGGGGGGGCACCTTGCCCATCCTGAGATACAGCTCCTCGATCTCTCTCTTCTGGGTGGCCTGCAGGCTCTGTACCTCTGATAGGTGTCTGGGAGGGGGAGAGAGAGAGCGAGAGCGAGAGCGAGAGAGAGAGAGAGCGAGAGAGAGAGAGAGAGAGAGAGAGAGAGAGAGAGAGAGAGAGAGAGAGAGAGAGAAAAAGAAAGATGAGAGGGGGGAGAATTCCATCTCAGTTTTTAACCATGAATGATCTTTGCAAAGATATCTGGTGCCTTTGAGTACACACACACACACACACACACACGACTGGAAAAGCCAACCGTCCAATCACCTCTCTCGGAGCTCCTGAAGTTCATCCCAGGACTCGTCATCTTCGCTCTCTGTCTCGTCGCTGCTGGCGTAGGAGGTGCTGCGGGTGTAGCTCATCCAGGGCTGGTGGAGGTTGCTGCCGCTGAACTGGGGGCTCCCTGCTGACCCCTCCCACAGGCTGAGGCTCAGCTTCCGGCCTCCTCTCCGCCTCTCCCCTTCTTCCTCCGCCCCCTCGCCCTCCCGCTCCTCCTCGTTCTCTGGCTCAGGGAGTCTGGGCCCTCTCGGCCAGCAGGGGGTGTCGCGGAGGTCTGGGGTAGTCAGAGGACTGATTGGGACCTGCTGGGGCGGGGACACGGTCATCGTGCTGATGCTGTTCTCTGATTCACCCTGCTCCTCAGTGGTGCTGCTGTCCGATTCGCTGTCCTGCTGGGGAGTTGGAGTAGGCGTGTCCTGAGTGGGGGTGGGCGGGGTTAGTTGTAGTGGGGGCGTGTCTGGCTGGATCTTGGCGGAGCCAGGAGAGGCTGTGGAGGCGTCTGTACTGGGAGTCACCTGGAAACGGCCCACAGTGACCACAGGCTTTCTCTCTGCAGGGCCTATGGAGAGGCAGAAATGGGAAGACAGTGTTTGTGAAGTAGCGTCTTTAACATCGATGACTTATTCTAAACATCTAATAAAGAAATACACTGAATTCCTGGGAAAGTGCCAAATGCACCACTAGATGGCGCTGTGAGCATGGCTGACTCAGTTGTCCTACCGTCGGAGATAGGCGACAGTCTGGGTTTTTGCGTGGCGCTCGCCGGGTCTGACAGGGTCAAAGGTGAGGACGTTCTAGGAGCGGACGAGGATACCTTCAGAGGCCGAACACAAACGACAACAACACTGTCAGAGGACCCTCACTGAAGACAGGACTGTTCCTGTGTGTCGAGGCCTCAGGTGTCTGTCAGCTCTTTACAGTACGGCTGCAGAACAGGTTTTAAATGGTGCAGGTGAGGCCACAAAAGTCTACACCTCTGTGTGTGTATGTGTGTTTAGTATCTGCATGTGTGACCCCCAAGTTTGTCTGTCTCACCGTGTTCTGTGGACTAGGTGGACCAGAGGAGGCTGGGGAGGTGCAGGAGGAGGATGAAGTAGAGGAAGAGGAGGAGGAGGAGGAAGAGCAGTCGGCCAGCTCGGAGGGCCTCCCCCTGGGCTCAATGTCGGGGGACGTCTGGGGGCTGAGCGTGGAGCCTGGAGGTGACAGACTGGAGCAGCTGGAAACCTCCCGTCTGGAGCCTGGAGTTGAGCCCAGCTCCTCCGCCGCCACCGCCCCACCAGCGAAAGGCGCCCCTGCCCCCCCTCCCACCATCAGCAGCCCCTGACTCCCTTTCTGCATCTGGGCTTGGGCATCCGCCATCTGCTGGTACACGTCCAGGTACTGGCTGGTGACAACTGGGGCCCCCTGTGGGGGGAGGTAGGAGCCATCAGGCTGTATCATCTGGGGCTGGGGGGAAAACATGGGGTGGAGGTAGGGACTGGGCTGGGGGGGTGGCCCTCCGCCGGCCATGGTGGTAGGGGGCATGAAGGAGTGAGCCACGCTCATGGCCAGGGACAAAACGTTAGCCAGGGAGAAGAGGGGCTGGTTGGGGGAAGGCCACAGCCCTGAAGTCTGCTGGGGCTGGGGGGAAGCGGATAGACGGTTGACCTCCCCCCCTGCGGTCAGCCCCTCTCCGCCTCCGCCGGCCTGACTTGGCGAGGAGGTGGAGGAGGAAGGGGTGAGGGAGAGGGAGGACGAGGGGGAAGGGGAGGAGAGATTGGGGTTGCTGAGGAAACGAGGGAGGCTCTGGGGGGCGAGGGAGGGCGTGGAGGACGCATGGGAGTACTGGTAGGGGTAGGGGGAGTGGGCGTTGGTGACGTGGGGAGGTGTGGGGTACTGGGGGGGCAGGTGGGGCAGGTGGTTGACCGGAGGCAGGGCATCGGGGTGGGAGTACTGGAGGTACTGGGAGGACGGAGGGTTGTAGGTCTGGGAGGAACCTGGGAAACAACACAACAGAGTGAAAATCCACTCAGCATGGAAAACACAACCTGTCGCAGAAGTGACTTGCTAATCCTAGAAAACTAGTCCTGACAAACGTGTGTGTGTGGCCCTCACACGGAGCGGTGACATCCCAGCTCAGTATCCTGCGGTGTGAGAAAGTACTGCAGTCTCAGGCTTCCTTGAGTAACTAGCCACTGATGTTATTAGCCTTCCGGCTACACAGACACAGTCACACCAGGATACAGTGACACTAACACAGGTTTAGTTTACTCCCACTTCCTGTCTAAGGTCGATGTCTTCCTAGACTGACTTGTTTTACAGTGGATCATGTATCCTGAGAGATAAGAAGCTCAGTTCACTGACACAGGAAGTCCAAACACTGGTTGCCATGATACTACCCAGCAAAGACTATCAACCATCCAAACTGAGTGGAATAATCTTGTTTTGGGATTTTAAAATCTAGTTTTTACTTGTTTCTAGTATAAATGGCTTATTTGATGACTTCATTCAAGTAAACAAGATTATTTTAAGAAATCTTACTACATTGGAGGCCAATGGACTTGTTTTTAGCATAAACAAGCTTATAACTTATATTTGTGTACTGAATAGGTTGAATAAGTGTGCATATTTGTGCGTGTGTGTTGACGTCAGTGAGCTTGTATTAGTTGTGACAGGACACCGGTCATGGTCAACACCTGTTGGACAGAAGGCTGCGTCAGACACTGTTCTGTCTGGTGCTGTCAGTGGAAAGAGTCCTGTACAGCTCATAAACATCCTGGACTGAAGCACTAGGCAGTCAGCAGAGCGCGCACACACACACACACACACCAGGACCCTGCAGTGAAGCCAGCTTCAGAGAGAGCTGGGAGGGATGTGAGTGAAGATAAAGTGAGACGGGGAAAGAGCGAGAGAGAGAGCGAGAGAGAGAGAGAGAGAGAGAGAGAGAGAGAGAGAGAGAGAGTGGAAAGGAGAGGAGGGGGTGCAGATGAAAGAGAGAAACAGGGAAAGATATTTCAGAATATGTCCTCTTGAGATGAACCACCTCTTTTTAAAAGGGGCTCACTTTTTGTTTGGGTGAAATTAAATGACTTTTATTTCTAGGATTATAGAGTGTGAGTGAGAAAGAATGGAGGAGAGAGAGAGAAAGAATGGGAGTGGGGAGGTTGGGTCCTGGTCAGTGGTATGAGAGAGGCTGGTGGGGGGCTAAGGAGGGAGGCTGGGGCAGTTACCTGAGGAGGTGTGGAAAGACTGTGAGCGGAGGGCACGGACCGGGGGCAGGGCCTCAGGGTCCAGGTAGAAGTCTCCTCCTAAGGAGGGGGAGGAGCCCCGGGTCACCTGACCAATTTCGGCAGCTGCATAGTCTGAGGCAGAGAGACCGACACATTAGGACCTGCAGCATGCAGGAAGACGAGGACTGAACACACACTCACACACACACACAGCGTCTCACCTGGTAGAGATGAGGAGGAGTGTGTTCTTGCCAGACCATGAGTGGTGAGATTAGGCTGAAGAACACAGAGGAAAAACAGATGTCATGACATCATCATCCCACCTCTGACTAGCTAGCTAGTTTCTTTTGAGGGGCCCAGGCAAGGTAACCTAAACTTAACAAAGCATCTGGAGTGTTTTTCCATGTTTACACCCAAGATAAGACACACATACTCATACACACACACACACACACACACACACACACACACACACACACACACACACACACACACACACACACACACACACACACACACACACACACACACACACACACACACACACACACACACACACACACACACACACACACACACACACACACTCACTGACCTGTGAGCCAGAGAGCATGCCGACCCCTCTGAGGTAAGGGAGGCGGAGGGCATCGACCGGCCCCAGGGGCTCCTCGCACCTCATCAGAGCCTCCGCCCTCCGGATGATGTCACGCATGCGGTGGATGAAGCCCTCCTGCTCCGAGGGCAGGATGAACTCATTAAACACCTGGAGGAGGAGATGGATGAACTCATTAAACACCTGGAGGAGGAGATGGATGAACTCATTAAACACCTGGAGGAGGAGATGGATGAACTCATGAAAACACCAGGAGGAGGAGATGGATGAACTCATGAAAACACCAGGAGGAGGAGATGGATGAACTCATGAAAACACCAGGAGGAGGAGATGGATGAACTTATGAAAACACCAGGAGGAGGAGATGGATGAACTCATGAAAACACCAGGAGGAGGAGATGGATGAACTCATGAAAACACCAGGAGGAGGAGATGGATGAACTCATGAAAACACCAGGAGGAGGAGATGGATGAACTCATGAAAACACCAGGAGGAGGAGATGGATGAACTCATGAAAACACCAGGAGGAGGAGATGGATGAACTCATGAAAACACCAGGAGGAGGAGATGGATGAACTCATGAAAACACCAGGAGGAGGAGATGGATGAACTCATGAAAACACCAAGAGGTCATGAGGGAGGTCATGAGGGAGGTCATCGATAAGAAGGGGAAATTGGAAGCTCAGCAAATCTGCCGCTCTGCAGTTACATAACAAACACAGAGACACACACACACACACATAACTACCATGACAGCTGCAATGTCCTCAGGGTTGTCTCCGTCCAGGTCAAACTTGAAGGTCACCATCTTGCTGTTGTGTGTCTGAAGCTGGCATTCAACCACACGGTCAACCTTGTCTGACAACTACAGGACACACACACACACATGCACACGCACACCTGATTACAACCATGACCCAAAAACTGAGAAAGAGAGCAACTTTACCAGCTGCATTCATCATCTCTACCACAGTGTCCTACATAAGGAGAACAGTCACTAAAGATCAAGGATATTGTGTAGAGATAAGGCAAAGAGATAGGGTGAAGATCTCTGATAGCACAGATCCGGAAGGTTCTGCACAGATCCGGATCCCTACCCCAGTGATCCGAAGGCGGGAGCGAGCTCTCCTCCGGAACAGCTTGGTGCCTGTCCGCTTGCTGGGACCCTTGCCACTCCTCTCCGATTGGCCCTCGTTGCCGTCACTCAAACCGGACGTCACATCGGAGGCGTAGCTGAAGGGAGGTTCAGGAAGTGAGGTCACAAAGAGTGACATGGCATCCTCTTATTACTGAGCTGATGCAGTAAAGGGCTACAGAGGCCTGTGATGTATGCTGCAAGTCATCGTCCATTTCCTCTGCTTATGGTACAGAGCGAGGAGCTGAGTCAGATTAGAAATCAGGATCTATCTGTGGATCAGGTGGAGTGCTGTGACTCAGAGTCTCTCGTTTGAAACCAGCGTCCTTCTGGGTTCTGTCACACTACTGACCTTCCACACACTTTATTAACGATGACAGACAAGCACGCACACACACACATATACACACACACATATACACACACACTCACTCAACACACGCTCACACCCTCAAACACACATGCCGCCTAACTGTCCGTATAATTACGCACAGGAAATGGGGTGATTGGTGGTTGTGTGGGTGGAAGAGGTTAGTTGTGTGTATGTGTGTGTGTGTGTGTGTGTGTGTGTGTGTGCGTGCGTGCATGCGTCATACAGAAAGGGAAGTACCCTCCAGTAGAGCACTATAGTGCAGTCAAGCAATGTCATAAATCAAAGCTTATATATAAGCTCCCCCTCCCTCAACCCCCCCAATCTGGGTTTTAATGGTTACTTCAGGTGGAAATATTCCCATGTTCCTCAGCTACGAGGTCAAGGTTAAAAGGCCCTCGCAGATCCAGAACTGACCCACAGCTTGAAGCTCCTCTATCAGTAGAGCAGCTGTTACTAATGCAGTCATTCAGGGCTCTGGCTCACCTATCCACCGGAGAGGAGAAACCACTGGCAGATCCAGACTGGAGCCGCTCGGCATTGTGGGACACAGCGATGCTCTGGGGAGGAGGGGGGAGGAGCAAGCACAGGATTGTGATCATCAGAATAGTCTGCTGAGGTAGGCAGCTAAATTTACCCAGCCATGGATCTAGGAAAGTGGAGTGTCTCTGGTGCCTGGTCACCCCAGTTACCTGGCACTCGGGCCCTGAGCTGTTGGTTGTTTGAGCAGTGCAGCTGTACTGTGCTAGCAAGTAACACACTGGTATAGCTTTACTGTGTGATTCTGACTGCTGAGGTGATGTGAAGTTAGGGTCATGTGACTGCCTAGGTCCTGGAGTCGGACAGTTTAACTGCACAGATTATCAATAGATTCTGGGTTTAGACTTCCTTCTGTTCTTGGTTAGCCAAGCTGTGCTTGGTTAGTTCTTGGTTCTGCCTACCTCAGCAGACATCATTCTGGCTAGCAGGTGGCTAAGCTAGGCTCTTAGCTCCTCCTCTCTATGACGTCATGCCCCTGCCCTCCCATGAGGTCCCTACCGTGGGGAAGCGCAGAGCAGGGATCGGCGGAGGCGCCGTGGGCGGGGCCTCGACGGGCGGAGTTTCGATGCGAGGCGCTTCAACGGGGGATGGAACAGGTGGGACGGTGGTGGGGGCGGCGGAGGGGGCGTGGCCTCTGGGCAGGAGGGGGGCCTCTCCCGGCTCCTGGAGACCCGAGGAGCTCAGGTAGCCGTCTGTCTCACAGTCCGCTGTTATGGCAACAGGCACAGATAGGGGTGGGGGAGGGGGGAGGATTGGGGAGAGGGAATGGAAGGGGAGGGGGGAGAGAGGGAGGCAGGCTTAAGAGGAGGGGAAGGATAAAGGATAAAGCAGGCTGTGGACCGACCACTCTCAGGGGGTAACCACAACAAACAGCTGGGATTAGCTTCACACGAGAACAGCGCTGCTGCAGCTATCAGATCCCACCCCACACGCTAGCCAGCCAGCTCACTCTGTTACCCTTCCAAATATAAACCGACACACACTCTGCCACTTTAAAGGACGTGGCTATGCAAGCTATGCGTGTACACCACATGTTTATGGTTCGACCTGTGTGATACGAGAGGTGTAGGGCCACGTGCACGCTGAGAATGTAGGCCAAGCTTGTTTCGATATCTATGCTATCTGTCCTATCAGTGCTGTGGAACGCGTTAAGGTTCAACGTGTGGGTCTACAGCTGTTTCTATAGCGTACACTGTGTGGAGGCCTTAGACTTTGAGCAGCAGCTGCCTTTGTGCTGTCACAGCGTGGCTCACACTAAGCTACTGTAACAAGCCATGCTTGTACGACATTACAGGTATTTCCTTTGCTGAATAAACACGGAAAATCTATTTAGGTCTCATTCCCTCGCATTCTAATCCACTGTTCCTCCTCTGTTATAACTGTCCACTCCTCTCTCTCCTCTCCCTCTCCTCAACTCTTCCTCTCCCTCTCCTCTCCTCTCCCTCTGCTGTGTTTGTTGTGTGTGGTGCAGGGCTGGTTCCTCACAGGTGGCGGAGGAGTTATTAGAGGCTGAGCGGATGTTGTAGTGCTGCCTCGGTCTGGAGTCCTGTTCCCCGGCCTCAGCGGGGAGGCTGGCGTTGAGGCCCGAGTCCACCGAGCCGTCGAGGGGCCACACAGCGGGGCCCGACACCGTCAGAGTGGGAGGAGTCTGGGTGCGAGGCTGGGCGGGGTTGGGGGACTGCATGGGAGGTTTGGGGGCGGGGGCTGGATCAGGCTCCTCCTCCTCGATGACTGTTTCCTGTCGGGAACGCAGGGCTTCCTGGGCGAGGCGCCGATGTTTCTCCCTCTGGCGTTTGATGGCGGTGACCCGATCGCGGATCGCCTTGGCAACCAGCTTGAAGTCGGCTTCACAGACGAAGCCTAGCACTACCTGGAGAGCGGAAGAGAGGGGGGAGAAGTACTTAGACAACATGCAGGTCTTGAGATACGTCTAAGGTTCCTGACCCTGAGAGAGCAAAGAGCTTTGACCTTTGACCCCCTGTCTTTGAGGCAGTCAGAATTCTGCGTCTCAGAATTTTGCGACTCTGTCTAAATGGGTTCAGCTTGTCAGTGGTATGAGCTATCATAGCGTTAGCGTAGTCGTAGAGGAAGAATGCCTTTGATTCTCAAACATAATTCCATGTGATGTTTGAGTACAAAGTGTGGGTAAGACCACCTGGCAGAGAAGTCAGAACCCACATCTGCTGCAAATTTTCTCTTTGTGTTTTAAAACTAGGAAGAAAAACAAAAAAAAATCTACCACTTCCTCCAGGAAGCCTCACCATCTCCTGGGCCACCTCCTCTGGGACGTCCTTATAGAGCTCAAACAGGAACTCGATGGCGTTGTTGTCCTTGTACTTCCCGTGCAGCTTCTTGGTGTCGTCCATGCGCAGCCACAGCTTCAGGCCAGACTTGACCATGTCGTCCTCCTCTGCCAGCTCCACGTGGACGCCAGTGTTCTCCTGGAAGAAGGTGTGTTCCAGAAGGTCCTGGATGGTGTACCTGGGGAGTGGAGGAGGGAGAGAAGAGAGGGGAAGGAGGGGACCAAGAGAGAGAGAGAGAAGAGGAGGGGGAGGAACCTTGAAACATTGCTTGTAGCATTGCTCACAGTGTGGGGTAGGTAACTTCAGTCAGATGTGTGTGTGTGTGTGTGTGTGTGTGTGTGTGTGTGTGTGTGAGTGTGAGAGGGCGGGGGGGCGTACTGGATGATAGAGTGGCGTGGAAAGATCAGGATATACGCTAGGCTTACCGGGGGATGTACACTGGTAATAAGACCTCCAAAGTTTACAGGCCATGAGAGACAGATAGATTACCCTGCGAGCTTGTGTGTGTGTGTGTGTGTGTGTGCGTTGTTCAGCTGAGGCAAGTGTAATCTGACATCTTTAACCACGGGCCCTCAGCCATAATCGATAACCTTTGTTTCCGTCACCCTGGTAACGCGGCAACATCTGAAGTGAGGTTTACGTGAAGTCATTTCTCGGTTTATTTTTAGCTCCATCCCAGTGGGATCGATGCTGATAGGAAATCTGAATGAAGCGGTAAAGCTGTTGAACTCCCCAGAACAGACATCTGTGTCTAATGATGAGTGATGCAATCAGGCTTTTTTTGTTCCTGTCAGTTTCTGCAGATTGAGGAACACAGTGTTTTCTCGTGGCTCAAATCTTGACAAACCAACTGAGCAGGTGGGCTGCATGGGTCTAATGAAGAGAGATTTGTTTTTCTTCTTCAAAATAAAAGTCTTCTTGGGGGACTGTACCTCTCGTCATTGTTCATGCGGATGCATCCCTCAATGATCTCTTTCAGCTCAGGGACTTTTACTTTGTAGAAGCTGTCAGGCTTCATGCCCTGAAAGGGTGAGAAGAAGAGAGAGAGATAAAGAGAGAGGATTGGTTACTAATATCTTCATGGCCTGAAAGGATGAGGAGAGAGTGAGAGAGAAAGAGAGAGGATTGGTTAGTCATATCGTCATGGCCTGAAAGGATGAGGAGAGAGAGAGAGAGAAAGAGAGAGGATTGGTTAGTAATATCTTCATGCTTTGTGTGCGGGTGAGGGCGGCTTGTAATCTCAACCCTGTCCACTGCAGCTCGGCAGTAACAAGCCGGATGACAGACATCAGACCCAGGGAAGCGGTGATGACAGAGGGAGCAGGGGGCCTGACGTAGACAGACAGCAGGGCAGGAACATGAGCCCTGCTGGACTGCAGACTGCCCAGAAACAACAACAACAACCACCACCACCACCACACCGCTGTCTTCACCACCACTAGCACGTCACTCTGGATCTAACACAAACAGCTGGATATACAGATCAGTGGATCTCCATCTGACTGGACCAGAACAAGTCTCTGGATGAAACTAAACACATCCAGAGATGTTCCAGAAAAACCTGTCCTGAGTTTCCTTGGTCCCCTTTAGTGATAGCAGGGGGGGTGGCGGGACAGACCGGAACCTTCTCACGCTGAACGCTGCTTCAGGGCTGCAAGCAAACGCTGCCTCTGTGTGTCACACACACTCCTGTATGTAACAGCTTTCAATCACACACGTGGCTGTATGTCCCCCCCCCCCCACCCCCTTCCCGAAGGTCTGAATGGCAAGTGGAGGCACCTTGGTGCGAGCGCAGGCCCCAGGCCCCCTAGAGCGCTGCAGTGTGCTGGTCTGAGTACCCAGGCAGAGGAGGGGGGTAACCCTATAGCCAGCCATGAGGACGGGCAGGTAAGCTGATATACCTACATCCAGTAAGCTGCTGTCTAAAACACCACTGAGGCAAACTGACTGGGATTAACTGTGCAGCAGCATTGCAGCCAGGTCTGCGGAGCTCTCACACACACACACACACACACACACACACAAACACACACACACACACACACACACACACACACACAGGCAGACACAGACTGCCATGGATGGTGGAGCGACAATGAAGCTGAAGAACTTTAGTGAGGTGATCTGCTTCATTCAATATTCAACAAGCAGAAAACACCTGGCAGGTGGGTGAGTCATCAAGGGAACATAGAGCTTGGTCTATGGTCTTGGTCACACACGCACGCACACACACACACACACACACACACACACACACACACACACACACACACACACACACACACACACACACACACACACACACACACACACACACACACACACACACACACACACACACACACACACACACACACACACACACACACACACACACACACACACACACACACACACACTGTAGTCAATGTGTGTTTAAGAGGAAACACTGACAAACAAGTTGTTTTGGGGGTCACAGCAGTCCTGCTGGGTTCCACCGCCCCTCACTAGGACTCTGGATCAGGAACAGTCCCGGCTCGGTGGAACAGGAACAGAACCAGTTGGCGGCTGGTGACTGCTGTCCATCAATGAATAAAACGGAACAAGCGGAACCTTGTGGGACAGCTTTGAGTGGACACTGGATATGCCTGCGGCCGTGGAAACAGCCAGGAACATCAGCGCCTCCTGCCTAAGTGAGGGTGAAGAGCTTGTTTATGGAAAACATGCTGTGGTTTCATGCTCTCCAGCACAACCAGACCACATAATCACCTCGAGGAAGAAGGTGACGTCACAGCACACACGTGCGCGCGCAAACATGCAACACACACACACACAGATCCATCCATGGTTTTCACCAGTGGATAATAGTCCTGGGATGGCTGGAGGAAGCAGAACAAGGGACTGACTGACTGTCTTGGTCACACACACACACACACACACACGCAACACACAGCTTCTAGCACACTTCAAAACACGCACAGGCACAAACAAAAATATTTCCATATGTACTCTGTCCTAGTCGCAGAAACCTCAGGGAAGATGTTACCTTTGAGACCAACCCAGACAAAGACATTTACATTTATTCATTTAGCAGACGCTTTTATCCAAAGCGACTTACAGTAAGTACAGGGACATTCTCCCTGAGGCAAGTAGGGTGAAGTGCCTTGCCCAAGGACACAAAGTCATATAGCCACAGCGGGGGCTCAATCTCACAACCTTCCGATCATGAGGCCAACGCCTTAACCGTTGAGCTATCTGACTCCCCAGACATGGAGAGATACAGATGATTATTGTCCTAGTGGAGCCACCATAATGGGTCTGGGAATGGTGAGAGCCATCAGAAAACCAACACTGATGAAAGATGATGAGTCATTTCTCACCGGCTTTTATTGCATTGACCAGGCTCCGCTCATCTCTCTCCTCTCTCCTGTCCTTCTCTCTCTTTCCCTCTCTCCTCCCTCTCTCTGTCACTCCATCTCCTTCTTTTAATGAAAAATGTTCTCAGCCAGTTCCCCCGGCACGGACAGCAGGTACGTCAACCAAATTGTTCCCATCAGCAGCGCAGGTCTTTCCAAGTACGCCAATGTTCTAGATCTAGACGAAGGGACATCTGTCACTGACTGGTGCGTTCCAACACCACAGCCCTCCTTTGAAAAACAAACAAACACACACTGAAAGGTGGCCATTGACGAGCCATGGCTTCCCTGATGTTTCCATGGCAGCCATGATGTTTCCATGGCTTCCCTGATGTTTCCATGGCAGCCATGATGTTTCCATGGCTTCCCTGATGTTTCCATGGCAGCCATGATGTTTCTCTTGCTGTGCTGTCTAGACCTGTGTGTCATCAGCAGGACTGGAAGGACTGGAAGGACTTCAAGGAAGGACGACGTACGCAGGTCGCTACAGCTACGTGCTAGCCAGCACAGCAGCAGGACATGATCCGACTTCAAAGACCCCAAACACTGAACCTAACTTAGTATCATCATCTAGCTTTGACTAGTGTATGAGTATAACTGGGCTTAATATGACCTTGAGTGTCTTGGAAAAAGCGACTCCCAATAGAATGTGTAATTTTCATGATTTATTATTATTAAATATACATGGCAGGTCCTGCATGGGGGACGTTGTTGATTCCAGGAGAAGAGGGAAGTTATGTTTGACTGAGACCTCGTCTGCGGGGCGTGTGCACATGCGTGTTACGAGTACACTGCTGCCCGACTCCCAATGTTATTGCAATTACACTCCTGCTGTACGCAGACGATGCACTCCCTCTCCTTCTAATTTAGCCTTCAGTGATCACCACTTAGGCTCTAACAGTCTAGTCTGCACGACCAAAATGCTCTCCCACCCCAGCCTCTCTCTCTCATTCACCTCCTCTCCACATTACTGGATGGGGGTGATTAAGTACTATAATCAGGGTGCACACACAGCACACAGGAAGTGCGTCAGGGTTCCTTATTGCCCTGCAGTGTTGTGTGGGCGGGACCCAGGCTAGGAGAGGAGGACAGGGGGACTAGCAGCTAAAATCTGCCTGGGGAGACATGGGGAGTTTGAGGAAAAAGGCTGGTTCCACTCTGGGAGGGCCTTTTATCAACCACACACTCTTGTGAATGTGCGTGCACATGTGTGTGATTAAAGTGTGTGTGTGTGAGTGTGTGTGATTAAACCCCCCCGTGTCAGTCTGAGTCAGTATCGAGGGGTCGGGGGTCATATTCTGAGAAGTCCTTGTCCACCGCTCGGTCCACGTCAGCAGAGTGGCTGTGTGAGTCAGCGAGCGCTGATGGCTGCTGTGGCGTCTCCCTCATCACTTCCACCCTCACCACGTAACTCTGGACATCAGCACCATGGTGACCAGGAACAAACTGACTCTGTGTGTGTGTGTGTGTGTGTGTTTGTTTGATGAAGCTCTCCTATATTTCACTGGTTTTCCAGCCTGCGCACGCGTGTCAACGCCAGGGTAGGAATACGATAAGCTCGTTGTCACGGCAACTGCCCGTTCTGAGAAAGGGTGGGAGGTGTGTTTTTCTCCTCAGAAAGGGGTGATAACTACTTCATACTATCAGCCCTCATTCAGCCATGCTCACTGACCTTTCGATATGAGCTGCTCCTGTGTGTGTGTGTGTGTGTGTGTGTGTGTGTGTGTGTGTGTGAGACTTCCCTGCAAGGTGTCATCCTACTACCGAGCGTCATTTTTCCTGTTCAGCAGAAGTCATGAATGAGGTCTAATTGCCTCCGTGGCTTGTTCTGTAGCTGCTGTTCTGAGTGTCAGACATCAAGCCGCTCTCCATGAGACCGGAGCTGAGAGCCACTCAGTGACAGGTTGCTCTCCGTTCAAACGACCACGAGAGGCTCGTCTGGCGAGATGACAGGCTTCCTGATTGGCTAACTGGCTGTGTTGTGTGCTGGACAGCAGCAGTCAGGCTGTGTCTTGTGGAGCAGTTTCCCTCCACCAGGCAGTAAGCAGCTGTGTGGGAGCTGCTGTCTCACGGGACCTGATCTCAGCCTGGTACCTGCAGCTCTCTGAGGCCTCTTTAAAGCTGACTTACTGCCCTGGTAAAGCTCTCCCCCACTCTGGTTATTAGCTCGACCCTGTGAAACAAGACGCACCTTCTAATCTTTTTGTTGGCTTCCGGTGTGTGGCAGTAACGTTTTAAGAGGCTTGCCGCCCACCCCCCCCACACCCCCCCCACCCCCCACTCCCCAGAGCAGCAACGGTGTCCTCACCCCCCCCTCGGAACAGTCACACCACCACAAAGAGCCGCACTGTTCTAAAACGCCCCCTCATCCTTCTCTGGTTCTACCAGGCTGCTGGTCCTCTCTGGTCAGCTGACAGGCCGAGCCCACACTCACTCTCCCCCAGCCTCTGTGATCCCAGGCCAGGCTGGATCTGTGCTCATGCCGTGGGGTGGAGGTGTTCCCAGCAGAACCACCATGACTGACTCCACTGTGTCTAGAGCGTTCTCTTGGCTTGAAGGGGTCACGGAATTGACCTCTGAGCACCAACGCTCTGGCGTCATGACAACGCCCACGCTCCCCATGTAAGGAGAAGCGGAGGCGCCTGCTGAACACATGCACCACACAGACACCACAAACACACACACACACACACACAAGAAAAGACACAAACACACACTAAGATACCATGCACACACATACACACAAAGACACACCCCACACACATACACTGAGGGATAAGGCGTGTTTGTGTCTGCACAAACAGACTACACACACACCCATACATGCCACATTGCCTAAGATGTGGGAAGGGGGACAAGAGCAACGTTTTAATTGGTTCATCTGCGACATCACCCTTCACCTGGTAGACCTATAAAAGTAGGCCTCTCTGGTGTAGTAGGATATCTGATAACAGCAGGATGCAGTAGGATAACTGATAACCTACAGCCTGGTATCTCTAGTTGAAACGCATTCATGCAGGCAGGCAGGAACACACACACACAGTGACGGCTACTGTAAATCAGGACGGGAGCTGTCGGATGATAAGCCTCTTCCTTCCTCGTTAGGTCAACAAGACAGACAGCCCTGCTCTCACTGTTACACAGCTTTGAGACAGGGAGCACAGCACTCTCCCAACACACGGCCACAACATGATCCCAGAGACACACTGGACGCAAGGCTGACTGGCTACCTGGCTGACTGGCTGGCTAGCTGGCTGACTGACTGGCTGGCTAGCTGGCTGACTGGCTGGCTAGCTGGCTGGTTGTCTTAAGCCATCTGTGGTTTTGGAACAGGACACCTCACGGGAATGAAACAATTAACTGAGCTATTAAGGCTGCTCAGGAAACTAAAGCATCAAATATAACCGGACTGAGTGTGTGTGCCCATGAACTCCTGTCTATAACATTACAAGAGACACATTTCCCTTAGTTGACTCAGGGCCTCTAACCCCTCTGACTCCAGGCTTCGGACTCCAGCTTGATTGGTTAAATTACTTTGAGGAAATCTTTTATTAAACAACACTGACATCCTCTCAGAACACAGAACTGACTGATTCTGGTTTCAATTATTGATAATCAAGGCAGAGCTTAGTGGGCATTAGAGACAATGTTCCAGAACTAGAGAGAGAGAGACAGAGAGAAAGAGAGAGACAGAGAGAGAGAGAGAGAGAGAGAGAGAGAGAGAGAGAGAGAGAAAGAGAGAGACAGAGAGAGAGAGACAGAGAGAGAGACAGAGAGAAAGAAAGAGACAGAGAGAGAGACAGAGAGAGAGAGAGAGAGAGAGAGAGACAGAGAGAGAGAGAGAGACAGAGAGACAGAGAGAGAGAGTAAACAGAGAGGGAGGGTAAAGGACCTTTGAACTTTGAAGAGAGGAGAGGAGAGGAAAGAGGAACCCACACAATGCTCCTTTCAGGAAAACGGATGAGGTAGCATTTGTGTCCCATTAGCACTGAGTGGCAAGCTATTTAGCATGAAAGATGATGAGACAAGGCATCGAGTGAGAGAGACGGGCTGGGGGCAGACAGAGCGAGAGTGAGCCCGATCGACACACAAGTTGAGAAAACAAGAGAGCAAGGGAGAGGCAAATGGAAGGAAGGTGGAACAGAGGGAGGACAGAGAAAGACTTCCAGGCCACTCCAACGTGCTGCAGCCGAGCCTGGGTTCGAGAGAGCCGGCTGGCCAGCGAGGGGGCTACTCACGCTGGTGACCTTGCGGTAGATCTGGGCGGCGTTCTGGCACTCGGAGTAGGGGTACTCAGAGGTGCACATCTCCAGGATGCACATCCCGAAGGCGTAGACGTCTACAGCCTCGTCATACCGCTCCTCGTACATCTCCGGAGCCATGAACTCTGGAGTACCTGAGGGGACGAGCACAACCACAGGACCTTACACACCTTACACACCTGATACACAGCACAACCACGGGACCTTACACACCTTACACACCTGACACACAGCACAACCACGGGACCTTACACACCTGACACACCTGACACACAGCACAACCACAGGATCTTACACACCTTACACACCTGACACACAGCACAACCACGGGACCTTACACACCTTACACACCTGATACACAGCACAACCACGGGACCTTACACACCTGACACACCTGACACACAGCACAACCACAGGACCTTACACACCTGACACACAACACAACCACAGGACCTTACACACAACACAACCACAGGACCTTACACACCTGATACACAACACAACCACATAACCTTACACATCTGACACACCTTAGACACAACAGTAGGGCCTTACAGACCTTACTGACCTCACAGCAAAACCATCCCAGTGCCTCTCACAGATGAATAAAAACTGTGTTTACACATGAAGACGACCTCTCTCGACTACAGGAAGCGCTCTCGTCTTAATTTGATTTATGCGGAGCATGTAGCTACTGTAAACACTTTAATGCCATGGAAAGCTTTTTGTTTTACAAGACTGGAGCGCTTGGCAGGCTTGCACTTCGTTTATGAGTCCATTAAAAAGTTGGAAATGGTTCCCATACTTTATAAGTCACTTGTTGTCGGGAGATGACTGACAGAGCGGAAATATATTGGACTTCAAAATGTGAGAAAAAGGCTGATTAAAAGCTCTGTGCTCCATTTTGCCTTCCAAAACAATGCTGAGCCAGGAGTCAGTGAAGCCCACAGGCCAAATCCAACGATGCCAGAGAGATAGTTTAGAACAGGTGAATCATTGTCTCTGACGTCACCAGGGGAGATGATCTTATCCATCATGCAGAATACTGGCGTAAATATGAACAGATTAAGTAAGAAAACACACATGCTCGCACGAGTGCACAAAGACGGCATACATACTTGTGTGTTTGTGTTACTTGTGTGTGTGTGTGTGTGTGTGTGTGTGTGTGTGTGTGTGTGTGTGTGTGTGCATACAAACATCTATTTGTGTTTTCCTAGGAAAGTGAGAATCCTTTCAGAACAGCGCATCTCTTCCTAAGTCTGGGGAGAGAGAGAGAGAGAGAGAGAGAGAGAGAGAGAGAGAGAGAGAGAGAGAGAGAGAGAGAGAGAGAGAGAGAGAGGGAGGGGATGGGGAAGAGGGAGACAGGAAGGGAGGACAAGGGAGGGAGGGAGAGAGCGAGACAGGGAAGAAGAGGGGGAGAGATGGAGGGAGAAAGAGCAGGAGGAAGAGAGGAAGACTTATACTGTAGGTCGAGCCCAGCAGAGAGAGAGGGTCCGTCGAGAGAGACACACCTATGACACTTTTGGCGAAGGAGGCACTCTTCAGCGTGGCCAATCCCAGGTCTCCGATCTTGACGGAGCCGGTGGGGCCGGTGATGAAGATGTTGTCGCACTTGAGATCTCGGTGGATGATGGGCGGAGCCCGGGTGTGCAGGAAGTGGAGACCTTTCAGGATCTGCTGACTCCAGCGCTGCAGCAGTTTGAGCTTCATCTCCTTGAACCTCTTCAGATACCTGCAGGTTAGAGGAAGGGAGGTCACCATGGCGATGTAGGATGATCTTGGTCACCAAGGTGATCGCCATGGCTTTCTACCCCCAATTAGCTCTTTCCCCCCTCCTCTCTGACAGGGGGTAAACTTACGTCTTTAGTGTTCCCGAGGTCATGAGCTCCGTGACCAGGAGGATGCACTTGTGACCTTTGACCGTGGACTTCCAGGAGTCGTAGAAGCGCACGATGTTGGGGTGCTGCAGGCCTTTCAGCATCTCCACCTCCTCGCTGAAGCGCTGCCGCTCCACCTTCGTCAGCCGCCGCGTCTGAGGAAGGAGGGAGAGGGAGAGGAGGGACAGGGTGGAAAAATATGATTTCAAGAATGGAGAAAAAGAGAATAAACATCCTTTATTAAGTAGGTACAAGGAAGTGTCAGTAACAAACCTATTAGCGGTACATTTAGTCATTTATCAGACGCTCTTATCCAGAGCGACTTACAGGAAGTTCAGGGACATTCCCAGTCATCTTGGCACAGCCAGGGTTCAAACCAGGGACCTTCTAATTACTAGCCCGACTCCCTAACCGCTCAGCCACATGACTCCCTTTGACTGTCTCAAGTTATCCTACAGGGGAACCATCTCAACATCCGGCATCATTAACGCAGAACCTGCACCTAGAATCTCCTAATGATTTCAAAACCGCTGCGTTTAGTCCTCAAGGAAAATAAGGCAGGGTAACTCTAGACCTCTATGACATCATGGCAGCAGTAGCAGCTACTCTGCCTAATCACCATGTGGTATAAGAAAGGGGGCCCCAGAGACCACAGAAGAAGAACAGTGCCAACGAAGCAGAGAGGAAGAACAGTGCAGAGCTGGCATGGTCCTCCGCTGGAAGACCAGAAGGTCTGGAAACACTGACATCAGCTGGACTTCTCTCTCCTGCCGTCCAGTCTCTCCGGCCTGAGAGCTCTTAGAAGTCTGGAGAACACTGGCTCTCAGTCACACACACACAAACACAAACACACACACACACACACACACACACTTGCACCTACATAAACACACTCGCACACACAATTACTCACACATACAATTGCTCACAAACGCACTCACACTAGGTTTGATCTGGAGTGGATCCAAACACAATTACCCGATCATAAATAATACACAAAAAGATCCTGCAGAAAAGTGTTTGTTAGATGTGTGTACCTGTGTTTGCCTTGCCTGTGTGTGTGTGTGTGTGTGTGTGTGTGTGCGCGTGTGCGTGTGCGGTGGACAGAGGGTGTTCATCTCTCACATTCCCTTTAATGTGCCAAGGGTGACTCTTAAAGGTTACGCAACAAGGATCCTGTAACACTCGCATCTTGTAGTGCTGTCTCTGTATCTCTGTATTGTATCTTGTCTCTTGGGGTGTATGCTGTACTGAAGAGCTACCTGCATTAGTAGTGCAATACTTTCCTATCTGTTCCCACAGATTCTATCCGAGTGGGATTGAGTCTATCTGGATTTCATTGCCGTTGCCTGATGCTATGAAATCGTTCAGCAATCAGTTGGAGGTTTGAGGGGGTGGATTTAAGCCTATATCACCCTGCCCTCAGGACGATCGCAGCCTATTTCTGGAACTGACTTCCAAGAAGAAACTCCACATAGAGTAACCAGCTGTGTGATCTCCCTCCTCACCTCTCCCCTCCCCACCTCTCCCCCTCCCCACCTCACCCCCTCCCCACCTCTCCCCCTCCCCACTTCTCTCCCTCCCCACCTCTCTCCCTCTCTTCCCACCTCTTTCCATCCCTCCTTCTCTTTTCCATCTACTGCCACTGTCCTATATTCTCTCTCCTTCTCCGTCGTTCGATGGGCACCAACAAAAGGGATCTGTAATCAAGCAGCTAGTAGGTAAAACGATGTATTAGTCCAGCAGAGTCATGCTGAGAGCCAATCTCTCTGACTCAACCAATCTCACAGAGAGCCACAGCTCTTTGATTTCCTCACACTTTGATCTGGCTCAATTGGCACCTCTAGTGTGTGTGTGTGTGTGTGTGTGTGTGTGTGTGTGTGTGTGTGTGTGTGTGTGTGTGTGTGTGTGTGTGTGTGTGTGTGTGTGTGTGTGTGAGAGGTTGCACAGTAAACCCATTCAAAACACAAGACATATCAAAGCTGGCGATGCAGTCATCAGACTGAACATGTTTCTCATAAACACCCATAAACCCACAGACTCTCTTTTGATTGTGTGTTTCATAAATGTTTCACTGCTGGGTTAACACCATCCATGTCTGGGCATGGGACCAAGACCTCTCAATAGCGGTTCCTTCTTGACGAAAACAAACGCGTTTCGGAAAAGGAAAAAGGAAACCGGTGGACTGTTCTGTGTTATGATGATCTCTCTCTCTCCACAGCTTAAGTATCCAAAAGTGATGTGTTGTTTAAATGTTCTCTGAAAGAGTGTTAACACCTGAACTGCAACCAAGTGTTTGGGCCAGATTAGACCTTATACTGATGGTGATGGTTGTGGATAATAGTGTGGTTGGAGTGTTAATGGACTTGATTTAAATCTGAGCTTTTTTTGTTCCCGATAGCATCACTGGCTAGCATCGACCTTCCTCTAAAAGGAACTGCAGAGAGATGGCTAAATATCTAGCTGGGTTTAATGGAGGCTTTGGGGCTGGTTCTTCAACTCCAGCCTGACGTGGGCAGCCTGAGCAGCTGTGGTCGAGGGCTTGGAGGAGTTGGGTGGAGAGGGCCGTTGGTAAGGTTGTTATTGGACTAGTGTGCTGCAGAACATATCCCCCATAAAGAAGAGGGAGGCACGGAAGCAGGACTTAGGGGAGGAAGTGTGCAGCCAGAGAGACTGGAAAGGTGGAAAGGGAGGGAGGGAGGGACCAGCAAGAAAAAAAACGTGTGAGAAAGAGTGAGGTAAAGGTGTAAGAGACAGAGGGGGGAGGGAGAGAGAGACAAAGACAGAGAGAGGAGGAAGGAGACAAAGATAGATACAGAGAGAGAGAGAGAGAGAGAGAGAGAGAGAGAGAGATAGAGAGAGAGAGAGAGAGAGAGAGAGAGAGTGAGAGAGAGAGAGAGGGGGGGGGGAAGTAGGGAGGGATGTGAGCGTGTGAGGTTGTGAATGGCTGGTTCTTAGTCACGGTGTGTTTGTCCTCCCGGCGGAGCGCATTTAACCTGGAGCAGAATGAGATCATACCGTATCAGTGTGACTGCTGACGCTCTTTCATGTGGGGACAGCTTCTCTACAAAGCTGTCACTCCCACCAGGCCTCAGATAACCCAGTCACACAAACCCTGACTGTTTTCCTAACGCTGGGGCCTCTGCTTCCCTGCTTCACTAGCTTGGTTCAACCTCCTTTGGTTGTGTCTGTCTCCTATCAGAACAAGCAATCCAGACAGGTGGCCTCCCCTGACAGTGACAAAGACCCGATATGAGAGAGAGAGAGACAGAGAGAGAGAGAGAGACAGAGAGAGAGAGAGAGACAGAGAGAGAGGGAGAGAGACAGAGAGAGAGAAAGAGAGAGAGAGAGAGAGAGAGAGAGAGAGACAGAGAGAGAGAGAGAGAGAGAGAGAGAGACAGAGAGAGAGAGCTGCCTCTCTGAGATGTTTATGGTTGTGTTGAGGCTGCGAGGCCAGGCTCACCCCAGACCACCAACCCTCCAGAACTGTACCAACCCTCCAGGACTGTACCAACCCTCCAGGACTGTACAAACCCTCCAGGACTGTACCAACCCTCCAGGACCCACCAACCTTCTGTAGAGCGATGACCTCCACAGGAAACCACTGAGCTCTTACTGCCAAAACAACCATGCCATCTGATAACATGTCCTCCCCAACAATACTGCAGTCACTAGTCAAACTATCAATGAATCATCTGTCTGGACTCAGCTGGTTCTAGTCGTGGATGAGAGCTGTGTAGTTACTACTTTACCAGCCGCACAGTATGCAACTGCTAATAGCTCCTCCAGGGCCAGTGTCCTCACATCACATGGGGCTGTCAGCCTCCAAGAACTGCCCTGTGGGGGGTGGTTAAACAGGGGGAGGGTCATGTTATAGAACCCTGCTAAAGGGTATTATTAGCCCCCTCTGGAAGTGTGGCATGTATAATGGTGGGTGTGTGTGTGTGTGTATGTGTGGGGGGGGGGGGGGGGGGGGGGGGGGGGGGGGGGTGGCGGTTACATAAGCAGTGTTTAGGGCTTGTGGGTGGCATGGCAACTTACCATTCTCTGAGTGTGTGTGTTTACATGCATGTGTGTGTGCGAGTATGTGAGGGACGGGGGAGGGGCCCCTCTCTGAAAAGGTAATGAGGCCACTCACAGGTCCCAGGTCACAGGTCATTGTTGCCATGGTGACGGTGACACAGTCTGGAGGAACAGCGAGACCTCACGAGGAGATAAGGTTTCACCAGAGAAGACAAGTAGTTCACGACCAAGTCAACAACAGCCGCAAGGTCGCACACGCACACACACACACGTAAACACAAGGGTGCTCTGGCAGAGCCCACGTACCCGCTGGTGCCTCCTGGCTGTGCCACGCTCAGGGCAGTGCAGCTCACAGAGAGAGAGGCGGGTGTCTATAGAGACAGAGATAGAGAGCAGTCCAAGTGGGCACATGGACTGAATACACTGTTCCTGGAGGAGGAGGAGGAGGAGGAGGAGAAGGGAGGGATGAAGAAAGGGGACCAGGAGAGGGGGGCAGGAAAGGAAGAACGAGGGGGGGGTGGAGGACCGCAGGTACGTGAGGAAGAGGAGGAGGAGGGGGGGTGTAACAGGTCCGAAGATTCACAACGCTGTTTTTCTCTGCGGTGACAACCAGGGATACAGGACGCTACGAACAGGAAGAGGTTCCCAGGTCGTAACTTAGCCGCTCTGGTTTGACAGACCGGGGCTGGGGGAGTACTGAATGTTACAACACACACACACACACACACACACACACACACACACACACTGTTTCCACAAAGCCTTCACCTGGCCCATTAAAAGATCTATTAAGAGCAGAACTCCCTCTTCCAAGCAGAGCGTGACAGTGTTGCACTGTCAGACTGCAGCTAACAGGATCGTTAAAAAAACAGGCGTTCAGCTGGGTCTCCAGCGTCAGCTTACCCAGAACCCCCTGGTCCAAACCAGGCTGACAAGCTGAGCACAGCAACCTGCTGACGATGTCTAACAAACACAACATATCATCAAACCAAACTTTGTTTGCGTAGCTTTCTTTACAACAACTGACACGGGACTCATAACATATGGCCACATATCCACAACTTAACCCAACTTAAACCCAACGCTCAAGAAAGACAAGGAAGAAAACAAACTGGAATTGGAAATCTCTACTTCGCTGTTTGACACAATGGTGCAGCGAGGTGTCTGCTAATATTGACACATCCTGTCATGCCAGCCGTGCCTTGGCTGAGGGGCAGATGGATGCCACGGGCTGGGCGGGGCTTGAGAGGCGCTCGGCAGTTCTTGCTCTCTGGCAGTGGAAGACATGATGAAGGGAACAGTTTTTTCTCTGTTTGCTCCTCTCGTTGCCAGATATGTGGGCTTCTTCAGTGTTTGAGTCTAAAGCCCTGGCCTGGCTGTGGGGAATGTCTCATTAAGTCTGCATATCTACACCAAAGCCTGGGGTTCTGCATGTGCAGATGTTCCCTGTTAAAAGGCTTTAGCTACACTTTAGCTCATCTCTCTCTCTCTCTCTACCTCTTTCTTTCACTGTCTCTCTCCCCATCTCTCTCTCTCACTCTGTCTTTTTGTCTCTGTCACGCAAACAGACACTCAGATTTCATCAAACAAGATACCCAGAAAACCTAGCACCTCACACCAGATCACAGTTGATTTGGACGTTCCTGTGGTCGACCAATGAGATGCCAGACTGCGCTTGTGGCGACGCTATGCAACATGATAGAAGTGAGAGTACAGGACTGTAACCTCACACCTGCTAAAAAAAGATGGTAACCTGAAACGCACTGGGAGACACAGGCTCTATCAAGCTTCCACATTCGACCACACACACACACACTAAAATATACACACACACACACACACACACACACACACACACACACACACACACACACACACACACACACACACACACACACACACACACACACACACACACACACACACACACACACACAGGTTGCATGCAAATAAGTCTCACATTATTGGGTGGGTGAATGAGGTGTCAGAAAACCGTAAGACTGTCAGCTAATAAAGTATCTTGCTCTACAAGCTAAGCTGCTAAACTCTCACAGCTCATATAAAAAGAGCTTTTCGGGGGATCAGGATTTATTTAGATTCATTTATTGACTAAAGACTGGAATTAGCATGCAAATGCTTCAGTAGGACTTGACATGCCTGTAGTTCACCTATGCCTTTACCTGTCCTTTAAGCCAAACTGCCACCCGATTGGCTGTCCTGTTTCATTAAGCTACTACAAGAGAGATCAGTAACGAGGGTGACAGTCAAGTATGTCGCTGCTGTCACTGCGTGTTTTACTTTACGAGCCAGATTGCAGGAAATGACTTGTGTTTTGATGAAGTGACTGGCCAGGGACTGGCCTATTACTTTGCAGGGAATAGGTTCATACTAGCGCTAGGGCCCACTTGATCCCAATCAATGCGGCAGCTGTCGCTGCTTGTTACGAGGTAAACAATGAGCTGGTCTACCGCAGTGCCAGGCTGATAACCCTGCCCCTGTCTCTGTCACGACGACAGCCTGTCAGACCTGCATACAAATGAAATCCATAAAACATCAAACGAGAAGAATGCAGCCTGGATTGAATAGCTGTGGGGATTCAGTTAGCAGGATTAGAAGTACGTTGTGCTTTTATTATCAGGTGTGGGCGAAGAGGTTGTTGTGGATGACTCTTTATATTTTCATAACCAACACCAAGACATTATCATTAAGTGATAAAAGGGCTCAGTCTCAACACCAAAAACTAGGCTACAAGGATTCATCACAATTTGACATTTGTTTTTAATTATTATTATTTCAGTCAAATTTGTCACTCTCAGATTCGATGTCAAGCCATAACGTCACCTGTAGGCTACACACACACACACACACACACACACACACAAACAGGAATAAAGACCACAGTGAGCAACAAACACACGTAAAGTTTACGGGTGGACTGTCACAGCCAGGGTACATCATGTGCAGGAGTCCTGGGGCTGTGCCAAGCCAACTGGGAGAGAGTTCAGCGGAAATGCAAGCCTGTTGACAGCTCTCTGTGACTGTTTTGTTATCCATACTGGACATGTCCACTGACTCACATTACCATAAACACACTAAACCCAGCCCCAAGCTGCTGGCCAGCAGCATAATCAGGACAGGACTCAAGGTTGGACAGTGTATAACAAGAACTTTACAGCAGTGACTGGGAAAGAAAACTGTCTGCTGTATCATTCATTATTATCAGCATGTAGTGTCAGGAGAGAGAGAGCGAAAGAGAGAGCGAGAGAGAGAGCGAGAGACAGAGCGAGAGAGAGAGCGAGAGACAGAGCGAGAGAGAGAGCGAGAGACAGAGCGAGAGAGAGAGCGAGAGACAAATGAAATACTTTTCTCCAAGGTTCCTATAGAGTCATAAATATCCCTGAGCCTTTTTAAGAAGCCACAAAACACACCAGCGAGGATGTGGTCAGGAGCTGGATCGCTCTAAAGCGCTGCTGAGACCAAACGGAAGAACGCCAGTGATAGATTGGACGCCTAGAAATAAAGGTGCTTGGAAAAGAGAAAGAAATGAAAGACAGAGAGAAGAGGAGAGCGAATTAAAAAGGGGGAGCGATGCATTCCAACAGTAGCGCACTTAGCAGCCAGGGAGAAGTCAGAGAGTTTATTGGGGTTTAAAAACCAGGTCGCTCACTGCAAAGTAAGACTCTGACGTCATCGACTCAGATAAGATGGGAAGATGTAAAAATAGACTCACGTTGGCACTATCAGGGATTGTCCTGTCAGCAGAGATCAGTAAGAGAAAGTAACTGCAGGGACTCAATGCACAGAGGCACAACTATTCCAACCCTGGAAAACTTTGAAGAGAGATGAGTCGTAATGTTTAGTTTTAAGTCCTGAGTGCATGTGGGGCTTGTTTTCTGGTGTGGAGCCCAGAGTTTCACACAAGGGTCAGTAAGAATGTCATCGCATGAATAAATCACTACACCTCCATCTCTCCTCAAACAGTGTTTGGGTTCGAGTGATTCCCCTCCCTGACGGAACACAGACTTCCAGATCAGAGGAACAGCTGGGAATGTTCTGGAACAGTGCTCCTCAACCCTGGTCGCCGTGCTCCCCTGCCCCGCAGGTTCTAGCGGTTTCCCTCAACAGGCTTCTGCTGAGCTTGATAACGACCCCTTCGTCCGAGGTGAAGACATCTAGAACATTCAGGACAGGAGGGCACAAGGACCTGGATTGAGGACCACTGTTCGAGAACAGAATCCTACTGTATAGATCAACAAGCTGCACACCTACTACCCCCCCCACCCCCCACTCCACTCCACCCCCACCTCTAGCAGTCCGCCTAACAGACGGAAAAAAACATAACCTGTGGGATTCGAATTACAATGCACTCACAAAGGCTTACACCTAAGAGTTCACGCTCATCTCAGTCAACACATTCTTTTCTCTGCCCTTCTTCAGGGTGTGTCGACCATTTGTACCGTGAGAGAGTTCCATAAAGGCATTCAGTGCCGCTGCAGAAAACAACCAGAGTGGTTTGGAACAACCTTGGGAAAGACAATCACCTGAAAGGTGTGTGCAGAGGAGTGGGTGGAAGGATCTGAAGGTGTAATTACTTGTTTGTGTTTTAGCACACTGCAGATCTAATCTGCGATTCCCTGCAATACAAGAGGACAAAGGTGTGCGATAACTCTGTGTGTGTGTGTGTGTGTGTGTGTGTGCCTCTCTCTTGAAGTATATCCATTATCCAGTACTGGGTTAGTCTGTTGTGTTGTATACATTAACAATTAGACAGAGATATGACCATATGTGATATGTGCAGCTGTTGCTGCGCTACACAGGAAGGCCACTCAACTCATCGGCACACTGGCACACGTCTTTGTGTTTGAACAGGGAGGGAAATCACCCCACAGTAACCATGGATATGGGCAGGAGGGGGAGTGTGCCCCTGGAGGAACACTGGAACCCCCGCCCCCCCCGCCTCCTCCACACTGCTACATGAAACGCTGCTCTTAGCCTCAGCCCTGAAGTGCTGAAGAGCTAAAGAGCAAAGGGCAAACTCATGTCTGTTCGATCGACTTCCTCTCTAATGTGCTCATTAAAAGTGTATCTTTGTATGAATCAGATGAAAGGAGGAAGGTGTTGTTGTTGTTGTTGTCGTTCCTCCCCAAATGCGCAGCAAGGCTAAAATCGTAGCGTCAACATGCCAAAAACTGTTATCTGCGCTACGTCGAAGAGCGCTAGCTACCGGAGCTGTGCTCCAGAAGCACAGTGCAGGGCCTTTAAATCACTATCTGTCTCCCAGCAGACCCCAGCTGAGGCCTGGAAGGCTCCGCGAGCGCTGGGGGGTGGCGGGCCAGCAGGGGGGAGCTATGCAGGGCATGGCCATATATCAAGCTGACCTATGGAAACACGTCCTGAGGGGTCTTTAGTCAGCACCGGCTGCGAGGCGCTCGCTCAGTGTCTCGTTTCTCTAGAGTCAAGCGATGGACCGGGTCACGCTGTCGGGTTTGAGCTGCGTTCAGGGCGTGTTAGCGCTGGTTCAAGCTGTCCAGGTGAACCGTGGACGGGTCTTTCCCTGCCGAGCCGTTCTGGGGAAAGATGACTGGAGGTCAATATTGACTGGTGGCTCGACTGTTTATCCTGACTTTGTTCAGATGGTACAGGTGGTGGTCTGTCTCTGTCTCTGTCTCTGTCTCTGTCTCTGTCTCTGTCTCTGTCTCTGTCTCTGTCTCTGTCTCTGTCTCTGTCTCTGTCTCTGTCTCTGTCTCTGTCTCTGTCTCTGTCTCTGTCTCTGTCTCTGTCTCTGTCTCTGTCTCTGTCTCTGTCTCTGTCTCTGTCTCTGTCTCTGTCTCTGTCTCTGTCTCTCTCTCTCTCTCTCTCTCTCTCTCTCTCTCTCTCTCTCTCTCTCTCTCTCTCTCTCTCTCTCTCTCTCTCTCTCTCTCTCTCTCTCTCTCTCTCTCTCTCTCTCTCTCTCTCTCTCTCTCTCTCTCTCTCTCTCTCTCTCTCTCTCTCTCTCTCTCTCTCTCTCTCTCTCTCTCTCTCACCCCTCAGTAGATCAGCACCAGGACCCCTGAGGCGTGTGCAGGCTTCATAATAACCAGAGAGGAACACACTGGAAGACCATTCATAAGCTGCCAGTGAAGCAACAGTGCGTGACTTCATAATAATTTTTTCAAATCCTGTACGTGCGCCAAGTAGAGTTAGGTTAACCTATGAGGCTATGAGGTCGATACCTGCTTCAAATGAATCCTCCCTCCTGCTGGATCTCTCCAGGAACACACTGCCCCAGGGCCATTCCTGACCTGTCACACATACTGAAAACATCTAAGCATCTGAACGCACACACCCACCCACACCCCTTAGCATCCGCCCCCCCCACACACACACACACACAGACACACCTGAACATCCAATCACACCCAAGACAAACACAAATAAACATCCACCCAACACTCACACACCTAAACATCCACCCACACCCAACATATGCACACGTAAACCCCGAACACACAATCACACAGCTAAACATCTACACACAGCCCCCTCCACACACACACATATGCACGCACACATACACACACCACCCTGTAATCACCCTGCTGCACACAGGAGGGCTGTGGGGCTGGCTGTGGGTCTGGCTGTGGGTCTGGCTGTGGGGCTGGCTGTGGGGCTGGCTGTGGGGCTGGCTGTGGGTCTGGCTGTGGGTCTGGCTGTGGGGCTGGCTGAACAGGACATTGCTTTGGCTGTTTTGGAAGACGGGCAGAGCCCATGTACACTATCTGACCCCGTGAGGTCATACGACCTCTTGCTGAGTCGAAGCGGATTACCCTTGAGGCGTAAAAACAGTCAAAATACCTTGGCATAAATCATAGCAGCGTCCTCCATAAAGATAAATCTGCTTCCCAGCCATTCCTTTTCCACAGTCTCTCCACTGTGACCCTGCCTTGACTCACCCACCCCAACCAACCCAGTCCCCCTTTCACCTCCAGCGCCCTATCGAATAAGCACCTCTCTTATCAACCATAGAGAACCAGACAGGCTGGAGGACTCACCCCCAGTCCTCCCCCAGTCACCAACAGGACAGATGCACACACAATGACCTTGTCTGTTGACTGATACACTTCTGTAAACGTTTATGAAATTTGCTTGTAAGGACATGATCCTAGCGGCCCTTAAGCCCTATAGAGTAGAATATAGAGTAGATCAGTGGGGAGGAGGGGGGTAGAGTAGATTAGAGTAGAGCACAGTACAGTACAATCAAGCTGAGCAGGGTACTGAGTGTTTCAGCAGCACCAGCCTCCACAACACGCTGGCTTTCAACACAGAAAACAGCTGACCTCAAGCATGCCATCACTTTAATTAAAACAGTGTTTGCTGCTCCGTGCAGCTCGGGAACATTTTCCACATGGATTAGGGCAGCAGGCACTTAGCGGCAGCAGGCCCCCGACTCTCTCCTGACACACATCAGCGCTGGGTCTCACCTGTGGACACTGCCCACTTTACTCCCCACTTTCTCAGGCTCACCCAAGTCACCGAATGAGGCGTGTGTGATGGGTGCTGGGAAGGGCTGAAGAGGGGGGGTGGGAGGGATAAGATGACTCATCCATACCGTCATTCATCCTAGCCTCTGACCAGGGGCTGTCTGCTCTACAAGGCATTATTCAATCCTATTAGAGAGATGTCACCTCGCACACACACACACACACACACACACGGCAGGTTTTGTATCGTTTACCACTGTGGGACTCCCATCACTATGGCGTTGATACGTTTTATCACGGCTAATTAAAGTAGGTCACCGAGGGTGAAAGACATTCAGAGGAGGATTAGCTGAGGCAGCTACACTCTGCAGGCCACAGAAGGCCACGTCAGAGTGGGGAAAATATGACGCCAAAACCCCAGATCCTTGCAGGAATGTGTCTCCCAGGCAGCAGCCTGGATGAAAGGGGCCATAAAGCATTTGTTTGGCCCCTCAGATAGCCCTCAAGGTCTGACAGTGTTTGATCCTCAGAAGGTGGTGAGGAAAGCCGACTACCAATCCTCCTGAATCGATCACAAGGATGGAGCCCCGTCCCTGAGCTGCCATGGTAACAGTGTTGCAGCCCAGTCCCTGGTTTAAAATAAAACCTCCACTGAGCTTTCCCTTCTCTCAGTGCATCTCAGTTCAACCTCCTACCTTCTCACACTGCGGGAGGCCAGAGGTTTGCTGGCACTGAAGCCGGTCAGTTCAGACTGACATGGTTCCTTTAGGACCCCAGGAACAGAGTGGTCCGGGCTGGGCTGGGGAGGGTGACACACTGCAAGCACAGATCTGCACATGCTTACATTTACATGTAGTCATTTAGCAGACGCTCTTATCCAGAGCGACTTACAGCAACTACAGGGACATTCCCCCTTGAGGCAAGTTGGGTGAAATGCCTTTCCCAAGGACACAATGTCATGTTGACCCAGCCGGGGTCCTTCCCAGCCGGCAACCTTCTGATTACTAACCCGACACCCTAACCGACTCCCCACACTCTCTTGTAGATATACAGCCAGCTAGCTACCTCCTCCTCTTCCTCCTCTTCCTCTTCACAGCTGCCTGGAGATCCAAGCAGCAAAAGCGAGGTGATGCTACTTCAGTTCAAACGTTGCGTAACTTTTTAAAAGGAGAAGGACGCCAAGGTGCCACCAAGTATTCTGAACTGAGGACAGCCAGTTCCTGTCTTGAGTCAACACAGAGTGTAGAGTTAGGAATGTGGGTGTCACTATGGCTGTAGCTTCACACCGTGTGTGTGTGTCGTACTGTGCACGGTGGCCAGGAAAATGTCTAGTTATCTGGCTCCAGGGCAGGTGACAAGTTCCAGGAAGCGACGTTATTGTCCAACTTGTCAAGAGAGACCAGAGCCGTGTCATGTGATGCCTCTGTTATGGAATGCTTCCAATGCTGCTGACGACTTCAGCCTATTTCATGCTACTTTCAAGTCAGCATGAGGTTCCGTGTGTGTGTGTGTGTAAGAGAGAAAGAGCATTTTGCCACCCCAGGCTAGCATAGGAAACAGTCTTCAGATGGGTTTCAGCCAGACAAGTCACCTATCGTCCAGGTCTGACCCAGACACTGCAGGTTTCAGCTGCTAAAGGTCAGCTATCTGACTGTGTCGGAGCACAAGCTCACAACAAGCAGCTCTGGGTTATTTAAGAACCCAGAGGATATAGGATGCCTGTTTTGATCTGTCCAGGAAGAAATGTTGCTCTGATATGAGGTCCACGTGGGATGCCAAAGGAACAACAAGATTCCCTCTGATTCGTTAAGGTAGATGAATATCGGTGTGTCTTGATGCCAACACAGTAGTTCACCTGGCCTTAAGTATCGACTTGGCGCTTGTGTTGCAGGTTAACATGCCGGTGATGTAACTGTGCATATCCATGTTTCCCTTCGTGCAAAACACACACACACACAGCTCCCTCACAACAGCCCTCCAATCATTAAGCGCATCTGCTGCTAGGATACCAGTTGTCATGGGAATCCTGACAATTTGAAACTAGACACAATGATCCAGAGACAAAGAGGAAGACAGTTCATCTTGGCCCCCTCCTGCAGGTAGAAGCCCCCAGACCTGCCTCTGCACAGGGGTTGGAGGATGGGTAGGGGGGATGGGGGGGAGGGGTGAGAGACCTCTGAACCCTACTTATCTCTCATCTCAGTCCGTCCATGGAGAGCAATCATTAAGCCAACTGAGGAAGCTCCACATTCATCTCAAGAGAGCCCATTAACCGAGGCTTACGTTTCACAACAATGCCGAGCGGATCCATACCCAGTAACATTTTAACCCGTTTAAACATGTTTAACACAGAATCCTGTTAATAGTATTGATCAGAAAGGCAAGAACAGTCCATCAATCCGAGCTTTAGAGGTGAGATATGAATTGCCCTTTTAACAGAGCCTCCCATAGAGTCTATAGAGTCTGTCTATAGGCTACATCAGGGGAGGCCAACCCTAGTCCTCGAGAGCCACAGTCCTGATGGTTTTAGACGTTTCCCTGCTCCAGCACACCTGATTCTAATGACCGGCTCGTTATCAAGCTCTGTGGAAGCCTCATAATTAGAATCAGGTGTGCTGATGCAGGGAAACATCTAAAACCTTCAGGACTGTGGCTCTCGAGGACCAGGATTGGCCACACCTGGGCTACATGGATGATCCTAAACAGTTAACTGAGCTTTGTTTTAATTTGGTCACTAGGTGAGGTTTGCAAACTGACTGTTTATTAACGGCCCCTTAGACACCCTTCAAAGCAGCCTCACCTGCAGTTCACACCACGCCACTTCCACGGTGGTCTCCGTGTCCAGGCCTTTGTAGACGGTCTTGAACGACCCCCTGCCTATCTCAATGTTGAATTTGAGAAACCTTCCATCGGGTGAGGTGGCCACCGCTTTGGTCTCTATCTCATCCCTCTCCTCTTGCTCCCACTTGCTCTGGAAAGGAGCTCGAGACAAAACGACTTTTTTGGGAGTGATTTCCTCCTCGGAATCCGAACTTGAAGCACACGACTGTGGTTGTCCGCCGGTCCATGAGTCCAGAGGTGATCCCGGGTGGGATACTGGGTGGCAGGGAGGAGAGCTGGTGCTCGTACCGGGGCTGGATGCAGGCGACACTGGGGGAGACGAGTCCGCTTTCCTCTCCTCTGGAGCCGTTTCAGCCAGAATGTCATCAGCAGACCAGGATAGGGTTTTGGAGAGTGGTGCAGGTTCGAGGTCGAAAGTGGGGATTTGGTTCAGTTTGTAAGAGTTTCTTCGGGAGTTGACCGAGTGTCTCCTCCGCCTCGGGGGGATCCGTCCCGGGAAGGAGCTCCCGTCAAATCCGGCCGGTAGTTTCCCAAAACCAGGTCCAGCCATGTCAACCTCCGCTTGGGACATGTCTCCTCTTATAGTTTAATGAAGCCTTAAAAAATACAACAGGTGCTTTTTTTAGGTAAAAATGCCGGTCAAACGAACTTGCCGTGTCATCGAAGAAAAAATATAGGTTTGAGCAATTTGCAAATTGAAATCCTAAAAATGATTCAGAATTGAAGAGAGCATGAGATTACCGAACACGTTTAACACTTTGAAGCATGCTGGCAACTTTTCCAACAAACGTTACGCGAAATTAAAACTCAAGCACTAAATAAGTGATTCCTCGACCACTCTCAGGTCCTAAATAAGCGTCTGAAAATGTATCTGAAGAGAAAAAAACCTGCTGGAAAAACCATCCGTGTAGTCCGCATGTAGAGCCGTGTTGGCTGCTTGGTCACCTTGTGTGTGTGTGTCTGCAGACAGCTCCTCTAACAACACACACCGCGCTCCGCCCACAACAACTTCATGTATGAGATAATAACTCCAAACTAACTTTTAATTTAATTTAATTCATGAATTCTGTGTAGTAATTTAGCCATTTACGATTGAAAACCCTATCACTTGGCTATGTCAATGACATTCAGTTAAGTTGATCAGTGTTAATGCATATTATGAGGGTACACTGCGAACCTAAATGTTCTCTTGAAGGATAAATTCTGTGTAACTGAAGTCACAAGAGGGCCCTGGCTGGAGTGAGATATGACAAAGATTTCATTTGGCAACGTGCCAGAACGCTCAGTCCAATCCCGCATGTTGCACTGCACTGTTCCTGTAAGACTAAGTCCTATTAGTCATATTTTCACAACTAACTTCTTTATGGGAAATTGTTTTAGAAACAAGTTTCCTGTCGATTCGTCAGATTTCCTACCGTAGCGTTAAACAATAGGGCGGACCCTAACCCTAACCCTAACGTTGACGTGCGCCCCAACCCTGGTACTGTAGGACAATCTAGCGGCTTTTATAGAAAGGTAGGACATCTGTTTCAAGTGAGATGAATACATCACTGGGGTTCATGAACACGAGCGAGTTCGGAATAGGCTTACATGTTACTATATAAAGAGCCGTGATGAAGCCATCGATACTGTAGTTTGTTACTGTAAAGCAAGTTACAACTGCATGGCAGAACCTGGCGTCCTGCCACAGACAGGCTGAATATAGACTACAGAAACAGGTTTGAATCAGATCCCAAACAAAGGGAGGTGCGGATCTAAATGTGTCCTTACTCTTCAATGGGGCATCATAACATAGACACCATATGGAAAGGTCAAGTCACTTTATAAGTCCAACTTTATATTTTGTCTGAAGATGATACTTGACACTTGATAGTTTGAGGTTATTTTGTGTTAAGATTGTTTTGAGTATTTCATGAGACTCCCAATACATTGGATATTGGCTATACACTACAGTCCTTAAGGCCAATGAATGTCTTTGTCACTTTTTCTAACAGATGTAGTTTAATCTGCTTTGATCTGCTCGGACTGTGCACGTGACAATTCCTATTCTGCACACAGTATACTGTATATATACAGGGAGAGAGAGAGAGAGAGAGAGAGAGAGAGAGAGAGAGATTCTTCTTTCATTTGTGAGTATGCCAGGTCAACAGGAGCTTGAGTTCTCTGTCAGGTATTGTCTTCCTTAACAGAGGAACAAGTTGAGCCGTGTGGTCTACTCAGAGGACATTAGTTACAACCAATGAAGCCACACACACACACACACACACACACACACACACACACACACACTCACTTTCTCTCTCTCTCTCTCTCTCTCTCTCTCTCTCTCTCTCTCTGTCAAATCTGACTTCCGTCCTTTGTGTGGATGTAAGTAAAAACCCAAAGTGTCAACTTTCAATGTCCATCTTTTCCTGTACTGGCAACCGTGGTAAATGCGGTAACACCTTTCTGTCAGCTTTGGAGGCTTGAAATGTTGAAAGTTGCAACAGTGGCAACAAGCACAATGAAATACGACTTTGTCCTGAGTTTCATCACAAGAATGTGACAGCACCACATCTGTCAAGGACCAGAGCTCTCTCTCTCTCACACACTACGGCCTCCTGATTCCCCCTCAAACTCTGCAATAGAAGCCTTGAAACGCTGGAATGTGTGCTTGTGCAAATGTTTATGTGTAGGTAAAGGAGCTAAAAAGCTTGAGAGCGACGTAGACAGAGAGAACGGGATTATGAGTGTGTGTGTGTGAGAGACTGTGTTTGTGTCTGTGCCTGTTTGTACAGGATTAAGTGATCTGTGTTAACTGAGCTAATGCTGTGCAGCTCAGCCCCTCATGCAGCTCTGTCTGCTAGTGAGACGCTCGCTAGCTCGTCGACCTTCACCTGTCACATGATCGCAGTGAGGAGCAGGGGAGCGCAGGGGGAGGGGTGCTCCGCAGAGAGGGGCTTATCTTTAGGAACACATGGGTCCTCTGGAAGCAGCAGGACAGCTTGGGGTGTTAATCACCTTCGCGTTCGCGGAACGTTTGTGGCGAGTCATCGTTCCAGACACAAACTCGTCACGTGAGAGAACACGCGTGGAAGTGGGTCACATGGGTTGATGTTCACTGTGCTGAGGCACTAGTGGGGCTCTTCAAGGTTCAGCTGCTGAGCAAGAGGCTCCTACATGCTGGCCCGGCCGGTCTTCATCTAATGGCTCTCTTATCCCTCTCCTCTCTTGTTTTCTCTCTTTCTCTGTCTCTCTGTCTCTCCCTCTATCTCTCATCTCTCTCTGTCTCTCTCTCTCTTGCTCTCAAGCTTTTTGGCTCTTTTACACACACATAAACATTTGCACAAGCGCACATTCCACTGTTGATGTTCCCTGTGCTGAGGCAATAATGGGGCTCTTCAAGTTTCAGCTGCTGAGCATGAGGGTCCTACATGCTGGCCTGGCCGGTCTTCATCTGCTGGCTCTCCTTAGCCCTCTGCTCTCTTGTTTTCTGTCTGTCTGTCTGTCTGTCTGTCTCTCATCTCTCTCTCCCCATGCCTCTCTCTCATTTCTCTCTCTCATCTCTCTCTCCCTATGCCTTTCTCTCTCATCTCTCTCTCTCTTTTACCTTATCTGTCCCTGTTACTGTATTATTCTCTCTCACACTAACACACACTAACACAACTCTCTTCCTCCCCACTCTTTAAAAGGAGCTAGTCTGTCTCATCCTTCACGCTGAGGATGGTGAGATTCACACCGTTCCTTTCTGCTGCGTCTCTGGGGAGGACTGCTGGGCTTTGAGAGGGAAATCCAAGTCTGGTGGTTCTGGAGGTCACCAATAATGCTGCAAGCTCAATGGCTCTCGCAGAACATGGACAATAACTGTGGTTTGGAAAGGCTCATGTGCTGTTCGCCTTGTACAACATCACAATACAACACAAGCATGAAAGTATTCCCAAAAGAGAGACGCAAACTGCAACAAGGCCCTAGAGAATCACAACTGGAAGTACAAAATACTAGTTGTGAGTAAAAAACAAACAAAACTGAAACAAGGCAGTTTGACAGTTTGACCTTTTACTTGATAATAAATCTTACAATAATAAGCGTTACCAGTTAAGCCATTTATTATAGAAACAAGTCGAACCAGATTTAAGTTGTCACCACTCCTGTCAACACTCATGACATCAGAGAGCATCTTTCTGTTTAATATTTCTCTGTGACTTAGCTCTAATCAACACAAACATGGCTCATGTTTCTTTGTCCTTCAACAACAAAGACATCTAGTAGCATGTATGAAGTGTTGCTAACAGAAGCACAGTGAGAAGGCCAAGTTTAGAGTTAAGACATAAATGGATGTTATTTCAAAACGCTTGTGCGTGTGTAAACTTTGAGAATCAACAGGTAGGTATGAAAGTTTTTAAAGACAAGTGTTTTTGCTAAAGATTTTGGCACAAGGCCAAAAGTGTTGACATCATTGTGGACAGGGTGGAGGATTTGACTTGTGCAGTTGTAGTGTTTCGGAGACTGTTATGAGTGAGGAAAAGACTACCTCTAGTGGACATAGATGAGAACCACTGAAATTCTGTACATGAGCTTTCAGAGCACTTCAGCTATGGAAATGATTCCTCAGTGACATGTTATGAATAAGAGAGGAAGAGGGGAAGGAAGATGGGGAGGGCGGCAGTTCTGTTATAATTTGATTTGCAAGTCAAATCATTTACTGCATTTTTTAACCGTGTATCTCTCAATCATGTGAAACCTTTGAATTCACATAAAATCACATCAAAGTTAAATATGTGTGCAAATGAACCAGAAAATATGCACGATGTGTTGATGCCATAACTACCATCCCTTGTGGCAGTCTCTACACACACGTTCACACATATAAAATGCAATAAAAAAAAAATTGTTTATTGTTCAAACTACACCCTGACTTTCATTTACATGAGCACGCCAGACGTAAAATGTCCCCCTCACTGTCACAACAATCCAAGCAGTCCACCTCATTGACAAAACTGTGGTGAAATGAGTCATGGATATCCTGCTCTGATACCAGGAGGAGGATGGGGCCTGATAATGGGTCTATCTCTGGAGACTGACTGCTCTGCAGATACTACACAAGCCTGTAGATCAGCCAGGAAACAAGCAGCCAAACCATACATCACACCCTAGGAGCAACTCACAGGCACACAGTACGTCATCCTCATCTTATCGAGGTTTGTCTTCGGAGATATCATCTGTCGTGATCGCTGTTTGTCATGGAAACAGGAGCTAACATCGCAGCTAAAGGGCCCTATTTACACGATCTGTAACGCAAGTGACAAGCGTGAAGCGCAAGTAGCTCTGTGGGCAGGCCCCGGGTACTGTGCTATTAAAAGTGAACGCGATTCGCTGTCACCACACTAAGAATTCCCCCTGGTGTCCCTCTCAGTGACTTATTTTGATGTCACTTTGATATTGACTGGAATATGACACAGTTTTGTAGTGCGGATGGTTCACCACAGGATGGCGCTACACTCTCAGTGGAGCTGTTGATCTCTGAGGGCAGGCATGGAATGTACTGATGTGTAAAATTTGAAGACACAGGAAAAACTACTACTTAATCTTCTTGTGGTGGTTTATCTGAAAATAACCGTGAGGAGATAAGATGAAAAACCAAAACTTTTAGTCTGTATATCACTCTCTCTCACACAGACATTCTCTCTCTCTCTCTCTCTCTCTCTCTCTCTCTCTCTCTCTCTCTCTCTCTGATTTCAAGGGAACATGTGAATGTGTGGCTGTGTGTGGTTGGCTGGTTAGCACAGTGTATGTACTGATGAACAGAAACACTAGGTTTGGTCTGCATGGGAGGCCAAGCGATGTCAGATCCCAAACACGACTCGGGTGTCACATGTGATCCTGGCCGCCATACACACTCTGAACGTGTCACAGACACAAACACATATACACACACGCCCACACACACACAAACGACAACACATCTACCCACACAAATACACAGACTAACACACATATACTTTTTAGGCCAAGAGTATCCCCATGAATTCCAACACATACATGTAAGGAATGGGTTTGTGCGTGTTGCTGTGTTGATGCCCACGCAGAGGACCTTACATATTCAAATTATTACCATATGAAAGGAGGAACATATAGGAGAGCCTGTATGTGCAGAACCTGTTCCTGCCGACCATATGGTCAGGGTGGAGACCACCATAACAAGATGGTGAAGAGAGAGTGTGAGGGAGGGTGAAAGAGAGATTCGAGACAGAGAGCGAGATGGATAAAGAGAGAAAGAGATTAGAGACAGAGCGAGATGGATAAAGAGAGAAAAAGATTAGAGATAGAGAGCGAGATGGGGAGAGAGAGAGCGTGAGATGAAGACAGATGGAGAGAAAGTGATGGAGAGAGAGAATTGAACACCCATGTTGAAACAGTGGGTAAGGGAGTGTTAAGACGAGGAGAGAAAAGCGAGAGAGACAGACTGAGTGAAAACGCCTGATTTGGAAGAAAGAGATGGGGCACAGAGAAAAGTGTAAGACAGTGAAAGGATGCCCGGCATGGGGGGTGGGGGGTGGGGGCGGGGCAGTAGGACGGACGGACGGACGGGGGGGGGAACAACAAGGGGGTGTTTAGCTCTCAACATCCCAGTGTCTCCGTCTTCGCTGTGGCACGCTCCCCTCGTTACCACTGTTACCATGGGAACACCGCTGCAGCGCTCGAGTCGTGAAAGCTCGTCGGCCAGGAAACGCTTGTTTACTAAACAATCGTGCCGTCAAAATCAGCTTTAAGACGGTGTGATCGTTTGTTAGTCGTGTTCTGGTCTGAAGGTCCTGTTGAAAGGCTTTAGCGATAACAGCGTAACCTTGCAGAAAAAAACCCCCTGTCAAAGTGTTTTTTGTTTGATTCGGTAGACCACTGTTCAAGTGTTTTGTTGGTATTTCAAAGACAGGCACAGAATGGAGAGTTAGAAATGTTGATGCATACTGGCACGTGTTTTAGAGGAGTGTCCTCACAAGCATACCAACACTGATGCAACTATGTTGACGCCTGTTGAACTGGTAGACTGTGGAGAGAAGAGAGACCGATAGAGACAGAGAGAGAAACAGATAAATAGATACAGACAACTAGAGAGATAAAGACAGCGAGAGAGATGGACGGAGGGAGGGGCAGAGATATGAAAAGTAGGGGAGGTGTTGAATTACTTGAAGCGCAACTTGAACATGTTCATACATGTGAATGGATGCGAGCAAAATACGTCCTCCCACACCCCTCTACCACACACGCACAACACAGAACACACACAACACACACACACATTCTCACAACAGTTGTAATCTCCTACACCCTCTTGTCTCATGTCCTCCTCAGAGACAACCCTGCAGACAGTTCCGGAACAGTTCATTAAGCAGGACAGTTGGAATTCAAAAAATAAATAAGCTTAATCCTTTATTTGTAAGTGACAGATCATGGTCTAGGAACTAGAACATCTGATAATTATCCAGTTCATATGCCAGACATTAGCCATGCAGTGGTGGAGAACCTTAAAGACATGAACTTGAACCCAGGCATCAATACTTGAAATGTTCATTTCGGAGGCTCTCTATCTCATCTCCACCCCTCTGAGGTCATCGTGTCTGGGTCACAGTGAAAAGAACGGGAACAGGGTGGGCTCACATCAGTTTGGGGAAATGGAAGTAGAAAGGGAAATGATTGGATCTAATCTAGGTGTGTGTGTATTTGCTCAGAATACAGACTCTTTCTAGGGGACTTGGCAGTCAGTGGCAGCGGCCTGTGGGTCTGTGGTCTAGCTTGTTTAAAACACATGCCTTCCATTCTCCTTGGACCTTGTGACAGCCTCTGGTCTGATGTGATTGGATGGATTTAAAAAAAACAAATAAAATCAGCATAGCTGTTATACCAATCCATGGATCTGCGGTTTCACTCAGGACCAGAGACAGGAAGGGGGACCTGGAAGGAACAGGAGAATGGATGACGGTCTTCTTCTGACCGCAGGGCTCTTTGATGACATACTTCCTGTGACAAGTGTTCCAGTCAAGCACTCTGTACTCCCCCTGTCAGGGCCGGTGACCTGGTCAATCCTTCACTCCTGGGAAGAGAGGATTTCTTGGTCCCCACTGTACTTCTGCTTTTCTTTTTCACGCTGTCACACCTTCCTCTTTTACCACTTTCTCTAGCTTGCTCCCTCTCACTTTCTGTCTATTCCTTTAATTTCCTCTCTCTCTCTTCCTCTCTACCCCTCGCTCTCTCTGTCTCTTCTTCTTTCTCCCCCTTTATCTCTCTCTCATCCTCTCTCCCTCTCTCTCTGTCTCTCTCTCATCCTCTCTCCCTCTCTCTCTGTCTCTCTCTCTCCCTCTCTCTCTCCCTCTCTCTCTGTCTCTCTCTCTCTCCCTCTCTCTCTCTCTCTCTTCCCCCCTGTATCTCTCTCTCATCCTCTCTCCCTCTCTCTCTCTCTCTGTCTCCCCCTCTCTCTGCGTCTCTCTCAGGCCCGCTTGTTGTTTCTTTCCACCACATCTAAGTGAACCTGAATTCACTGAACCTTTAGCTGTTGCTGCTTTGGGGAAACCTTCACTTTTACGAGCCAAGTCACAGAGGTCTTCACCAATGCTCATAGCACTGCAGCTAAACCAGCCTGAGGTAGGAAAACAGCTTAAGACAGAGCTCCCAGGCAAGCTCATAGAGAAACCATTGGAGAAACCTTGAGGAGGAACAATTCATGGAGGGAGCTCCATGTAAACCATTTGTAAACTCACAAAGAAGGGAGTCGCATTGGCTCAGCGGTTAAGGTGTTGGGCTTGTGATCGGAAGGTTGTGAGTTTGATTCCTACATGAGGTTGTGTCCTTGTGGCAAGGCACTTCACCTTACTTGCCTCAGGGGGACTGTTGAATGGGATGAGAATCTACATTATAATTACAGATGAGAACCCAACAGACACCCATACGCGTGCAGGCATACACACACACACCCACGCACACACACAAACAGACATTGACACTCTAGTTTTGGTCGAAATCATGCAATTTCACAATGATGGTGGTGTGAGTGGGGGCAACAGTGATTACTGCCAGACCAATAGTGAGGTGAACCAATCTCTGTTCAATCTGAGCAGGCATTATCTCTCTCCCCCTCCCTCCCTCCCTCCCTCCCTCCCTCCCTCCCTCCCTCCCTCCCTCCCTCCCTCCCTCCCTCCCTCCCTCCCTCCACTCTCTTTCTCTCTCTCTCTCTCTTTTTCTCCCTCAGCTCCATACTGCTGAACCAACGGCGGTGGCAGAGGATAACACATTTTCTTCTTTTCCCTTCAAACAGCGGACACATTTTGGAACGGAAAACGGCTAAGGTAGTGTGTAATAATTCTGTTTGTTTTGTTGCGATGAGAATTTAAAAAACGGGCGGGAATACTTGACGCTTGGCAGTTTTGTAATAAAATGTTTGGACGATAACTGAGAGCAGTGTGAGAGCGGGAATGCAGCTGTTGGCAGAGCACCTGAACTAGACCCGAGCAACAGTAGCTTGGCGATCTGGATTCAGATGAATTCCTGTTCCTTTTCAGTTTGAAGTTATTCTCGACTCCCGACTTCCTGGCAGATTCGATATTAAAAAAAAGAAAACTATCATTTCCACTTCAAGCCAGACTTAACAGCGGACAATGTTTGTGTGGCGCATTTTTGCAGTCGTTGCCAGTAATTCTGCATCGCGTTAAAAACGGGGGAATGTATGTAGCTTGTGTGTGTGTTGGGATGAAAGGCAGCGGTGTTTTTGCTCGTTGCTGCCCGGCTTGATGGGATGGCTGCCTGGGTGCGGAGACGGACAGATGTGCGCGAGGGGATTTGGAGGGAGGAAAGGAATCACGCGGGGGATAATACCGGCGGGTCTGCGTGCGATGTGTGCTCGAGCCAGGTTTGGTCTTTCCCGTCCAAGCTGGCACTCTGCACACACAGAGACACTTTAGCACGTCCATTAGGAAGATATGTGATATACTGCAGCTTATAGGCTGAAGCGTGAGTCAGGCTCGCTCCTGGCTGCACTTTAGACGGAAAGCATAGGCGACTAATTGCATTATCCCTATACCATTCGTGTGTGTGTGAGAGAGAGAAAGATATATGGTAAGAAAGAGTGTGTGAGAGAAAGAGAGGGAGAGAGAGAGGGAGAGGTAGAGAGAGGGAGAGGTAGAGAGAGTGAGGGAGGGAGGGGGAGAGAGAGAGAGGGAGGGAGAGAGAGAGGTAGAGATAGAGAGTGAGGGAGGGGGAGATAGAGAGGTAGAGAGAGAGAGAGGTAGAGAGAGAAAGGGAGAGAGATAGGGAGAGAGAGAGATTGAGGTAGAGAGATAGGGAGACAGTGAGGGAGGGGGAGAGGGAAAGAGAGACAGAGTGAGGGAGGAGGAGAGAGAGAAAGAGAGAGAGAGAGACAGAGTGAGGGAGGAGGAGAGAGAGAGCACCGTGCATCGGTGAACTAGAACGCTGGGCTCCGTGTTTCCTCCCTGGCTGCCACGCCGTGTGCCTCCCGTCTCCCCGCCTGCCTGTTGACTTGCAGATACCCTCCTGATTACACGGACCGATTACCTGGCCTACCGTCTGCAGCCCGGACGCTAATGTAACTCCCTGTCACCTACATTCCGGCGAGGTGATGCGGGTAACGCAGCGGTAGATTAATCTCACACACACACCCACCCACACACACACACACACACTTACACACAAGGAATCATTGGTCTCTGAGCTTGTTTTCACCAGCTCGTTCAGTACCATGGACAGGGCTCAGTCCTGAGCGGTGTTTTGAGATGGGACTGGATTGTCTTTTATTTTTACAACACAATGCACCTCCTTATGCACGCTAACATTTGGTCACATGAAAGTTAAAAAGGGAAATCTATTATTATGCGTGTTGACGCTTTCCCTTAAATGTACAACCACGTCTAAAATAAGACACCCAAACACGTAAGTTAACACAGCCCAATGTGCCTTAACTTGCAAAGAGCGGTTAAAAGAGGAAACGGTGTCGCTGTTATCCCCTGACCGAGGCTGACATCTGCTCATCGCCCTGCAGCCGACAACCCGTCTGCTAGAGACTGGTCCTCAGCAGCGGAACTGGCTCCTTAGCAGCGGAACTGGCTCCTCATTAAAAAGGACGCAGGTTTCAAACCTCCTTCTCATTGGTGCTGCCTTTTTCTCTGAGCATTTGGCTGTGAGCCAGACAGGTCCTGGTGGAGTGAGGATCCTCGGGCCTGCTCGGCTTTCCTTTCATCTGAACCAAGAACGACATAACCGAGTTAAATATTCGAGCGTGAAATCAGTCAATTCATAATTAAAAAGCAAGGCAAAGAATTGGAAATACAGGGCATTCTTCGAAAAACTCAGACTTTTGTTCGGTTTCACTGTATGGTCATCTGCTAATACTTGTAAGAAAAACGCGGTCCAGTCCCTCCTTTCTCAGCCCCGTTGGTCCTATCCTCCTGGGTAAACACATCTACATCACCTCCAATAGACCCAGCAGACACACCTCTTGTCACTGTGTCGGCAATTCAATTACAAAGCGTCTCAATAGATGTGGCCCAGTTTGAAGTGCTGCAGACGGATGAGGAGCTCGTTTGTCTCAAGGGTTTGACTTAGCGAGGGCTTCAGTCGAAAAACACAATCAACTTTCAGTTAGAGTGTTTGTCACACAGCCAATCAAGTCATTCATCTACATACAGCCCTTTTCTTTCACCAGCAATATCACAGAAAGCTTCTGATAGGCCCATATGACTGTACCTGAGCCAGCCTGGACTCTCTGTGCTCCTAGGGACCACAACCTCCCCTCTCTACCCCCCAATCCCCTCATCATGGTGGCTATCCTGGGTCGCAGGCCCTGTTTAATGCCCTTCCTGCGGCCGATCGATGGAGGTAGCAAGCCAATCAGAATGATGGGCCCCTTGAGGACCAAAGTATTGACCCCCGCCCTCCCATCCTACCCGCCTCCCTGCACACCCCCCCTTACCCCCCCCCCCAACCCCCCAAGATATCGCTTAGCAGAACGTCTCTGAACAGCCACAAACCTCTTGCACAGAAAGAGCGACATAGACGTGAACACACACTTCACACACTGCACACACACTTCACACACTGCACACACACTGCACACACACTTCACACACTGCACACACACTTCACACACTACACACACACAGTTCACGCACCTTCTTGCCTGCGGTCTCTTTAGCTTCCTGCCCCCCCCCCCACCCCCCCCTTCCAGATCGATATTCACCTCCGTAGAAACTGCACTTCCATCCACCACCCACGGCAACTCACCGGTGGGCGAATCAGGTGAGACCTATTTAGGGTGACGAGATACCAAATCCTGATTGGGTGACAGGTCCAGGCCCGAGCCTGGGGACAGCGGCCACACAGCTGTTACCTTGTTCTGATGTTGGCAGGGATGAGAGACATACATGGGAAGAGAGAGAGAGAGAGACTGAGCGGGGGAAGGGAGGGAGAAAGAGAGTGGGAATCAGGTCATCATTAATATGTGTGACACTGATGCAGCGGGTGTGACAACCAAACCTTTCTGTCTGTCTCTCTCAGTCTCTCTCTATGTCTCTCTCTCTGTCTGTCTCTCTCTCTATGTCTCTGTCTGTCTCTCTCTCTATGTCTCTGTCTGTCTCTCTCTATGTCTCTGTCTGTCTCTCTCTCTATGTCTCTGTCTGTCTGTCTCTCTCTCTCTCTATGTCTCTGTCTGTCTCTCTCTCTATGTCTCTGTCTGTCTCTCTCTCTATGTCTCTGTCTGTCTCTCTCTATGTCTCTGTCTGTCTCTCTCTCTATGTCTCTGTCTGTCTCTCTCTCTATGTCTCTGTCTGTCTCTCTCTATGTCTCTGTCTGTCTCTCTCTCTATGTCTCTGTCTGTCTGTCTCTCTCTCTCTCTCTATGTCTCTGTCTGTCTCTCTCTCTATGTCTCTGTCTGTCTCTCTCTCTATGTCTCTGTCTGTCTCTCTCTATGTCTCTGTCTGTCTCTCTCTCTATGTCTCTGTCTTTCTCTCTCTTGCTCAGTCTTTCTCTCAACGTGTCGTCTTCGCTCTTGGCTTCCGGAAGCTCCCCAACACAGACGGTCTCCATTTACATGGGGCGCCTCGCAGCACGAGTCTTTTATGAGGAATATCTACTGCACGGTGGGGGTGGAGGTGGGTGTGTTTGTGTCAAGACCTGTCTGTCACAGCAGTAATTAAGGTCTAAATTACTCAGCTGAGGTGTGTGTGTGTGTGTGAGAGAGAGAGAGTCTGATTGAGATAGCAGAGGCGTTTGGTGTTTGTCATTGGCCTAGGAAGGTGTGATTTTACACTCCAGGGAAAGACCCTGTGACACATGGCTCTGCCCGTCTGCCAGAGCTCAACCTTGCCTAATATAGGCCAGGCATGCAGGCCGCATGTGTGCGTGTGTGTCTGGTGAAGGTTGGCAGCCTGGTGGCCTGGTGGCGCCGCTGTCTGTGGCAGTAACATGGCACGATGTCAGAGGCACACTGACCCTCACTGGCCTTGGCTTTAGTCTGTCGCACGGACACTGTCCTTTGTCCACCTCCACTCACTCACACACACACACACAGATGGATTGATGGGGTCTGCATGTGGTGTGTCCTTTTGGGCATTTTGTATGAGGGCACCATCTGCCACCCTCTCTTCAGCATGCCAGTTGCATCACCTCCACCCCATCTCCATCGCCCTCGACCCCCATCTCCAGGCCCACCTCCACCCCCTCAACCCACACCTCCACCCCCACCTCCACCCCCTCAACCCACACCTCCACCCCCACCTCCACCCTCACCTCCACCCTCACCTCCACCCCACCTCCAACCCCACCTCCACCCCCCTCTTCCCCAAACTCCACCCCCACTTCCACCCCCCGTCGACCCCCACCTCCACCCCACCCACACTCCTGTTGACACCACCCTTCAGCTGACTGGCGGGATGAATACCAAGAGACACAGCGTTTAATAAAAACGAGAGAGGAGGAGCAGTGTTCAGGAGGAGGGCATGAAGAGAGGGATGAAGAGAGGGAGGAAGAGAGGGAGAAAGAGAGGGAGGAAGAGAGGGAGGAAGAGAGGGATGAAGAGAGGGAGGAAGAGAGGGAGAAAGAGAGGGAGGAAGAGAGGGAGGAAGAGAGGGAGAAAGAGAGGGAGGAAGAGAGGGAGGAAGAGAGGGATGAGGAAAAGCAGACAGAAGTGTGGCTTATTTGCATCTGATATATTCTGCACACATGCTGTCATGGAGTCACACATGCATACGCCACACACACACACACCTATGCCTCTCACACATACACCTCCTCTACACACACACTACTGCATACACCCTCCTACCACACACACTCAGAACACCCCACACACACTCGATTTTTGGAACGATGCCCTCGGTTTTTATATTGCCCCAGTTTCAGTTGGCATCTGTGGCGCACACTCATCTTTCTATACCTCCCTCTTCTCTCTCTTCTGCCCTATATCTGTTTCTCTCTCCTTCTCTCTCTGACTGTCAGTCTCTCCTTGTCTTTCTGATTCTCTTTCT
>CM059298.1:3485000-3635000 GCA_030340665.1 Neosalanx taihuensis
TTTCATGTGGAACGAGGGTTTGTTGAAATCCAAACCCCCGAGAGAGGTCTGCTGTCCAGGCTGAGGCTGCTTAGCCGATAGCTGAGGAGGCTAGATGGTGACTTTTCCCATCATGCATTGCTCTCTGTCGACTTGTTCCACTTTGGGAGGTCCAGGCCCTCTTATAGGCCTTGAGTCAGCAAGAAAGATTATTCAGGGCTGAGGGTGTCTGATGCCAAATCCCTGGGGGGGGAGGGGCGGGTTCCAGAGGGTGACAGGCCATGCCAGAACGAGGTCACCGTGGCGACGTCTGTCACCGTGGCGAAGTTTGTTGTACTGCGCAGACGTCTGTCTGTTTTACGTAACATCTTATATGTCCTCTCTCTGTCTGTTTGTCTCTCTCCCTCTCTCTCTCTCTCTCTCTCTCTCTCTCTCTCTCTCTCTCCCTCCCTCTCTCCCTCTCTCTGTCTCTCTCTCTCTCCCTCTCTCTCTCTCTCTCTCTCTCTCTCTCTCTCTCTCTCTCTCTCTCTCTGTCTCTCACTCTCTCTGTCTCACACTCTCTCTGTCTGTCTGTCTCCCTGTCTGTCTGTCTCTCTCTCCCTCCTTCCTCCCCCCTCCTCCCCCACTCCTCCAGGCAGTACACAGTGTTGGTATATGACACATGGCAGCTCTTCTATGATTCATCCTTGATTGGTTTTTGCCCCCCCTCATTATCTTGCTGAGGCCAGACGGCATGAAACAACCAATTAGATGACAGCGCTGGATGCTGATGGAAACTTGGTTATGTAATAGCCCCAATCACAGACAGCAAATCCGCTTCATTTCCATAGTCAATCTGCACACTGTTTTGGTGTTAGAGGCTTTTACACACAGTACCATGTGTGTGAGGTAAGGTGTGTGTGTGTGTGTGTGTGAGTTTGCTGGTGACCTTAGATGGCAGACAAATTAGATAAACTAGGCAAACAGCAGTGTTCAGTGTTATGGGATGCTGCTTTAGGCACCATCTCATTGGATGATGGGCCTGAGGCAAGTAGTCTGGACCAATAGGAGTCCAGGAATGACTCGTAGCTACATCAAAGGGCAGCCTGACCTCCTGTGATGTCTCACGGCAACACCCTGCCATGACAACTAAATGGACACACACACACACCACACGCACACCTAAAATCCAAACGCAAACCCACGTGCATACAAACACACACCTGTGAACACAGACAAACACATAAACACACACACACCTGCAAACACGCACACACGCCACATGAGAGTTGATTGCACACAAGGGCACACTGGTCAGACATGGCTCCCAGGGATTATGGGTAATGTAGTCTTTGATGCCACATCTGGTAGCTGTCTGGGTGATGAAGGGTGAGCCGCACTCTGGGGCACCTGGGGACAGTGTGGTTGGTTAGCAGGCAGAAGCTCCATGGTCATCTGTCCAGCTATTGAATTCAGTCCTGGCAGGTGGAGCCCTCTGGTATTACTGTGTCTGCACTGCAGCCCCTGATTTACAATACTTCAGATAAGTCTCTCAGATAAAACACACACAGAGAAAAGGGTTATTGCCAGATGCTGCTGACACAGTCCTTCACATCTAATGAAGCGTAAATTCTCATGTGTGTGTTTGGAGAGAACCATCATGGCCTCTGCTTCCACCCTCCTTAACCTCCCTCTCCCCATCTCTGCTCTCCCCATCATCCTGCCTCTCAACTTGACCTCCGTCTCCTCCGTCTCCTCCTCCCTGCGGCCCCTCACTCTCTCTCATCATCCCCAGCTGGCTCTTCTGTTTCAGGCCTACAGAGAAGGTTAACCCTGCAAATAGGTACTGAGTCATGCAGCCTTCAGAAGCACGCCGTCAACAGAGGCGAAGCTCCTGAGCGGATGAGCCTGCGTGAGCATGTGTTTCCGTGTGGGTGCTTGGCCAGGTAACTCTGTCCACTGAAAACTTCAGAATCAGACACACACACACACTTCCTGTAGGAAGAGAGTCCTTCTCTGTTTGGCGGCTCTGCTCTCTTCCTCTGCAACAGCTGCAATCCTCAGCCAGCACCCACTCTGAACACAGACCTGTGTGTGTGTGTGTGTGTGTGTGTGTGTGTGTGTGTTGGAGAGAGAAAAACAAAGAGAGGGAGAGAAGAGATGAGAGAAAGAGAGAGAGGGGAAAGAGAAGAGAGAGAGAAAGAAAGGGAGAAAAAGAGAGAATTGAGGAGAGAGGGAAAGTAATATAGAGCTCTTGTGTAGGTATTTGTTTGGTGTGCGCGCATGAGGAGGGCAGCGGAATGGAGAGAGCTGGTGTGTGTCTGTGTGTGTCTGTATGCGTGTGTGTGTGTGTTAGAGAGAGAGCGTAAGACACAGTAGGGTGAATGAATATGCGATGATTTATACTCACTCCACACCTCCATTGTGTTAACAGCTGCTTTGGAACGATGTGATCATGAGGCAGTAGTCATTAGGTAATCAGTGTGTGTGTGTGTGTGTCGGGGTCTGGGTGTGCGAGAGAGAGCGAGAGAGAGAGAGAGAGAGAGAGAGAGAGAGAGAGAGAGAGACATCAAACAATGAACTGCTGCTATCAGGCTTTTCCATGGAAAACTGGTGCAATAATAGCCAATTAGCCAGCGGTTCTGGAGGTCTGATGCACCCTCACACAAGGGCCTGCCTGAAATGGTCCAAACACTAGCTGAGAGTGGAGTTTGTTGAATATAGATCAGTCTGGAGCGAGGCACACCAGCACACTAACCCGTCAGAAGGGACTGTCTCTACTGAAGTCAGCCTGAGCGTCCCTGGAGCTGGTTCCCTGTCTGTCTGGTCACACCTCCTGCAGCTCGCTGCCCTCAGACATGATCATATGAAGTGGAAGCTCCTAAACACGGCGACGACCAGGGGAAGTAGACGTTCCTGTTATTGTTATAGGGTGGTGTGAGCGAAACACACAGAAACACACACACACGCTCAGACACACACACACGCAGACACACACAACTACTGCCTACACACGCATACACACACACACATATGAACACACACACACACACGGTCACAGGGATCAGCGTGGAGGGAGATTGGTTCAGTCTTCGTGGTTTATTTCCTGCCCCTCCCTTCTGGAAATACAGAGCAGAGAGGTCAGACTTCAATTCCAGCGTGTGTGTGTGTGTGTGTGTGTGCAAGAGCATGCCCCTCCTACTTGGCTGTCGAGAGTGTGTGTGTGTGAGAAGGAGTTGATCTCCCCCCCCACCCCGCAGTTCCTCCGGAGACGAGCAGGATTAGCAGGACTCATGCTGCTGTAAATGCGATGACATGGTCAGCTCAGCAGGGGGGCAGGTGGTGAACTGACCCCCCCCTGACCTCCAGAGCTCCCCCTGACCTCCAGAGCTCTCCCACTCAGGACTGACAGCATGGACAGAGCCCAGAATCACCACAGGTCATGTGATGTCCCTGGAGGAGAGATGGGAACGCAGCGCTCGTTTTGTTTTGGGAGGTCTGCAGTGGTGTGCTCTTTGTTCCAGTTCAAAACATCCGGGCGGAGCTCTGTGTGTGTGTGTGTGTGTGTGTGTGTCTGTCTGTTTGTGCTGGGAGAGAGAGATAGAGAGTGAGTGAGTGAGAGAAAGGGCGAGATAGAGCGAGAGAGAAACAGGAGTGAAGAGTGTGTGCTGTGACAGTCATGTGTTAGCATTGTGTTCATGTGACTTGAGAAACTGACGGCTGTGGTGTGTGTGTGTGTGTGTGCCAGTATGACAGGTGCCCTGTACTTTATGGACTGTCACACACAGGGGGTATCTCATTACTGCTCAACAGTACTGAAAGACACAGAGCAAGAAGGTGGTGGAGGGGTGGAGTGGAGAGGGGTGGGGGGGGGGGGGTGGCTGCCAAGGACAACTCTATATATGTGAAGCAGATATTCCAATTCTCTTTTTCCCCTCTTACCTTTTGTATCCCCTGCCTGCCTCCCTCCCTCCCTCCCTCTCTCCCTGCGTGCCTCCCTCCCTCCCTCCCTGCCTCCCTCCCTCCCTCTCTCCCTGCGTGCCTCCCTCCCTCCCTCCCTGCCTGCCTCCTTCCCTCCCTCCCTCTCTCCCTGCGTGCCTCCCTCCCTCCCTCCCTCCCTCCCTCCCTCCCTCCCTCCCTCCCTCCCTCCCTCCCTCCCTCCCTCCCTCCCTGCGTGCCTCCCTCCCTCCCTGCCTGCCTGCCTCCCTGCCTGCCTCCCTGCGTGCCTGCCTCTCTGCCTCTCTGCCTCTCTGCCTCCCTCCCTCCCTCCCCCTCTTTGCCTCCCTCTCTCCCTGCGTGCCTCCCTCCCTCCCTCCCTGCCTCCCTGCGTGCCTCCCTCCCTCCCTCCCTGCGTGTCTCCCTCCCTCCCTCCCTCCCTGCCTCCCTGCCTCCCTCCCTGCCTCCCTCCCTCCCTCCCTCCCTCCCTGCGTGCCTCCCTCCGTGTCTCCCTCCCTCCCTTCCTGCGTGCCTGCCTGCCTGCCTCCCTCCCTCCCTCCCTGCCTCTCTGCGTGCCTCCCTCCCTGCCTCCCTGCCTGCCTCCTTGCATCCCTCTCTCCCTCCCTCCCTGCCTCCCTCCCTGCCTGCCTCCCTGTCTCCCTGCCTCCCTGCCTCCCTCCCTCCCTCCCTCCCTGCCTCCCTGCCCCCCTCCCTCCCTCCCTGCCTCCCTGCCCCCCTCCCTGCCTGCCTCCCTGCCTCACTCCCTCCCTCCCTCCCTGCCTCCCTCCCTGCCTCTCTCTCCACACCGCTCCTTTGCTTTCAGGACTGTTCAGCAGCGTCCACATCGTAGATCTGTGACTCATTGAGCCACGTACCTGATTGATAGAAAAATCATTACTGTTGCCTGATAGAACCCCCTCAATGTCTTTTTCTCATTCACTCTCCCTGTCCCTTTCCCCCTCTCCTCTTTCTCTCTCTGTCTATTTCTCCATCTCTTTCTATGTCTGTCTGTCTCTTTCTGTCTTTCTCTCTCTCCTTCTCTCTCTCTGTTTCTCCTCTTCTTCTCTCCAAGGCCTGTTATTTATGCCACATTACAGCATCGAGAACTGAACTGAAAGATTTCCCTTGACGCAGCCAGACGCAACCTTTCCTCCCTGTTCTCTCCTTCCATCATCCCCTTTCCTCTCCTCCCTCCTCTCCTGTCCTCTCTCACTCCCTCATCCTCTCCTCTCTCCTCCTCTCCTCTCCTCCCTCTTCTCCACTCTCCTCTCCTCCTCTCTCAGCAGGTTTTTGAATCGTTTCTTCTTCTCCTCTCTCCCCTCCCTCAGCTCCCCTCTGCTCTAACAGTGGCTCTCAGCGCTGTGGACGCATCACGACTAAAGTGATAAACGCCAGACAGCGATCATCGGCGTCAACAGATGAAAGCCCATTTGAGAGCCTCTCGGACCGTGACTCACGCCCAAGACCAGGTGAAAACGACTGCGTTCCCTCAGACACAGCAGAGAAGAGGAGGAGACAACTGAACCATTCCTGGAACGAGATCTGAGGAAGAGGTTGTTGACGAAGCAATCTGTCTGGATTAAGAAGACTGGAGGGTGGACAGAGAGAGAGAGGAGAGTATCGGTGAGTGTCTGGTTCAATCCTAAATCTCCTGCTTTTGTGTTTTCCCATCGCTACGACGTCTTGCGTGAGTATTCCTGAGAGCACAAGCCGCGTGTTTAGAAAGCCTCAGCTTCAGACTACTTCAGACAAGGCTGCTCAGCGTCTGTGGAAGATCTGAAATAAGACACCAGTCTGAGAGGCAAATCCAGGGTTGCTGTCGTTTCTCAAGCGAGACAAACCGTTGGATCTGGATTTTTCATGTTCTCAGCTAAGGTAACTTTGTTCGGTGTCTTTCTGTGTGTGTGTGTGTGCTTAGGGTGTGTGTGTCTCTGCATGTGTGTGTCAATATGTGTGTGTTAGGATGTGTGTAGGTGGGTATTTGTGTGTGTGTGTGAGTGAGAGAGTGTGTTTTGTTTCTCATTGGATTGAAAGGTCAGACCTGCAGTGCAGACAGAGCTCATCTCACACACACACACACACACACACACACACACACACACACACACACACACACACACACACACAAACCATACACACATTCACACACACTGCTCCTCAGGGACGGAGTGTGAATGTTCAGGGGTAAGGATGGTGCGTGTGTGTGTGTGTGTGTGTGTATCTGTATTTGTGTGGTTCCTCAGGCAGACTGGAAAGAGGAGCACTTTGGCTAAAACTCTCCTCCTTCCCATGACCCCTGAAGTGCTGCTGGAATGTGTTCATCTTCTGTCCTGCCAAACCTGCTCTCCACCTCTCCCCCCAACCACCTCTCCTCCTTTACCCCAACCACATCTCCTCCTCTACCCCAACCACATCTCCTCCTCTACCCCAACCACCGCTCGTCCTCTCCCAAACCACCTCTCCTCCTCTCCCCAACCACTTATGGGCGAAGCTAGTTCTGGCAACGACACTCGGGCTGCCCGCGTCATCACTCAGTCATCAAGTACATATCATCATTCATTCACATAACTCTTCATACACTCAGCATACACTTCACTCATTCAGTACACTATTACTCATCACACACCGCAGTTCACGTACAGTAACAGTTCAAGCACACAGGTAGCGCAAACAATCAATCATGAACACACCTGACCTGGCTAGTGCAAGCCCATTGGGGCTCCGCCCGGTAAGACTGCCTTAAAAGGCTGCGCGGATATCCAACACTCACTCAGAACGGTTAGGATCATTACTGTTGCCTCCCACCACCATCCCCTTTCTCCCCCGGTCGTCTGTCTGTCTGAATTTATGCATATCTGTATGTCTGTCTGTCTGAATTTATGCATATCTGTATGTCTGTCTGTCTGAATTTATGCATATCTGTATGTCTGTCTGTCTGAATTTATGCATATCTGTATGTTTGTCTGTTTGAATTTATGTATATCTGTCTATCAGGGGGATTATATATCTATTGCTCCATGCCTCATGTCATATATGTGTGCACGTATGTGTCGCTCGAGGCGGTAGGGAGCGCTTCCCCTTAGACATTCCACTCCGCCAAAATCAAACATATTCCATGTATGGTTATCAATAAATATTCTTTATATCAATCATCACGTGAGTGTCTTGACTGAACTCCCTCTCTCCCCAACCACTTCTCCCTCTCTCTCCAACCACCTCTCCTCCTCTACCCCAACCACCTCTCCTCCTCTCCCCAACCACCTCTCCCTCTCCCCAACCACCTCTCCCTCTCTCCCCAACCACTTCTCCCTCTCTCCCCAACCACTTCTCCCTCTCTCTCCAACCACCTCTCCTCCTCTACCCCAACCACCTCTCCTCCTCTCCCCAACCACCTCTCCCTCTCCCCCCAACCACCTCTCCTCCTCTCCCCAACCACCTCTCCTCCTCTCCCCAACCACCTCTCCTCCTCTCCCCAACCACCTCTCCCTCTCTCCCCAACCACCTCTCCCTCTCTCCCCAACCACCTCTCCCTCTCTCCCCAACCACCTCTCCCTCTCTCCCCAACCACCTCTCCCTCTCTCCCCAACCACTTATCCTCCTCTCCACAACCACCTCTCCTCCTCTCCCCAACCACTTCTCCCTCTCTCCCCAGCCACCTCTCCCTCTCTCCCCAACCACTTCTCCTCCTCTCCCCAACCACCTCTCCCTCTCTCCCCAGCCACCTCTCCCTCTCTCCCCAACCACCTCTCCCTCTCTCCCCAACCACCTCTCCTCCTCTCCACAACCACCTCTCCTGCTGCTGTTATTGCGTCTCACCTGCGTATCCTGAAGTCTTGTTTTGTGGTCCAGTTTGCCCCATTGACAAATCAGTCTTGCAAATCCAGTTTTAATTATGGGATGTTTTGCTGACCTGCTTCCCCCTTTCCCTCCAACACACACACCCCATCCCTGCCTCATTAAATCATAACAAATAAAGGACCAAATTGAACTGTAATAGGATTATTGATTGGGTGGTTGAGTAACTGAGACTATTTGGAACGGTGTGTTATGAACTGTGTGTTGGTGCGTGATTCAGTGAGTGTCTCAGTGAGTGTGTATGATTCAGTGAGTGTGTCTGTATGCTACTTCGGCATGTAATATCAAAACCTGCCTTTCTACGCAACAGCAGTTTAAACAGGCTTTAAAATGACCTTTTTGTAGGTTAAGGGTCAGAGTCGGGGATAGACTCGGGGTCAGAGTTAGGGTCATTTAAGGTTTCATTTGATGCTGAGGTTCAGGTGAAATCCATGGAAGGTCATCTATAACCACCATGTTGTTCAGAATGAAACGTACATTCACATCAACGCTCAACACATGACTGAAAGATTTCTTTATCTTAAGGCCAAATCCTCTCAGAAGTCACAAGGCCGATGCTGAAGTAATATTTGTTTGTTTGATGACTGAATTTTCTGAATTTGATTCTGACTGAATCAAAGGTTCTTCCTTCTCATTCAGACAACAGAACAATTTCACAGTCTCATATTCCAAGTCCCACCCATAATAGATTATAAGAAATTGTCCTTGTGTGTGTGTACATCTGTGTGTGTGTATATCTGTGTGTGTACATATGTGTGTGTCGGTGTACTCAAGCAATAATCCTTCTCACATTGTGTCAGTTGAATTTTCTCAGTCGGCAGTCTGCTCATGCCGACATATTTCATTTCTGTCAGAGAGAAAGAACGCTCGTCCCAAACTATGGATGCATGCAGCCTATCTTTCACACCGCCCCCTCCCCTCCCCCTCCCCTCCCCCAGCCAGAGGTGTACAGAGCTGGTGTTCAGCATGTGTGCTTGTCTCTGTGCCATGTCGTTCTGTAAGCCTGACTGTGTTCGTCTGCAAGGCTGTGAAAACGCAGCAGTCATGATAGCCACACTACCCCTCCCTGTGATATATCTGCAAATCCTCCCTCACTTTCTGCCATTTGTCTCTCTCTCTCTCTGTCCCTCCCACCCTCCCTCACCCTCTCACTCCCTCCCGCTCCTTTCTCTCTCTCCGCTCTCTCTCCCTCCCCTCCTCTTTCTCTCTCTTGTTCTCCCTCCCTCCTCTCTTTCTATCCCTTCCTCCCCTCCTCTCTCTCCCTCTCCCTCCCCTCCCTCCTCTCTCTCTCTCTCTCTCTCTCACTCCCTCTCTCTCTCCCTTTCTATTCTTGCTCCAGCCATCACATACTCTCAGAGATTACAGCCGTCATTATGGTCCTGTCCCATCATCCAATCAGAGATCTTCTTTTTTAAAGAGAGAGAGAGAGAACTGGAGAGAAGTGGGGAGAAGGGTGAAGGAACACGAAGACTGAGTGAAAAGGAGGAATGAGGTGTGAGAGGTGGAACAAGACAGGAAACGAGAGTGTAGGAGGTGTGAGACAGGACATTCATCCAGCGGGGATGTAGAAAAGCTCAAAGAGAAGGAGAGGTTTGAGATGAACATGGGCCAGACAAATAGGATCAAAAGATGCCTTGTCCCAGAAAGAGAGACATAAAACAGAGAGAGAGAGACAGACAGAGAAAGGAACAGAGAGACAGAGACAGACAAAAGAGGGAGAAAGAGAGACAGAGAGGGAGAGTGACAGAAAAAGAGGGAGAGTGACAGAAAAAGAGGGAGAAAGAGACAAAGAGGTTAACATCTGCCCCTGAGCCACCTTCACAGCCATCTGCTTGCTGTTCTGCTTGATAAGTCAAACATTAGCCATGGCTTTGCACTCCAAACGTTTTCAGGATCCATACCTAGAATACGGCTGCTAAATGTGTCACAGTTAAAGCCATGTTTACATCTCTCAGTAGGTTGCACGCCACATATTCTTCAAACCTAAACGACTGTAGCTCATCTGCACGGGTTTTCTCTGTGCTGGTGGGCACAGACAGTGCCAGAGAGTGGGGAGGTGATGAGTGAAACCATGACTACCACCAAGAACACACTCGCTTCTCAGCTGCTCGCCTTGAGTTCTCGCTAGACTGAAGAACATAACAGCGATACCAACTTTGTTTTGACGCAGGGTTTCAAATGGTGTTATTCTCTTTCTCTCTCTCTCTCTCTCTGTATATGTCTCTGGAGAGGTGGAGAAGGCAAGGGAAGAGAGGGATAGGAGGTGAAATAAAATACAATTTTATTATTTGAAAAAACAAATTGTGGAGAAAAAATTTAAGTCTCTTTGGATAACAGCTGTAGGAATCTACCAATCAAAACTAGGTTTAGAATAGACCAATGAAGACAGCCGTAAGAATAGACCAATCAAAACACAATCTCTCTCACTAAAACCCAACATGGCTACCATAAGCACAGCAATATGGGACGTTCCTAATGGGAGAGACGGAGAAGGGGAGCGATGGAGAGGGAGGGAAGGAGGGAGGGGGGGGTGAGGCAGAGATGGTCTGGCTGCCTCTCCCGGAGGCCCGCAGGGGGAGAGGTATAGAATTAGTGTCAAGGAATCACAAATTATGTATGGATCTAGCCAGTGATACACGCTTGTGTTAGCTTGTGTGTGTGTCCGTGTGTCCGTGTGTTATAGGTGGTAATGTCCTCATGCATTAGTAAAGGCCAGATTGACTGGCATGTCACTGGGGTTAGTGTCCCACGACATCAGAGTAGATTAAGGATCTGCGGTTGCCACAACCAAGGGTAATACTTCACACACACACACGCACCCCTATCTCTCTCACACATACACACACACACAAAAAACACACACATACGCACTTCTCTCTCTCTCACACACACACACACACAAACACACACACCCCTCTCTCACTCTCACACGCACACACACACACACACACACGCACACACACACACCAAGATTTCAGTCCTAGTCTGTGTAAAGGACTAACGTTTTCCTCCAGGTCTAAACCTGGTCTCCCACGCACCCCAACTCACCGCATGGCTCAGGAAAAAGGACAGGAGAGCTGAAGAAGTACAGAAGGGAGGGAGAGGAGAGGAACACAGGAGAGAGAAGACAGGAGAGGGAAATAACTCAGCAAGACAAGTAAAGTGAGCATGCAGGCAAGAGAGAGGACGTGGAAGTGAAGAGGTTTTCTGTCCAAGACAGAAAACATGAGACCCTGTTAAACCACACAGACAAATCCCACTGCACTCTGGAGAGGGAGAGGGAGAGAGAGAGAGAGAGAGAGCGAAACAGGGAGGGAGGGAGGGAGGGAGGGAGGGAGGATAAGGGGAGATAGAGAGGGTGAAGAAGGGATGGCGAGAGAGAGAAAAAGAGAGAGGGAGATAGAGAGAGTAAAGGGGGGGTGGAATCAAAGTGAAAGAGTGAGAGAAACAGATCATTTGTCCTTTCATGTGTAAACCATATTTCTTCTTTACAGATCAGATAAAGAAATTAATTAAGAGATTATGTGTGAAGATGGGTTCTGGGGGTGAGAGAGATAGCATCAGTAGGGTGTGTGTGAGTGTGTTGGAAGTCTGCCCCCGAGAGGGAGAAGAGCAAGAGAGACCACGAGATGACTATGACGAGATGAGCTACAGAGGGATGGAGAGGCAGGGAGTGTGAGAGAGAGACAGGCCTCCGTTCTGTGAAGCGAGCTATGCAGTTACGTAAGCTGACCTATCTTTTGCTGTAATCAGATCAGAATGCCTGCAAACTAATCCTGAAACAACGAAAAAACAAGCGCAAAGTCAGCCTGCCCCAAAAAGAAACAGAGAGAAAGAGACAGAGATAAAACAGAGGGGCAAACAGCCTTCGATAAGTCTGGTAGCGAAGGCATACGGATCAGAGGCTATTACTGACTGCATCATCCCCAGCGCGTGTGTGTGTGTACAGATATGTGTCTTGTATGTGTGCGTGTGCTGGGAGCAGAGCCTAAACACATTTATTGACAGGCCTATTTTAACATGCTCCCTCCCTCCCCTCCCTCCCTCCCTCCCTCCCTCCCTCCCTCCCTCCCTCCCTCCCTCCTCCACTCTCTCACCACGCCTCTCTTTCTCTCCACACTGCCTTTCTCCTCATTTCCCATTCTACCTGTATAATTAGCATCGCATGTTTCACAAGTTTAACACTATTTCTTTATCCCTCCCTTTCTACACCCCCCGGGGTGTTATAGACATCGCTCTCTGCGTGCTGCGATTAATCTGTGTTCTGCTGTGCGTGTTCTGTGTGTGCGCCTGTTTTGTGGTTTGTGGGTGTTTGTTTAAATTACTTTTAATTGTCTACAGTTCAGAATCCCTACTCCTTCACCCTCCCTCCCTCTTCTCTCTATTTCCTCCGGTTTCTTGTCTTTTTTTTTAAACGGAATTTCTCCATCCTCTATGGAGAAAACATGTTCCTTTCATGAGTATGTTCCGTCATCATTTTAGCGACAATACAGCCCCCCTCCCGCATGTTGATGTGGTGTGGATGTGGTGGTCATGTATACATGTAGTATAGATATCGTACGGCTGTGGCATCTGGCTGACAAAACAGGCCCTTCGGTCAAGGACACGATCTTTAGTGCGAGCCTACTAGCCAAAGAGACTTTGACACAATTGTAAAGGTGCTCCATTTGGGCTAGCCTCCAAAAGCTCCTAGATTCAGACCTATTCTACTTTTTCAAATGGGACGCCCCACATCGTAGCAGAAAAGTGGAGCACACTATATGAGGAAGAGTGTGTCGACTGAGACCTAGCCCTGGGTTATTTTAAACCTGGGAAACATGTCAGGGTTATACTATCTAGGTAACTAAAATGTATTGAGTTAGCCTAGCTAGGTAGCTTAGCTCGGTTTAGCTAGTAAACCTATGGGAATTTTATTTTTGGTGTTAAGTATCAACACAATAGTTAGCTTGATAGCCTAGCATCCATAAGTAACTAAAGTGACCCAATAGAAGAAAGAACTAAAGGTTTGAAAGTTGTGCTGGATAGTTTTTGTTTTCTGTCAGGTGTGATTTGATGTGTTTGATGATGGTGGTATTCTTTCTAACTGATAGTCATTGTTTGTTACCAGTAACTAATATTGTGAAATCAACACTCTCACCCTATCTCTCTCTCTCTCTCTCTCTCTCTTTACCGGTCTTTCTCGCTCACTCTCTTTATCTTTTTTAACCAGACTCTCTCTCACTCTAACAGTCATCCTCTATCTTTCTCACTCATTCTCCCATTTTCATACTTTCTCTCTTTTCTTGTTCTCTCTCTCTCTCTTGCCTTCATTCAAATAGGCGTTATTAGCCCAGTTAGCTGTAGCGGTTGCTAAATGAACTCATTAAATGGCCTTAATGACTAAGGGATCCCATTAGATTAGTTTATCCATGGTTTAGAAACCAGTCCAAACAGAACGAACACATCTGGCGCTAATCGAACATGAGTGTCTATTCATTCTATTCCGCTCTATTCATTCTATTTCCAATGGTTCACCTATAAGCAAGTATTAACAACCAACTATGTTTGTGTTACAGTGCTTTTAAGTGTTGAGAGGGATCGTGCTGGAAAAGGGATGAATCGGAAATCTGTCCGCAGCTAAACTGCAGGTGTCGCCCGCTTCCTCCTGACAGACGCGTTTGAAGTCTCCGTCTATGGTTTCCAGGCGTGGACGGTGTGACATGCTGCACACGGCACGCAGGGCCAGTCGAAAACCTCAAACAAAGAAATTGTCGAAGAAATTGTTCGGCTATTTATGTTTCTACTCTACTTTAACTGTGCCAGGGTGGCAGAGGTGGGTGTTTGGTGGCAGCAGTGAGATGAAGGCTACAGATTTCATCTTTTTTAATTGGGACTCGCATCTAGCTGGGGGAGGGGGGGGCGGTTTGTGGGTGGGGAGGGGCGAGGGATAATTAGGGGAAGTTGCCTCCTCCCGTCAGGATGACTGTGGAGTGTGAGCAGGTCGAATAACGACACCATGACTAATGCAGCCTAGGGAACCGTGACCATGCAGCCACAATGAGGCCGTCGCTCCTAATGCGGACCCGTTTCCTGTCCCTCCCACCTCTTTGACTGGGGGCCTGTCTTTATTCCAGTCCTCTTTCCTCTCACTTCCTGTCTTCTCTTCTCTCACTTCCTGCCCTGGCATATGGTTGGTTGGTTTGCCTGTTGTTATTGGTAACCAGGTCATTAAACTGAGTGATGGAGGAGAATGTAGGGAAGTGAATGTAGATGGAGATTTTATATAGAAGGATCAAGAGGGGGATGAAAATGAAGGATAGCAAGAAAATGAACAAGGCGAAGCTTTGTAGACGAACATATGGAAGCGGGGGCAGTGTACTCCCCTGGGGGGGGGGGGGGGGGGGGGGTAGGGACATCTTTCACAGGGAGAAGACCGAGGTTTGCCAGAGAAAAACGAATTCCCATTATTTCTGAAAACAACACCTGCAGCTGAGGAGAAACAGAGTGATGGAGCAATGAAGAGCGGAGGAGAGACTGACTGAGAGCCGGCCAGGGGAGGGAGGGAGGGAGGGAGGGAGGGAGGGAGGGAGGGAGGGAGGGAGGGAGGAGGGAGGGGAGATGGGTGTAGATGAGCAAAAGACCGGAAACAAGAGTGCATTAAGGAGAAAGATGATGTGTGAGAGGAAATGGGGAGACCAATTAGGATTAATGAAGGCCACATTTGGAAGATGGGACGACCAGTCTAGAGAGAGTTGTTGAGGTGGGAACACAGCATGGTGATGAATGAAACCTGTTCTGTCCAGGTCACTGGTATGTCCTGTTTGGTTCCAAACTATCCAGTCCAGCATTTCTGCAGCCGATCTCTGGCTGTGTTTCCACATCTTCATCGGATACGTGACAGAGTCTGTGCTGTCTAATTGTAAAAACAATCAAGTGTTTAATGTGAACACCCGGAGTGTAAAAATAAAAATGAGCCTACCAGAGGCGTCGATGAACCCAAATTCATAAGAATCAGATCTTGCGTGATTCACAAGAGGCCATATCCTGGTTTAGACATTCTTTTAGAACTTTCCGGACAGGAAAAAGGATTAATGTATATTGTGTGTGTGTGTGTGTGTGTGTGCGTGTGCGTGCGTGCGTGTGTGTAGGTGTGTGTGTGTATGTGTGAATTGTTAGTGTTTGGTAATAATATATATATGTACCTTCACTAGCCTTCAGCTGTGCCATGTCTTTGCAGGAGTGTGTGTGACAGATCTGTTCATCCTTGTGGCAGCGAGTTAAAACAGAGGTCATCAATGTGTGAGAAAGCTTGACATCCTCTGTAACACCTTGTACACCACTCTGACACTATGGCCAGACACTCTTGTCATTTTTATCTTCTTGGTTCTTTTCTCTCGTCCTCTCTGTCTCTCCTCCCCTCCCTATCACTCTTCTTCTCTGTCTTGTATATATCATTCAGGTACCATGTCTCTCAACGAACATACTCTCATTCTTGCACTTTTCCATCTCTCTCTCTCTCTCTCTCTCTCTCTCTCTCTCTCTCTCTCTCTCTCTTTCTCTTACAAATTGACAGTAATCCCTCTGTCTATACTTCCCTTTTCCTGTCTCTCCTTTTACCCCCCACCCTCTCTCGCTCTCTCTCTCTCTCTCTCTCTCTCTCTCTCTCTCTCACTCTCTCTCTCTAACTCACTCACTCACACACACATACACGCAAACACACTAACCTAACCTCTGTCAACCTGTGTAATTGAAAAATGGTGGCTGTGGAGATTAAGTGCAGCTTAGCTCGCTGACATGAGTGTGTGCGTGTGTATGTGTGTGTTAGACTGTGTGAGCCTGTTATATTGCTGCACAGCTACCAGCAATCGCTCCGCCAACATTTTGAAACATTTCTTCATTTCTCTTTTGTTTGGAACACACACGCATGCGCACACACACTCATACACACACACACACACACACACACACACACACACACACAAAGGGAGCTGGAGCAGATGTTTACCACTGGCTTCTTGCCCTATACAGGCATTATGGTCACAGTGTCCACTACACACACACACACACACACACACACTCCAGTATTACTGTTGGTCAGACCTGACTGGTATTGAACTGACCAGCATGTTCGTCAAACATCTCTACACATCTGCTGTGATAATCCTCTCTCCACCCCTGGACTGAGCTACAGACGCGTCTGTGTCTGTGTGTGCAGAATTCTTATTGCCAAAATGAAACACTGCTCCGTTGCATGTAAGCTTCCAAAGGCTGAATATTGAGACGCACGCGTGCGGACTCACAGACGCCAACCTTTCATTCGCGCGCAGATGCTAATTCATGGTAGTAGCGCGAGCGAGCAAGCGTGAAGCTTGGGTTTAGTTAAGGCCTCTCTGTGTAAGCGCGTGACAGGGGGGGAGGGGGGGGGGGCACCAGAGCGGCGGGGAGACATCTGTGGTAGCAGCAGGAGAGGGCGAAGGCAGCCCCTAGCAACAGCAGCCTGCAGTACAGGGTGCTCAGCAGCCTTCTGAAGCTAACCAGGTCTAGTTGGGGCAGTAGCTGGATGGGAGCAGCGGGACACAGAGAGGGGTAGAAAAGGTGTTTGGTGGTGGGGGTGGGGGGGGGGTGGGGGGGTTCTATGCTGTGGTTTCTGATTTGATGGTCTCATGCTAGTTTAGTGGTGTGGTGAAACGAGGTGTGTGTAAATGTGTGTGTGTGTGATCACACCTGCTCTTCCCTCTTATGTAACACGTCATCCTGGACTCTCACAGCTCGGTCTGGGTGATTGACAGGTGGAGTGTCAATGAGTCAGAGGAGAGAGGAATGCCCTGTCATTACTCCCCTGGGACACAGCGCCAAGAGCCCGGGAGTCCAGATGATACGTGTGTGTGTGTGTGGGAGGGTAGGTGTGTGTGTGTGTGTGTGTGTGGGAGGATAGGGTGTGTATGTGTGGGGGAGGGATGGTGCAATAAAACAGTCTCCCTGGCATTTACTCTGCAGGAAAGAGACATTCCTCCATTTATCTCTCTCTCCCTCTCGTATGTCCTCACCTCTCTCTCTCTCCCTCTCTCCCTCTTTCTCCCTCTCTCTCTCTCCCTCTCTCCCTCTCTCCCTCTCTCTCTCTCTCTCTCTCTCCCTCTCTCCCTCTCTCCCTCTTTCTCCCTCTCCCTCTCTCTCTCTCTCCCTCTCTCCCTCTCTCCCTCTCTCTCTCTCTCTCTCTCTCTCTCTCTCTCTCTCTCTCTCTCCTCCCTCCCTCCCTCCCTCCCTCTCTCTCCCTCTCCCTCTCTCTCTCTGCTGTGTCCCCCATCTCTCCATGGGACTGGGATTTTTAATGAAGAGGAGATTAAAAGATAAATGGCCAGGTGCTTCTCTCTCCCCCTTGTTCCCGTTCTTCCTCATTTCTCGCTCTCTGTTTACGTTCACTTCCTGTTTCTTTACCGCCTCCCTTGTTCTCCACCTCCCCAGCGTCCGGCCGCTGCAGTTTGTTCTTTCTTTTCTTCCATCCTTCCTTCATCTTTCTTTTTTTAAGCTTCCCGTCAAGGTTCTCTGTCATAACTGGATCTCTCTTTCTTCTTCCATAACCCTGTTTTTCCACCCAGAATTAATATTTTTCCTGCCCTTTCTTCTCTCTCGCTCTCTTGTCCTCTATCTCTCTATCTCTGTCTCTCTTTCTCTCTCATCCCTCCCTTCTCCCTCATTCCCTTGACCCAGACTACACGTCCTCGTTACATTACGAATGCTAGTGATTGGAAACAACCCTTGAGCACAGTTGTTTACATTACTGGAGATATGAACATGTAAACCACGTGTTTAACTGTCAGCTAGGGTTATGCTAGCTGTGGTTACAGTGCAAGTGCAGGGATGATGCGTTCTTTCAGAGTGTGTCACAATATTGTACTGAGCCTTCATTTAGAAAGTCTTATTTACAAACAATCACGTTAATAAGCATGTTATAATACTTCCTAATACTCTTGTTAACTTCCTACGAATGGTTATCTTATTTTACAATAACACTGAGCCTATTCAGAACCCTAGTCCTGATTCTAAACCTCTATCCATGCTCTTTGATCCAGAGTGGGACCTATCATTGTCGAGGTAGACCCTGTTCCCACCAGCTCTTTGACAGGGTGGCTGTACCCTGGGTAAGCACTGACCGCCGATGTTAAAAGCTCAGTTTACCGTCGAGCGGAGGAACTGAAGTGAAGTTCAAACTGCTTCCTGTCTCCTCCTTCAGCGGCACCTCTATCTCTCTTCCCTGACTGTCTCACCCCTCCCTCTCCCTCTACTCCTCCTTTCTCATCTCTCTCTCTCTCCTTCTCTCTTTCTCTCTCTCACTCTCTCTCTCTCTCTCTCTCTCTCCGCTGTCTCTCCTTCTCTCGGTCTCCCTCTTTTTCTCTCCTCCTCTCTCTGTCTCTCATTCCCTCCATGTCTTTAATGCCTGCAGCCAGCCACTGGCCTAGATTATGAGGAGCGCAGACGGATCAAGCCTGTAGTCAGAGAAACAGAACAACACAATAGAAGGAGGAAATCATAGGAACATTACAGGCACAGGCTGCACACAAAATCCAATTACATTTCTGCCAAAACACTAGCTGCAAACACACCCCAGACACACCTTCATCTCTCTCTCATTTTCACACACACACACACACACACACACACACACACACACACACACACACACACACCCAAACACACACACACAGATCTGACTGTTACATAAGGGGTTAGGGGTGCTAAGTTCGTTTTATCTACGGAACACACTCTTTGATTGAGAACCTGATACCATATCTTCTTAAGAAGAAGAGGATATATCTGACACAGGCATGAACACAGAGAGAGAGATGGACTGCATGGTGAAAGGTAGAAGGAAGGGTTAAAGGTCAGGAGTTTTTTTGAGAGTTTGGCAGGTCACATGGTCACATGGGAGGAGCTTTGGGGGACTGACAGAAAGGTGGACACAAGAGGGAGGATGAGAGGAGTGAGGAGAGAGGCAGGTGCCAGAAAAGAGTGATGGAGGAGTCGGGGGAGAGGAGGTGGAGGGGGAGGAAAGGGGAAGGAGGAGAAGAGAAAAGAGAAATGGGAAGAAAACATAGAGGGAAAGATAGAGAGAGACTGAGAGAGACAGAGAGAGACAGGGGGGGGGGGGGTCATTGTCGGAAGCATTTGTGTGTGTGTCCTGGTCGTGCCCCTTCACCTCAGGCTGTGATGATGAAGGTTTAAACTTTTCATCGCAGAAGCCGATTGGTACAGTAAGCTCCCTGTGGCTGTTGATTGAAGGATTGGGGAGAGGAGTGGCAAGGAGATGGCAGGTGTGCAGGAAGTGTGTGTGGTGTGAGAGAGAGAGACGGGGAGAGACACAGGGAGAGACACAGGGAGAGAGAGATAGCGTATACAGAGAGTTTGTGTATGTGTGTGTGTGTGTGTGTGTGTGTATGTGTGTGAGAGAGAGAGAGACGGTGTGTGTGTGTGTGTGAGAGAGAGAGAGAGAGAGAGAGAGTGTGCATGTGAGAAAGAGAGAGAGAGAGAGAGAGAGTGCATGTGAGAGAGAGAGAGAGAGAGAGAGAGAGAGAGAGAGTGCATGTGAGAAAGAGAGTGAGGCATCCCTCTCCAAGGAGGGTGGGCGCTGGCTGGGTGGTTATGTGGAGTGTGTTGGTTAAATCATGACAATGACCTGGCTCCTCCGCGCACACCACGCCTCACGCTCGGCCATGTCATTACTTACACCAGCCTGTCAGCCCTAATTCAACAGGCTGTGTGTGTGTGTATGCATGCCTGTACATGCAAGCATGCAACTGTGTGTGTGCGTGCAGACAGAGAAGCAGAGTTGGAAAACTGCATCTTCTACCTACATATCAGTGTACTACAGCCAACCGTGACTCACTGCTGTGTGTGTATGTGTGTGTGTGTGTCTGTGTGTGTGTGTGTTTGTGTGTGTGTGTGTGTGTGTGCGCTACCGCACAGCAAACCTCAGTGTTCTGACTCACCCTGGCTCTCATTAGCATGCCGGTCAGCAAGTACAGAAAGAAAAAAACAGGAGACGTCTCCCTCGACTAGCTTTCTCTCCTTCTCTCTCCATATCTCCCCTCTGCCTCTCTCTCCTCCGTCTCTCTCCTCTGCCTCTCTCTCCTCTGCTTTTAATTTCCCCCCATCTTCCTTCCATCTTCCAGCCTCTCCCTCGGCCATACTGGCCTGCTTTTCATGCCAAGTGCATGAGACCCTCCCTGCTTTTCCAATGAAAAATGGATGAGGCAGACAGGCGGCTTCTCTCCTGGTCGCTCCCCACAGTGTGCAGCCTGCTTCCCCCACCGAACGCGGAGCTCACAGCCCCGCTCACCGAGCGGATCCCTGCTTGGCCAGCAGATCAAGCTGACACCATGTAGGACTGATAGCCTGCCCATACCAGCTGCTCTCTCTCCTCCTCTGACGTCTCTGCCTCGCTCTGTCTGTCTGTCTGTCTGTCTGTCTGTCTGAGAGGGGAGGGGAGAGGAGGAGGGGAGGACAGGAGTGGGAAGGAGAAGGAGGCGAGGGTAGGAGAGGAGAGGGGAGGAGAGTGGAGGACAGGAGAGGAGGGGAGGGTAAGAGACGGGAGGAGAGGAGAGGAGGAGAGGGGTAGGGTAGGAGAGGAGAGGGGAGGAGAGGAGAGGGGAGGAGAGTGGAGGACAGGAGAGGAGGGAGGGTAAGAGACGGGTGGAGAGGAGAGGAGGGACAGGGGTAGGGTAGGAGAGGAGGTGAAGGTTGGAAGAAGGAAGGAGAGGAGAAGGAACTGGAAGAGAGGAGAGAAGGTTAGGTTAGGGAAGCTTAGGAGAGAGGAGAAAAGGAGAGGTCAGATGCGGAGCAGTTAGTCCTTTCAAGTTAAACTTGGATCTCAACAGTTTTGCCTGCTTTAGGTAGAAACAGCTGTATTAGTATGCATAATCCATGAAAGCCCCACCTTCGCTCTCTCTCTCTCTCTCTCTCTCTCTCGTCCTCTCTCTCTCTCTCTCTCTCCGCTGTCTCTCCACCCTCCTGTTTGGTTGCTGTAGTAGATTCAGTTACATTTGAACTCCTGGATGTTGGAACTCAGTGAGAGCTGTAGAATATTCATGTGACAGCTCATGGATATGCAGGCTCCGCCTCCCACGTCTGCAGTGTGTTAGGGCTCTTCACACACTCACACACTCACACACACACCAGACTGATGCACAATCACCACACACACATACACACTGATGCACAATCACACACACATCGCGCATATGGAAAGCTCAGACGCAGATGCACACCTATATCTGCACAACACTGGCGCACAACTACACATTAATAACATGAATACACACATGCATCCACACCTGTGATCACACACACCCACACCAACCACACACATACTTGTCTGAGATCGTTTATGGATACACACCTACTGCCTGAGAAAACACTGACACACCACATCACACACACACGCACACGCACACACACACGCACGCACACACACACACACACGCACACACACACACGCACGCACGCACGCACGCACACCACACACCACACCACATGTCCAGATGGCCCAGCATCTCTGTGGGACCTGCAGAGGAGTTGGAGAGGGCAGGGGAAGCGGAGATGTGGCTGTGTTCCCTTCACCCACAAGTCCCCATGCATTATCTGTGTGATACACACACACACACACCTGTCCATGTGACCACAACACACACACAGTCCTGCCCATGTGACAACACAACAACACACATATCCTGATTTATTAACAACGTTTGCAGAGAGTGACTTGCACCACCATTTTCTGCTCTTCAGGTAGAACATGCATATGTAATGGAGGGAGGAGGACCGTGGTGGAGGTTCAGGACTGAGAACACTGTGAGGGCTTGGAGAAGGACCTCTGGAATGGCTGCTTAACACTCGCTCATCGCTTCTCTCTCTCTCTCTGTCTCTCTCCTGATACGCCTCGCACGGCTCACTTTCGCTCTCTGTTTCTCTCTCTCTCTCTCCTCCCCCTCTGCATCTCTCCCTTCCTTTCTGTTTCTCTCTCTCTCTCCTCCCCCTCTGCATCTCTCCTTCCTTTCTGTTTCTCTCTCTCTCTCCCTCCCCCTCTGCATCTCTCCCTTCCTCTCTGTTTCTCTCTCTCTCTCTCCCTCCCCCTCTGCATCTCTCCCTTCCTCTCTGTTTCTCTCTCTCTCCCACCCCCTCTGCATCTCTCCCTTCCTCTCTGTTTCTCTCTCTCTCCCTCCCCCTCTGCATCTCTCCTTCCTCTCTGTTTCTCTCTCTCTCCCTCCCCCTCTGCATCTCTCCCTTCCTCTCTGTTTCTGTCCATCTCTCTCCATCTCTCCCTCCCTCCTCCCCTCCCTCCCTCCCTTCCTCTCTCTCTCTCTCTCTCTCTCTCTCTCTCTCTCTCTCTCTGTCACCATCTCTCTACCTCCCTGTCCCGCCTTCTCTCTTCCGCCTCCTCCCCCTCTCTCTCTTTCTTCCCTCCCCCTCTCTCTTCCTTCCTCCTTTCTCTCTTTATCTCTCTCTTCCTCCCTCCCTCTCTCCCTCCCTCTCTCTCTCTCCATTGCTCTCTGTCTATCTATCTCCCCTCTTGCTTGCCTCCCTCACTGACTCTCCTCCCTCTCTCCTCCATGTTTTATGCATTTCCCATTTCAGTGTCATTCTTCAGCGGCCCGGGAATGACTGTCCTATCAGTGCTTTTAGACACCTATGTGAATCGTTGGAATGACAGAGTACCCAGGGAGGAGAGGGATGTGGTCATTCTAATGGATGGAGCTTTCATTGGCAACATCTTTGTGCTGCTTTAACTGAGAATACAGAGCCAAATAACGCCTCTTCACTTCACTTTACTGTGTGTGTGGTGTGTGTGTGTGTTGTGTGTGACCGTGGGCCCTTCCTCTCTCTAGAGAGTGTCTGTTCTGACAGGATCTAGGTCACACAAACACACGGCCCTCCACGTCCTCCACGGCCCTCCAAGAACTGCATGATGGGAAAAGCTGTGACCCTCTGTCGAAATACACCGCCAGTTGCTCTTATGGCAAAATTCCTGTGCATGTGCTGTGTGTGTGTGTACTGTGTGTATGTGTGTGTACTGTGTGTGTGTCTTGTCCTGAACCTGTGAATGAGCAGACTCTGGTAGGCCCCTCTGGCGTTCTGCTGTGCCCACACCTGAAGGGAGCGGTCAGCTTGACCTGAGTTTGAAAGGGACATGGTGGCTGGATGTCCAGGGGCTTTAAGCACTGAAGTCAAGAGTTGTGTTGGCTGTTAGAAGTGGCCGGTGTGGGAGTGTTTGCTGCTATGTGCCTTGTTTAGAAGCTGCTGTGTGGTCTGAGATGGAAGCTAGCTGTTTGGATACTCATGTCCTACGACTCGCTGGGTACAGCACTCTCTGGGTCCAGTCCTTGTTCTTCTCTCTTATATAGCATTCCATACATTGGCTGAACAGTCTGGCCCTGGCGCCTGACTCCAGCCCCTGGCCCATGCAACCAGCCCCTGGCCCCAGACTCCTAGCCCTGGCCCAGACTCCTAGCCCCTGGCCCCAGACTCTAGCCCCTGGCCCCAGACTCCTAGCCCCTGGCCCATGCAACCAGCCCCTGGCCCCAGACTCTAGGCCCCTGGCCCATGCAACCAGCCCCTGGCCCCAGACTCCTAGCCCCTGGCCCATGCAACCAGCCCCTGGCCCAGACTCTAGCCCCCTGGCCCATGCAACCAGCCCCTGGCCCCAGACTCCTAGCCCCTGGCCCATGCAACCAGCCCCTGGCCCCAGACTCCTAGCCCCCTGGCCCCAGACTCCTAGCCCTGGCCCCAGACTCCTAGCCCCTGGCCCCAGACTCCTAGCCCCTGGCCCAGACTCCTAGCCCCTGGCCCCAGACTCCTAGCCCCTGGCCCCAGACTCCTAGCCCCTGGCCCCAGACTCCTAGCCCCTGGCCCCAGACTCCTAGCCCTGGCCATGCAACCAGCCCCTGGCCCCAGACTCCTAGCCCCTGGCCCATGCAACCAGCCCCTGGCCCCAGACTCCTAAGCCCCTGGCCCATGCAACCAGCCCCTGGCCCCAGACTCCAGCCCCTGGCCCATGCAACCAGCCCTGGCCCCAGACTCCTAGCCCCTGGCCCCAGACTCCTAGCCCCTGGCCCCAGACTCCTAGCCCCTGGCCCCAGACTCCTAGCCCCTGGCCCCAGACTCCTAGCCCCTGGCCCAGACTCCTAGCCCCTGGCCCATGCAACCAGCCCCTGGCCCCAGACTCCAGCCCCTGGCGCCTGACTCAAGCCCCTGGCCCATGCAACCAGCCCCTGGCCCCAGACTCCTAGCCCCTGGCCCCAGACTCCAGCCCCTGCCCCAGACTCCTAGCCCCTGGCCCCAGACTCCTAGCCCCTGGCCCCAGACTCCTAGCCCCTGGCCCCTGACTCTCGCCCCTGGCCCCTGACTCCAGCCCCTGGCCCCTGACTCCCAGCCTCTGGCCTCTAACTTCTAGCCCCAGACTCCTAGCCCCTGGCCCCTGACTCCAGCCCCTGGCCCCAGACTCCTAGCCCCTGGCCCAAGACTCCTAGCCCCTGGCCCCAGACTCCTAGCCCCTGGCCCCTGACTCTCGCCCCTGGCCCTGACTCTCGCCCCTGGCCCTGACTCCCAGCTTCTGGCCTCTAACTTCTAGCCCCTGGCCCTTGACTTTTAGCCCCTTGCTCTAATTCCAGCCCCTGGCCCCTGACTCCTAGCCCTGACTCCAGCCCCTGGCCCCTGACTCCTAGCCCCTGACTCCAGCCCCTGACCCCTGGACTCCTAGCCCCTAGCCCCCAGGCCCTACGCTCATTTTGGATTATACAGTTACGTTCGGATGCTCCTCTCATTTGGCTTCCAGACCCCAAGGCCTCGCTGTCACAAGCTATTGCATCATTTCCTCTTCTGTCGGGGTCTAGGATATGGATATGATGTCATGCTTGGTGAGATTTAACACCATTCTACAGATGCAAAAGGTCAGGAAGAGGGAGAGAAATCCAGAGAGAGGGAGAGAGAAGGGAGAGAGGATGGAGAGTGAGAGGACGAGTAAAGGATGAATTATGGATCAGCACAAGTGGTGAGTTAGTTCTGAATCCTCCTTAAATGCCCTCGAATCTGACTGATGCTGAATCCTCTACTTTGCTGTCTGGATGGTAAACAAAGCGGGCGTCCTCGCTGAACATTCTTTCGCTCTCTCCGTGCTCTTTTCTGTCCCCCCCCCCCCCCCCCCCCCCCCCCCGTCTCTCATTAAGTCTGTCAGAGGGCAGCAGGTGATGAGAGATGAAAGGGAAGTGAGTCACCTGAAGGCATGGATGAGGGAAGGCGAGATGCTGGGGAACCAAGGAGGGGTCAGGGGGTCAGATGCCTGTTCTCTGTTCAGGCTTCACCCACAAACGTGTGGTGATACACACACATGCAAAGACACATGGACATGAACACACATGAACACACACACGTCTCCTAAATGAAGACACAAACAGGTTAACACTTGGATATACACACACTCTACACACACACATAGTAGCGCATACGCAAAGAACGACACATCGCACCTGTGCACGCTCTAGCATGCACACACGTGAATACACACATTAACACGCACACCTGCGTACACACACACCTTCATGAGCGTCTGCCGTCAAGGGATTGGCTCCTGCTGCAGGCGCTCTAGCTGTCCTTGGTGTCAACCCAAAGCTGCTGTGAAGAGAAGAGTAACGAGGCAGCTCACATTCACCCTGCACCCTCTGGAGAGAGAGGCAGGAGGAGAGCAGCAGGCCACTGACTAATAACCAGAGAGGGGGGAGAGAGGGAGATGGAGAGAAGGAGAGAGAGGGAGATGGAGAGAGAGAGAGGGAGAGAGAAGGAGAGAGAGGCGAGAGAGAGACAGAGTGAGCTCAGCATGGGGGCTCAGTGCTGGACTATTCCAGAGAGAGCAGATCTCATTTGTGGCGAGCAGAGCCATATACGATTCTGCCTGATATGGAGAAGAGGGATGGATGGATGGGAGAAGGGGAGAGAGGAGAGGGGGGTGCAGGGAGAGAAGCGAGGGGGAGTTAGGGTTAGGGGTCGGTGAACCCGGTCGGGTCAACCATGCAACTCCCAGGCTCTGGCTGGTGGTGTGTGGAGGAGAAGTGAGAGTGTGTGTGTGTGTGTGTTGGTGTGTTTGTCTGTTTGAGCACATGCCTGATGTAAGCAGGGTCTGGCAGAGCATTGTGTGCCAGTGTGTGTGAGCGTGTGCATGTGAGCGTGTGCTGAACCATGAGTCATGACTTCTACTCAGCCCGGCCTCTTTTAATCCATCAACATAACTGTTGCCACGGCGACCTCTTCCTGTCATGACCTGTCAGAGACCTGATGAGGCCAGAGTAGCGACCAAGCTTCTGGGATCTCTGCTCAAAACTTTAGGCTGGAAGGGGTTGCGGTTCAAGACCCCTGACTGACTGTCTATTAACCTTTAGTCTCTACGGTCACATGACCAGTTGAGATTATCAAACTGCCTCGAGCCCAGAGAAACATTTCCCCAGTAAATGTCTCCAAAGACAAGTTTAATCTCCTGTTTTATTCTGTTTTCCGATCCTTTGTTCCATGTTGTTTTCCTGTCTTTACTTCTTTTTTTTTGCTGTCTTAACATGAATTTTTTTCTGTTCCACTGTCTTTCACGGAAAACGTCAAGAATGTTGTTGCTAAAAATGTTCCAGCGCTGGAGCGTGGGGAACAGCAGCCTGGGGAAAATGTCACTGACAGAGTTGGAGGGGGAGGGTGGGGGGGGGGGGGGGGGGGGGGCTGTTAGTTGGGGGGGGGGGGGCAAATCACACATACACATGCTGGAGTGTAAGATTGGAGAATATGCTGTGCATGTTCATTAGCTGAGTGCTGACTTCTCTTCATCTCCGGGACGCTGGGCACAGATAATGTTCTGTAATCGTCATGACTGCTGCAGTGTCATCGGTGTTTACTTCAGACCGAGGTTGTTTACATGTTGAGGTTGGTTTGTCGCGAACAGTCAACAAAAGCACGTCCTGGGGCCTGAACCATACACCAGATGCATTTGTACTTTATATATAGTGTGTGGGACTACAAGTAATATTTACAGACAAACAGAGAGACAGACTGACAGGAACACACAGATGTATTCTTGGTATTATAGGATATCAAATACTGATACTGTATACTGGAAATACAAACAGCTAAAATATCTGCTATCCTTGAACAGCAGACACTGTTATCTAGCAAGTTTCCTGTCCAAACCTTAGAATGAGTTTCATTGCATTCTTTATGGCCTCTTTTAACGTCATCTTAATCTCAAGGTTTTTGTCATTCACATCCATTGGACAGTGGTGTCCATTAAAGTTGAATTTCATTTGAATGAGTGAATTAATAGGATCTATAATAATACGTTTTAATACGTGTTTGCCTACAACCACACTCCAAACACCAGTGCTGTTATGTGTCTTACACTAAAGTTTTAAGTATCTTCAGCATATTGATGTCTGTAACGAAAGGGAACAATAAAGTTTGATTGAATCATAAATGTTTCTAACCGACACTCTGACAGACCATTCAAGTCCCACAACACATAAGTAGATTTTTTTAAATGGAAGCGACGGCTTGTGAGACCCAATCCCTCCCCCAAAAAAGTTCCATCTTGGAGCCCAAACTGCAGGAGGGTAAACATCAGTCTCCTCATTAACATTCACAGAGAGACTTCCCATCATGGACACTGACGAGCCCGCAGATCTGAACCCGCCCATCCTGTTTCCACAAGCAGTAATTAGACTGTCAATCACCTCCTGATCACCATGGCAACATGCCCCCCCCCCAGGCTCCATGGGTAGTGGGATGAGCGTGTCAGTCGATGGGCACCAGGCAGAGCCGCTGCTGGGACTGTGGAGGTCGGTGTGTTTGCTTGCTCCCTCACCAGAGATTAGGTTGGTGTACTTAAACGGTCACAAAGGGCCTGAGCAATTATAAGTGTGTGTCTTGCCTATTTGTTGGCTTCTCCTTGTCAAGCAGGCATGGCTGGATGACAGGGTTGGTCAGGGATGGATTGGATTGGCTTCCAGCAGGGAGGACGTTCCTTGTGATGAAGATTCACTGACTTAAAGGGGAACGATATTACAGCTGTTCTTTGTGCACTGTGGTCATGGATACGCCCTGAGGCTCTTCTGGCTTGAGATTTTTATCATTTATTTTACCCAGAACACCCTTGGGGGGCAGCCAGGCTTGACTGACAGGGCCAGCAGACTGGAGGAACCACTGTGGCTCTTCATAAACGCTCTGGTATTCCCATTTTCTGCAGTAATCAGAGAACGAGTGCAGAATTGGATCAGATACTTGGCCTGTGCCTCCGGGGGGAGAGAAGCACTCCAGAATAGAACAGAATGAGTTCCAGTTCTCTCGCTTGCATGCAGAGTTTGGAATCTGGAGGGGCCGAATCTGGCTCGGTTTTAATGCTCCTCTTGGTGCACACACCGACGCATCGCCAACTCACACACTCACACACACACAAACACACCCGCAAACACACAAGCATAATCTACTCAATATGTCATCGATGGTAAGAAAGGCATGTTTGTCCTCGGCACACTAAGTGGACATCTCTCTTTATGTAAATATTTGTCTGGCGCTCCAATGATATGCAGATTGGTGACAGAGTTCAGATGTTATTGTGCTCTGATGTGATGCTCTGGAGTGTCTGATGCCTGTGGACTCAAGGGAGACACAGAGAGTCAGAGTCAGAGTCAGAGAGTCAGAGTCAGAGAGTCAGAGTCAGATTCAGAGAGTCAGAGTCAGGAAGTCAGGGAGTCAGAGTCAGAGAGTCAGAGTCAGAGAGTCAGAGAGTCATATTCAGAGTCAGAGAGTCAGAGTCAGAGAGTCAGAGAGTCAGAATCAGAGAGTCAGAGTCAGAGTCAGAGAGTCAGAGTCAGAGAGTCAGAGTCAGAGTCAGAGAGTCAGAGAGTCAGAGAGTCAGAGTCAGAGAGTCAGAGTGTCAGAGTGTCAGAGAGTCAGAGTCAGAGAGTCAGAGTCAGAGTCAGAGTCAGTGTCAGAGAGTCAGAGAGACAGAGTCAGAGAGTCAGAGTCAGTGTCAGACAGTCAGAGTCAGAGAGTCAGAGTCAGTGTCAGAGAGTCAGAGTCAGAGAGTCAGAGTCAGACTTGTCTTCATTCTGAACACCAGGGAACACTGGCAGCCAAGATTGATGACCTCATCAGAGAGGGACTCCCAGGGAACCAGGAAGTGGAAACACAGCAGGGTGGAGGAGAGTGTGGGCGAGTCACATGGTCACATGGTCACATTAAAATGCCATTCAACACATGGCTCAGTGTGATTAGAGCCACGACAGCGGTGGGGAGGGCTCGAGCTGCGTGCTAAAAGCACTGTGGTTGAACTGATGTGATAAGATTGGCAACATGAATTTATTTGACCACACACATATAAGTACTCAATCAATCAATCATTTATTAAAGGCCACACAACAGAGTTGGTGGAATTTGCTTTCGGTACAGCAGTTAAGCTCACATCTCTCATGTGTCAAGTTCCATCAACAGCAACAGAAAAAAAAATCAAAACAACAACAGCAACAACAACAGAAGCACACATTTATACAGGTTACATCAAGACAGTGATTCTCAGTGACTCCCCTCCCCCACCCCCCCCCCCCCCCACACACACAAAGACTGTTTTTTCACTTGTTTGTGGTCCATGACTGTAATGCGACTTTGCACAAGGCATTTCTCCCCCCCAAGTCGATTCTGCAGGCCACCTCCATGGCATTCCTGAAGCTTACGAGCTCGAGTGATGCTATGAAGTGCCGTATGTTGGGATTACCATGTAATCCCGTTTTAATCCGGGGAGAAGCCATAAACCTTGAGTTGTGGAAAGATTTACGATGCACAGATATGACAGCAGCAAGATTCTCTCTCTGCGTGTGCGTCAAACGAAACCTTGTTTGTTCGTGAGCGCGGCACCTTGGATTCAATGAGAGTTTGGAGCGTTACAGGCTGTTGATGGTCATGAACACACACAGCTCTGATGTCTGAGGGAAACAGACGTTGGCCTGGTTTGTGTGCTTGTTTATTTCAGGCAGATCTCTTCACTGCTCTCTAAATTGCTTGTCTTGTACATGCTCACTTTATTACTTGTTTCTGTGTTTTCATAGGAATTCTTCCGCATCAAATGATGCCATCAGTCTTGAAATAGAAGCACTTTTTATTGGCCGTTTTCAAAACATGCAGTTTTCAAGAGCCCATTCCATTTCACCGTGCATTGCCATGCGAACGCTTCTCCGACGCCGACCGATCTAATTGCTTGTGGTTTACGCAATGTTTGCACTTTCATTTCAATTTTTCATCGAATGCTTCCGCGAGCTGCGGGACTTCAGCTTCCCTCCTCTGGCAGGTGGTCTGGTGGGCCCTGGTCATGACGTCCTCTCCTGGTGTGTGTCTTCTCCCTCCTCAGGTCCTCTGACAGCAGCCAGGCAGATCTCCTGACAGCACCGAGAGCATGAAGGAAGCCTACGTCCCTCTCCGCTGCACTTCCAGAGCGTCCGACGCCGCACGGGCCCCCTGCTAATCACCATGACGACGTCTCAGCTGTGACTCGATCGGTGACGCCTGCCCCCCCGCCCCCCCACCCTTTTCTACACCCGGGACGACGCCCTCTCCCTTTTCTACGACCCGCCCACTTTTTATCCTTTTTTTTGGGGTCCAGAAAACCCAATTTTCTCCTTCAAAAGCCCCGTCTACATTCCTCCTCTCTTTCTTACTTTCCGATTCTCCTTCACCTTCGCCCTCGCCGTCATGCAGAGTCGACCGGTCGCGACCGCTTCTCCCTCCTCTCCCGCCTCCTTCCTGTTCCTCCTGCCCTCCCTCCTGCTCCTCCTCCACCTCCCCAGCCAAGTTCAGGGAGACTGCTGGCTGATCGAGGGGGACAAGGGCTACGTGTGGCTGGCTATCTGCAGCCAGAACCAGCCCCCCTACGAGACCATCCCCCAGCACATCAATAACACGGTCCACGACCTCAGGCTGAACGAGAACAAGCTCAAAGCCGTCCTCTTCACCTCCATGTACCGCTTCACCAACCTGACAGACCTCAACCTCACCAAGAACGAGATCTCTTATATCGAAGACGGGGCGTTCGCTGGGCAGGCCAACTTGCAGGTGATTGGATAACCGGTTGAATGAACGCAATGTTTTTAGTTTGTTTTTCACCTACGGGGTAGGGTTTTTTTCCGCTTGGGTTCATTTGAGCTGAAATTTAAAAAGTGTAAACCAGAAAAGAAAACAAGAAAAAAAATTTTTTTTAGGAGAACAAGTGCTGGAAAAGATGCTTGAGTCTAGATGTTGTTGTACATTTTTCTGTGTTTTATACAGTAAATGAAGTGTATCACTAGGACAGCCAGAGTGGAATTCCACTGAAAGGTAGTTAAAAATGAATCATCCATCCTGTTTTTCTCTCTCAGTTTCTCCAGCTGGGCTACAACAAGCTGACCAACCTGACCGAGGGCATGTTGAGAGGCCTGGGCCGCATGCAGTGCCTCTTCCTCCAGCACAACCTCATCGAGGTCATCGCCACCAACGCCTTCTGGGAGTGCCCCAGCCTCAGCAGCATCGACCTGTCGTCCAATAAGCTCGCTCGCCTCGACCCGTCCACCTTCACGGTGCTCAGCCGGCTGATGGTGTGCGAGCTGGCCGCCAACCCCTTCCACTGCGGCTGCGACCTTTACAACTTCCTCAACTGGCTCGAGTCCTTCAACAACGTCACGCACACCTACGACAGACTGCAGTGTGAGACCCCCAGGGAGATGTTCGGCTACCCGCTGCTCAGCCCCGTAGCTGCAGGTAACGTGGGCCGCAACGCCAAGAACACCTTGTCCCTGGTCTGCCGCGACGGGGTCTTCATCCACGGGATGACGTCGATGCCCCCGGATCAGGATTACTCCGGGGTGGGTCCGGACACGTTCGGAGGAGTGGGGCCGTACCACCAGCCCACGGCGTCCACCTCGTCCACGGAGAACAGCTTCAGCCCCACCATCAAGCTCAGCCACGTGGCCTTATCCACCGCCTCCCTGGTGGTGCAGATCCCCCGGCCCTTCAGCAAGCTGTACATCCTGGTCCAGTACAACCACACCTACGTTTCCGACGTCATGACCCTGAAGAACAAGAAGGAGAAGATCACCCTGGACAAGCTCAAGCCCCACACCAACTACACCTTCTGCGTGGCCTCCATCCGCAACTCCCAGCGCTACAACCACACCTGCTTGCAGTTCGCCACCCGGGCCCAGAGCCCTGATGATATGCCCCCTACCTCCTCCACCACCACCCACTACATCGTGACCATCGTGGGCTGCTTGTTCGGGATGCTCATCATCCTCGGCCTGGTCTACTACTGCCTGCGCAAGCGGCGGATGCACGAGGAGAAGCAGAAGTCCATCTGCGTGAAGAAGACCATCCTGGAGATGCGATACGGCCCGGAGGTGGCAGCGGCGGTCGGCAACGATCCGTCTGCTGTGCACAAGCTCCAGGAGCAGTCCAGGGAGCAGTACCAGCACCACCACGGGGGGAAGATGCCCATGTCCACCTCCTCCAGCTCGGGGATGCTCCACTCAGCCAACACCAGCTCCTCCAGGCTGTCCTCCATCCCCCAGGTGGAGAAGATGGCCACGGCCTTCTCGGAAGCGATGGGCTCCAGTAAAGGGAACTACATGGACGTGAGGACGGGGACAGCGGGGGAGGAACGGATGAGAGACGGCGGGATGGGGGTTGGGCACGGGGGGATCAGGGAGGAGGAACTGGGGGAGGATGACGGGATGGGTTTGGGCGACGACTCGGACGACGACGGCAGAGGCTCCGCCTCGGAGATCTCCACCATCGCCATGGAGGTGGACAAGGTCAACCAGATCATCAACAACTGCATCGACGCGCTGAAGCTGGACTCGGTGTCCGCTGCCACCACTTCCATCGCCGCATCCCACCCCGCCTCCCCCCCACCCACCTGCACCTCGTCGCTCACCCGGGGCCTCATCCCTCTCTCCCCTGGGGTGACGGAGAACTGCCCGGTCTTGCCTTCCCCCAAGGTCCCCCCTCCGCCTCCTCTGCCCTCCTACACCGCCCCCCCACTCTCCGAGCGGCCAGGGATCGGCGGAGGGGGCTTTGTCTCGCCCCCTTACCGCCCCCCACCCCCGGCGTCCGCTGTTCGACCCATCCAGCGGCAGATGAGCGCCGACGCCGCGATGGTCATCATTGGCGGCGTGAAGAAGCAGCCCAGCACAACGTCATGCGGGTCCGTGGGGCGGGACAGGGACCGGGGCGGGGCTCGCGTCTACAGCCTGGACGTGCCAGAGCCCCGCAGCCCTGACCCCTGCCTGCAGCAGTACGGGGACCGAGCCAGCCCTGGCTGTGGGGAGCCCCCGGAGAGGCTGCCTCTGGTGGGGAGCGGGGGCTGCATGGGCGAGGGTGGCGGTGGTTGCGACAGTGGTGGTCCTCACCCGGAGAACCAGCATCACCAGCAGCAGCAGCAGCTTAACCAGCAGCAGCTGGACGTACAGCAGGACTACCACTGCTCGGAGCACCGCCACTCCGTCCCTGCGCTCTACTATGACGGCTCCCAGCACCAGGGCTCCCCGGCTCAGCGGGCCTCCTTCCTCAAGCCCCTGACCCGTGTCAGGAGGGACGCCACCTCCTACTCCCAGCTCTCTCCCTCCCGCCATCACTCCAGCTACTCCGGGTACTCCTCCAGTCCAGAGTACTCCTCCGAGAGCTCCCTGAGGATCTGGGAGAGGTTCCGTCCCTACCGGAAAGGGCAGCGTGACGAGTCCTGCTACGTGACGGCCGGGAACGCCCTCCGGAAAAAAGTGCAGTTTGCCAAGGGAGAAGATCTCCACGATATCCTCGACTACTGGAAAGGCGTGTCAGCACAGCAGAAGCTGTGAGACGGAGACGGTGGAGACGGAACCTGGCATGCTGGGAAACAGAGCCTGATGAGCCTCCTGTTTGTGAGACTGTCCGTCCTCACTGTCCGGCAAGACCAGAGACACCCATGGAAGAGCGAAAACTGAGAGAGAGAGAGAGAGAGAGAGAGAGAGAGAGAGAGGGAAGGAGAGAGAGAGGATGAAGGACAGAGAGAGGGATGGAGAGAGAGAGAGAGAGAGAGAGAGAGAGAGAGAGAGAGGCTGTACATTTGGCCAGTCAAAGCCTGGTTGGTGAAGGCAGAAGAAAAGAAAAAAGATGGAAAGAAAGAAATTTTCAGGAGCCAGCGTTGTGAAAGGTTTTAGTTTTTTTAATGTTTTTACAATAAATGGAGTGTAGCACTAGTGTTAGGATGCCCCATGAGTTATTTTCAGTATGGAGAGTGTTTAAAAGAATACCCATGAGCTGGAACCAAGTAGGATAAGCTAATCTTCCTGGGTCCCCTCCCTAAAAAGTGTTCCTTTCAGTGTTGAGTGATCAGATGAAACTGACCATTTGAAATTCTCTGTGCCATCCTTTTTATCAGAGCTTAATGACAGCAAGCTTGAATCACCTCATATCCAGTTTGAACTAGTTTTCCTTTTTTAGGCTTTTTTTTTTTGTTCTTTTTTTTCCGTGTGTTGTTCACACAGGAAGTGTGTAGTTGTTGTTCAAGTGTGTAGTTCAGCCTAAACTCCCACACTAGTTTTGCGGTGCACGTGGGGTGCTGCATTCATTTGCAGAGCCAGCAAACAAGCCTAAAATCGTATTAGTGTCATTTGGTTTTTAAGTGTCTAAAAAGAAGAAAGAGGAAAGAGCTCCGCTTCCCATTTGAAGAAGAAAGAAAACGACAAACTGCATCCCAGTTTTGAACAGAGCTGTCAAGCACAGCCTCCATCCCCCCCCCCCCCCCCCCCCCCCCACCGACATACCGCACAACTGCAGCAACATTTGCATTTCAATAGAGTCCGTCACACGTGAAGGACGAACCAGAGAGGATCACAAAGAGGAAGCTCCTCAGGAGACGGCAGGAAGCGTTGGCCTCAGGGTTGAGGAGCTGGCGTCACTTGAGAGAGGAACACTGGTAGACGTTTAAGAGGTTAGTTTGGCATCTCGCGCTCATTCAGGTCCACAATCTGCTGATACTTAATAGCCATTCCTCAGAGTCATTCCTCTGACTGACTGACTTGACTGACTGTAGGAACTGTCACAATGTCCACTAGTTTATATTTGGATATTTGGGTTTCTAAACTGGGTGGAAGTTGTGTTGGAGATGTTGAGCTGGACTGTGTATTACCTGGGATGGTGGCCCAGAACCCGAAAAGACAGAGAGCAAGAGAGAGAGGTCAAATACGATTATTATTGTTATTATTATATTATTTTTTTTGGGGGGGTGGGGGTGAAATGTTCAGAAGAAAGATGAACCTGGGAGACAGAAAGAAAGAGACAGAGAGAAAGAAAGAAAGAAAGAAAGAAAGAAAGAAAGAAAGAAAGAAAGGGGGAAGTGAATAGAGGTGCAATGACAAGCGTTACAAGGGTCCCTTTTTGTGTCTGTCTAACAGTATACAGCACATGTAAGTAGATTAGTGGCAGGTCAGTGGAGGTAAAATCCATTAGCATCATTTGATGTGGGCACTACAGCTGCTCTCCACATCAGCCCCGGCCGCTCCCGCTGCATGGCTGGGATGGGTGCTCCAGTCCCAGACACACACCCACCTACCTCCTACCTGAGGCGGCAAACCTGAATTCCTGACCTGACTCTTTTGGAAACACCTCGTTGTGACGTCTAATATTAAACTGAATGAGATGGGGGTGGAGAGGGGGGGGGGGGGACGCGTTTAATTACTGCCAACTCCTCCACCTATTAATACATATGAAGTCCACCTTAATCAGACGTTTTAATTAGCAATTAACCAGCCCTGTGTGACAGAAGGAACGGCTGAGTTTCTGCGTGAGTAGGGTGATCCTTTTAAATGGGCCTGTTAGTCAGGTTAATCTAATCTGATTAAACCTCCCTGACTTTTGATTAAGAAAACGGCTTGTTTTGCCCTTGAAATGACTGACCTGTCAAATATTGGATTTAGTCTACCTCTATACGTTTGGGAATAGGATTATTCACAGCACAGAGAACATCATCTTAGGCTAACCCTAACCCCTGCGCAGTTAGGAGTGATGCACGTCTGCAGAAGGCTCCTCGTCTTGCTGCTTGAGAGGAAAGGTCACCAGGACTTCATGAACGACGATCCATTATCGTAAGGGAATTTCCACGTGCTAATCCCACTCTCGATGTTCTGAGAATGTGGTACGACACAAGTCCCAGCCAGGTATTGATCCAGACCAGAGATACAAGCATGAGCGATCGCTTACACATCTTGTGAAGCCTTTTGTCCAACGGGGGGATGCAGTAAGGAAAGTGTGGATATGTGCTACGATGAAACAATTCATATCACTCTGAAAGACCCAAGCAGCAATCTGATGCTGTATGTACAGAGATTTAACATGGATGTGGAAATATCTGCTAAAGTGACTAAATGTAAATCTTTCCCCCTCGTTCCCTCTCTCTCTCTCTCTCTCTCTCTCTCTCTCTCTCTCTCTCTCTCTCTCTCTCTCTTTCTCTCTCCCTTTCTCTCCACATTTGATCAGTCCATCTCTTCTGTTCCACTGTAGATGCTAATTTAGAACGCCACTGTTGAACGCACACACACACAGACAGACGCACGCAGGCGCACAGCTCTTGGTCTAATGGGAAACTGAATGTTTGGTGCTCTCCTCCAATTGAACATGACACCCCTGTATAGAGGCCAGCCCAGCGCCGCCTGTCCTCCGTATTCAAGGAGGAAGGTTCACGAGGGCCATGTTCTCCATGCAGGCCAGAGTACAGCTGTTCACAGTTCTAGACCTTCTCTTTTTCATTTTCTCCCTCCTGCTTTTACTTTGAGTCTGTCGTCTCACCTCAAGTATTTTTTTTTTTTTTCCAATTTGATCTGCCTCTCTCTTTCTTTCTCTCTCGCTGTGGATCATGGGGCTTTTGAGAAACAGGTATTGAATGATAATATGTATTATACGCATTGTTCATTTTCTGCATAAGGTGTTTCTTCAAGGACACGATCATCCACCATGCGTATCGTCCCTGGTACAGCCAGGGAGGTGACTGTCGCGCTCAGACAGGACTATCCGGGGAACTGAGGCTATTGTAACCTGGACGTGTTCCCCGTGCTAAAACACACCAAGGACACTCTAAAGGTGTGAAATCCACTGTTCCTCTCTGAGCTGGGAGAAAAACTGCTACCAGAGAGCCTCAACGTGACTGACTCTAACCTTGACCAAGCTGAGGGGAGAAGAATCACACCCTAACTACAACGAACAGTCTTCTTTGTACGGCTCTGAACCCTAAACTTTCTGCTATACGTTTACACAGACTTTGTGGGACCGTTTTTATCACGGAGAAGATGGATTCGGGTGGTTGATGAGCCACTAAAGCATTTAGTTCATGTCCAGTATTCTGTGTGAGTGCCAGATCCTTCTGTTCTGTATGATAAGAAACACAATGAGAATCCAGATCAAGGCTTTTTGGTTTGCCACGTTGTCTGGTGGTTACGCTTGTTTTAGTTCCATTACACCCTATTGTTTGATGACACCAGTGTGTGTTTGGCCTTGAATCATTTTCTTTGGTGTTCTTTTGACTTTGAGCATGATTGGTTTGAAGGAGAAAAGAGGGAGATGTTGCTCAACTCGCTACTCAACACACACAGTGGTCATACACATGACATTTTCCCGATAAATCTCCTTTCGGAGTGGTTTAGTGCTAGTGTTTGTACAAAGGGCCTGAAACAACCGCTTGTTGTTGAGGATCTTCCTCCCCAGCACTGACAGTGATTTGGATGGGTGGTTCTATTTGGATGGGTGTTTCTATTTGGATGGGTGGTTCTATTTGGATGGGTGGTTCTATTTGGATGGGTGGTTCTATTTGGATGAGTGGTTCTGTTTGGATGAGTGTTGGGCTCATCCTTTGCTATTTAAAAGTGAATTGGATGAATCAGGTCAGGAAAAAAAACAAGACCAAACTAAGAACGTTATGAAAATTCACTCAAATCTTTGTAGCCTAAACAAACAAACTGATTTTTTTTTTTTAAATAAGGTTGGTAATGTACAAGTTGTTTCATCAGAGCATGTGAGAAACCGACTATCACCAACGTATCACTAACAGTTTCCTGTCAGTTCTATACCTGGAACTCAACACAACAGACAAGCTTACGAATAGAATACGCTGGACAAAGCTCCCCCTCTTAAAATAAGGCTGCTTGTTTTCTTGCTATTTAAGCGATAGTGGCATTCTCCCTGCGAGAAGGGTAATAGTTTCTCTTTGCCCCTTGCTCACCCTCGTGATGCATCTCCCAGGATGTGTTTTGGAAGATGGTGTGGTTGTCACAATGCAGGAAGGGTCAGATAATGATGTCCTGGGAGAACAGAGTCTACTGTGGCAGGCCACCAACCCAACACCGAGACAAAGATGTGTTTTACACAAAAGGTGGGAGATTTCTGGTGTTACAGCATTTAATAGCTGTTATTTTGCACGGGGAAAAAAATCTGTTGTTTGGAACTGCTGTGGTGCCAGTGTTCCAAATCTCCGAGCCCCATTACGCATAAGAGCCGTCACCATTAAATTATGTTCAAAAAACAAGCAGTTAGCATGATAGCACGCAAACCTGATCGTGTCCCGGCCATGTGTTTGCAGTGATATCTTCAGCCTGACATCTTGGATCATCTCGACACCACCTCTTTCCAAGGTGCCAAAGTGAATCAGTCTGCCGTCTGAGCCCACCTGGAATCGGCCCCGTTTGAACCCAGATAGACTGAAGATCTCCCCCAACTTCCCCCCTTCCTGCCTATAATCCCTTGACACCCCCAGCCAGGCTTCAGCCTCCGGAGTCCGTCTCCTCAGAGACCCAGAGGATCTTTGATAGCCACACATCACAGTACCTCAGTCTCTCCTCAGTGTCCTCCCAGTAATCCTCTCAGAGAGTGTCAGCAGCCTTATCTCTCCAGCGTGGATGAGAGGGTTCAGGGAGTGTGTTCTGCGTTGGTTGGGAGAAGTCCATCTTTAGACGATTGGGTCACACGACCAGAGAGGTGGCTAAGGGGAAGATGACAATGTCATTATGTCTCTCCTCACTCGCTGGAAGGTTCCTGGGCCGCTGTTGATAGCTGGGCTACAGGCACGATGGGAGGCACCAGTTTATGGGTTGTTTTTACAAATAAGAAGTGGACAAAGAGATGGAAGCTAGAGATAGAGAGAAAAGCACGTACTTGTAGAAAGTGAGCCTGTGTTGCAAGAAACTGTTAATAAAAACCTGTAAAAGGGAAAAAAAAAAGAAAAAAGAGGAAGGATGAAGCAAGACGTGTCACTCCGCAGGAAGCAGTGAAAAAGCCTTTTGAGAAGGAGACTGTGTTGGAAAGCAGCATTACACAGAGTTAGAGCGCAGCGTGACGTTAATCATTTGCCGTTTTCAGCAATAATACAGAGAGTAGAATGTGGATTACTGTTTCACCGGAGTTTTCGCTCTCTACTTTGTAAGCTCTTTATCCATGCCCCTGCATTAGGGTCTTGTGCTATACTAGCCCACAGAAACTGGAGGACAGGGATTTGACAGGGAAAATGGAGTTTCATTTGGCCTTTATTTCTCCCCCCGTTCCCTTTTTCTATTATGCAGCAGTGAGATCTAAGAAGGAAAGAATGTCTTAATGTTGCCTCTGACACCGTTATTGACCACAGACACGGTATCACAATGGTTCATTTACCGTGCGGATATTTAGATTTAATTATCTTCAATGGAACATTTGCCATTCCATTGACAATGGAAGGACACATTTAGAGTGTAACTGGGCCTTTGTGTGGGTTTTTGTAACAGATCTCTAAACATAGCAAATGCACAGTGAACAAAAACCATCTTGAAGTGCCCTCAGTTTCCAAAACAGAAAAGAGAGGTGGACGTTCAATCCCAGCTTCTTTGAGGACTGCATCTAATTGGCTGCGGATTTAAGACTCTGATTACCAACTTCATCTTCATTAATATATTCCAGGCTCTATGGGCTCTCTCTGTGGACTCTCTCCCTCTCGCTGTGTGGACTCTCTCCCTCTCGCTCTGTGGACTCTCTCCCTCTCTCGCTCTGTGGACTCTCTCCCTCTCTCTCTGTGGACTCTCTCCCTCTCGCTGTGTGGACTCTCTCCCTCTCGCTGTGTGAACTCTCTCCCTCTCGCTGTGTGGACTCTCTCCCTCTCTCTCTCTGTGGACTCTCTCCCTCTCGCTGTGTGAACTCTCTCCCTCTCGCTGTGTGGACTCTCTCCCTCTCTCTCTGTGGACTCTCTCCCTCTCGCTGTGTGAACTCTCTCCCTCTCGCTGTGTGGACTCTCTCCCTCTCGCTGTGTGGACTCTCTCCCTCTCGCTCTGTGGACTCTCTCCCTCTCGCTCGCTCTTTCTCTCCCTCTTTCACACTATAGCTGTTTTTCACTGTCTCTTTCTTTCTCTCACACTTTCTCCCTCCCTTTTTTTTGATATCTCTGGCATCTGGGGATGAACCGAAAAACAAATAATGGAGAGAAGGGAAAGAGAGAGTAAGGTAGAGGGGGCAGGCAGGGGTGCAGGCAGGGGGGCAGGCAGGGGGGCAGGCAGGGGTGCAGGCAGGGGGGCAGGCAGGGAGCCGGCAGGGGGGCATCAGGGGGCCGGCAGGCGAGGGGGGGCAGGTGAGGGGGGGCGGCAGGCAGGGGTGTAGGCAGGGGACGAGAGAAGTGTTGGAGAAACATTTTAAAACAGTTTCACTGCTCTGAGGCTTCCTCACCATGACAGGTGAAGGGCTGCCCGGGTCTTCAAAGAGGAAGAAAGAGGAAACAGACGTTTTTAGCTAAAGGCAGGCACCCGGGGACAGGGATCCCAGGGACCAGGGAATGATGCAAGACTCTTTCATCACACATCTATGAACGCAAACGCTTCAATGTTGACGCACAAGCAAACTCCCACGCTAGAACACTTGACACATTTAAGGCGCCCCACACACTCACAGGCAGGAGAGGACGGTGCACCGCTGAAGAGAGGCTATTCTTATAACTTCTGCACGTCCTTTCGCAGATTTGCTGGCTGTTCTCTCTCACATTCCCACTCTCTGCTATCAATCCATCATAATTAGCCTCTAACAATGGTGCGCTCATTTCCACCTAATCTCAAACAGGAGTCTATTGCAGGCGATGACACAGGGTCCTTATGGCATAACCTGGAAGTCAGAATGAAGAACCATCCTTCTAATGCTTGTCTGCTGAAACAGTAGGCCAGGGAATTGGGGCTGGTGTGTAATGTAGAGTTAAATGGTTTTTCCTTTTCGATACGGTAAATTTCTTCCATCAGTTTCCACCTTCGGTAAGGCTGGTCCCAAGATGACTGTGTCCTAAATTCTCTCTGGCATGGAACAGACATGATTTGAATTGTTTCTCCTCCGTTTGTTATATTCTATAATAAGTCTGCAGCCAGTATGTCAACAAATCTCCCATCTTGTTTTGCATTGCTGCTGCATATGGACACGTTTCATAATTAGCATTGAAAATCTGCTTTCTACTGCAACAAAAACATGTACCCACGCGTCTGCACTCAAGTAGGCGTCTCTGTGGATAAACACAGCACAGCTTTGCCCTATTTGCAAAACTCCTCAAGTTCATTGCTAACAGGTGTTGTTGAGGGATTCTGTAGCGTCACAAAGCTGCAGAGGAAGTTAGAGAAACAGAAGCCATGTTTGTTCACCTCGCTGGCGTTAGCCGGGAGGATTGATTGCGTTATTTTTCCCAGATGCTGTTCTGGCAAAAAGGAGGATAAAAAAACTTGAGAAATCCTGCTTTGGCAACGATCAGGAGAAGTTTTCTCGTCTTGATTCAAAGGGGAAGTTGACTTTTTGTCACCAGCCGTTCTTCTTCTGAAGTGCTGAGATGGCGCAGGATTTGAAGATGTTGTAGCTGGTATCTGGTGGAGGATTGCAGTGTCCTGAGTGCAGAACCAGGGAGACACACCTGAAAAAGACTTTACTGACTTGAGAAGTGCACTTTGGGTTCAGTGAGTCACGCATCCAAACACTGTTTCTGCTGTAGAAAATCGTTGTTTTCCCTTCAAGTTCCATCCAGATTATAGTTATTTTTCTGACATACAAAGACGGCTGGAGGGACATTTCTATTGCGTAAACATGCCGTATGTTAGAATAATAGAAAGGCCCAGTTCACCACAATCACTCGGTGTTGAGCAGGAGAGCCCTCAAATCAGACGTCTTTGAATTTTATTTTCCCAAGGTTTAATAGCCGTCCATGACAAAAAGAAACAGATTGATTAAGAAGTAAAGTAAGTGTTTCGTCTTGCACATTCATGCGCCATTTTCAAAAGATGGAATTTTCTAAAAGAAAACAAACTAAAACAACCTGTGAAATATATGTGATTTTTGTACACTGTAAAAAAAAAGAAAAAAATGACTGAAAAAATCTGTGGATGTTTATTTTTGTTTTTTTTTACTAAGCCTGACCAGTTGATACAGACTATCTGTTTTATTTCTGGGTGAGGGACTGGTTCCTGGTTTCATTGGAAACAAACTGTTTTAACTTCTTGCGATGATGTATGTCATAAAGGTTTAAGAATAGAGAAAGCTTACAAAGTGAATTACACACAAAAAAAATAAAACAAAGTCTTATATTTGCATGACTTCCTGTATTTTTCGAGAAAATAATTTATATTGTTGTGTATAATGAGTGGACGTACCTTGAAAACAAACTTAGGGACTGAATTCCAGTGTTTGTCTGAGCCTGAACATTTCTAAGAGCTAGATTTAGGTTTTTTTCTTTTTTTGATCTCTTTAATGTTTTAGTATTTGCAAACGCATTTCTATATGGGTTTCATTTGGTCCAGCTTCCTGTCTGTTTAAATTACAGTGTATTTATCATTCCTGTGGTTCTTGGCTGGAAGCTGGTCTGGTTCAGTGCTGTAGAATCAACTGAAGCCCTCTGCTGTCTGTGTCCATCTATGTACTGTGTGGATTTTGTCCCACTTTCATAAAAAAAGCTTACCATGTGTGTTTTGACGTGCCCAACTTAACCCCACCCCTAACCTGTAGAGGCCGGAGGTATATCATTCCGTTTGGTGTACTTTGGTTTTAGTCCAACGCTAATTAGCTTGTCAATCAAAGTTGCAAAGGGGGAGGGGGGGGGTGTCACAATGATATCAATGCATGCCTTAAATCAAAACAAAACCGTTTGTAAAATATATTTTAACCATCCTGTCCCCCAACGCCAACATCCTCACTCACAACCCAACACAGAATACACGTCAACAGGAATTCGCTAAAGATCCAGAGGACATGCTGGTGGCCATGCTACCATGTGAAACGACTTGTCTTTGTTGGCACAGAGTCACCGAACAGAAGGCTGGTTGAGGAAGCTTTATGAGTTAGATCAAACTGGCCCCCAGCCCAGTCTCTCCACCCCCCCCCCTCCCCCCCCCCCTATAGGAGCCTGTTCTGAAGAGGGAGGCCAGTAACTCAGACATGTTTACATCTTGTCCCGAAACACAACTCCGCCCCCTCTCGTTAACAGAGATATATCTACCGGTGGCGGCGTGTGCCAAAACCCTAAGAGGCTGCCTCGTATCAATTACAGCACAAAATGAAAGGCATTAACCTCTCAGCTATATTTGCTCGGCAGCCTGTTAGCTTAGCGATGCTATTTTCGGCAGCCATGTTACTTCATTTTGTTTTATTGGGTTAAACCGCACAGTAATCAGATCAGGAAGTAGCCTCTTGGCATTTTCTGTGGCTGTGGCTTCCTGGTGCCCAAACTGAACTCCCTCTCCTTTCTTACACAGCACTCGCTGGAAACTGTGCTTAGTGGCAGAGCGCATTCTGCAAAGAATGTGTTTAATCAATGCTAATGTTTACTGTGCTTAAAGATACACTTTGACTGGATCTGCATTACTATTCCGAACACGCAATCCGTTACAAAAGAGCTGCCAATGCTTATGGTGTCTTGGCTCTGTCGGAGATCGGTAACTCCCGAGTTCTAAGTCCAGTCACCTCATTCGGGAAAGTAAATATGCCAGGATGGATTTGAGCAGGGTTGGAGACACGTGGCAACAACAACAAAAAAAAACACACAAACTTTTCTTATCGTGTTTCCTTTTCTTCTTTCCTGCATTTTCTGTAAAGAAAACCGTTCACTCTGTCACAACAGACGCTGGCCCTAACCCTGAATAGGAAAACAACACAAAACAAGCACAGGGCATATTTTTAGCATGTTTATTTTAGTCGCTGAATCATTTTCTATCTTTCGGACTGTTTTAAGTGTTCTCTTTTCTTTCTCTTTGCCTTGGACTGATTTCCAAAGCAGCAGGTCGGCCGAGTCATTCCATAGCCATGAAAGGCAGAGTGCAGTGAACTTATGAGTCTGTTCTTGCATGAAAAGCATCTTAGTCACAGTGTTAAACATGTCATGAACAGGGTACCAGGTCATGCTGTGTGACTGGTTCGTTTAACAGAACAGACCTGACCACGGTGTGTTAGTTCATGGTTCGGTTTGGTAACTGACTATCACACCAGTGTTTTTCTGGTCTCCAGGTTTGTCCCTCCCTCCCTGTTCCCTGCTCCCCCTGGTCCTCCCCTGGTCCTCCCCCTCCCCTGGTCCTCCCCCTCCCCTGGTCCTCCCCGTCCCCTGGTCCTCCCCCTCCCCTGGTCCTCCCCCTCCCCTGGTCCTCCCCCTCGCCTGGTCCTCCCCCTCCCCTGGTTCTCCCCCTCCCCTGGTCCTCCCCCTCGCCTGGTCCTCCCCCTCCCCTGGTCCTCCCCCTCCCCTGGTCCTCCCCCTCCCCTGGTCCTCCCCCTCCCCTGGTCCTCCCCCTCCCCTGGTCCTCCCCGTCCCCTGGTCCTCCCCCTCCCCTGGTCCTCCCCCTCCCCTGGTCCTCCCCTTCCCCTGGTCCTCTCCCTCCCCTGGTCCTCCCCCTCCCCTGGTCCTCACTCTCCTGTGTTCTGTGGATCAAGTGTGAGACCCAGAGGGGAGAGAAACAGACAGACATTCCACTACACACATCTTTCATCGTTTTGTTTTTTTCTTCTGTCATTAACGATGATATTCAAGTTGTTTCCCCCTCGTAATTTCTGTAAAAAAGATCTATTTCTATATTTGCAATAAATTTGTAATAAAAATTACGTCTATGTGACTGACTGGTACCTATTTACTGAGTCAATGCTGTTGGTTTGGATGTGTTAAAGCTTTGAATGAAGTTTGATATGGTGAGGTGTAAACTGTGTGTGTGTGTGTGTGTGTGTGTGTGTGTGACCCACCTCTGCACCTCTGGCGCTAACTGAATGAATCACCTCCTGAGAGGTGCTCAACACCATGATTGACTGCCAGAGCAAACTTGGAGTTCTCTCTCTCTCTTTGTCTCTCTCTCTCTCTCTCTTTGTCTCTCTCTCTCTTTGTCTCTCTCATACACGCACTTGTGCACACACACACACACAAATGCACACGCACACTCATTCCAATGGGCCACTCATACCCGCTAAAAGCTCTCGTTGATGCGAGGCTACTGGTTCCCAGGCTGGAGAGCAGGCGAATGGTGAGTTGGAATTCAAATGTCATTCTCTGTGTGTCAGAACAAATGTCTGTAGCACTTTCAGAGCCTGAGGAGCATCAGGACCGAGCAATGGAGAGAGACACAGGGAGCAGTACAGAGGGAGAGAGGGGAGGAGAAACAGTGGAAGATGGTTTGGAGAAAGTGAAACAATGAGAGGGAAGAGAGCGAGGGAGGCAGAGAGAAAGAGACAGAGAGAGGCAGAGAGACAGAGAGAGAGAGAGAGAGAGACAGAGAGACAGAGAGAGAGAGAGACAGAGAGAGGCAGAGAGAGTGAGAGACAGAGAGGCAGAGAGACAGAGAGAGAGAGAGAGACAGAGAGAGACAGAGAGAGGCAGAGAGAGTGAGAGACAGAGAGAGGCAGAGAGACAGAGAGAGGCAGAGAGACAGAGAGAGAGAGAGAGAGAGAGAGAGAGAGACAGAGAGAGGCAGAGGGAGGGAGGTAAACAGAGAAAGAGCAGAAACGCAGCGACACATGAGCGCATGCCTCCCCTGTCATCCCCTCCTCTGGGGCTGTGTGTTTACGTGTGACAGGGCCAGACCTCAGAGCGGCGCTCAGCTGCTCCTCACTTCACACAAGGTGTCACAGCCAACATCCTGTCATTTCCTGTTTCCCTCCCTCTCAATCTCACCGGCTTTCTCTCTCTCTCTCTGTCTCTCTCTGTCTGTCTCTCTCTCTCTGTCTCTCTCTGTCTGTCTGTCTCTCTCTCTCTCTCTGTCTCTATCTCTGTCTTCTTCTCTTCATCTTATTCTCTCCCACACTCACGCTTACTGTGTTTCTCTCTCTTCCCCAGTCTGGCTCTATTCCTATTCCTATATATACTCTCTCTCTCTCTCTCTCTCTCCCTCCCTCTCTCTCTCTCTCTCTCTCTCTCTCTCTCTCTCTCTCTCTCTCTCTCTCTCTCTCTCTGTCTCTCTGTCTCTCTCTCTCTCTCTCTGTCTCTCTCTCTCTGTCTCTCTCTGTCTCTCTCTCTCTCTCTCTGTCTCTCTCTGTCTCTCTCTGTCTCTCTCTGTCTCTGTCTCTCTCCTGGCTGATCTCAGACAGCAGTAGAGACAACAGCAGCTTTAGGAATATTGTAGATTGTAATGACATTACTCTGCTCCGTATTAAACTCTTTGGTGCCTGAAGATTAGGAAGAGATTAACCTTTGACATCCTGCTAGGCCTCCCTTCTGACGGCTGGTTTAATTGATCAGTTAGGGTCGTTCTGTGTTGTGTGTTCCAGCAGCTAATCTTTCTCTCTCTTCAGGAGGGGCGGATGGGAGGCAGGGAGAGAGACGAGGAAGGAGGGAGTGGAGGCAGGGAGGAAGGGAGGGGAGGAGGGAAGGAGGGAGGGATGCCAATTACTAAGCATGTGACTGTCCTAGATGATGAAAGGATGGGAGAAGACAGAGAAGAAAGGAGGGGGGAGGAGTTCTTGAAGTGACCTCTAAAACTGTGGGAACCAACGCTTTCTCAGCACTCACTGAGCAGCAGGAGAGTCTCAACGAACGCTCACCAGCACCAGCACCACTACTACACACATGCACACACATACTCAGAGGCAGATAAGCCTGCACACACACCCATGTACAAGCACATGTCAAATACACACACATACAAGCACACATAAAGAACAAGTACACGATAAACCCACACACTCGCCTGCACACACACACAGACACACACAGTGCCACTGCTAGCCAATTTGGTGCCCTAAACATAATTATTTATGATGCCCCTCCACCCCAAGGGGAAAAAGTGCATAATATTTAAATGCTTAAATAATATTGGAATTATAATGATTACGACTATGATTATTTTTCATTTGGCTATTTTGGTTCCCCTTTCAGCACTTGTTGCTCTATGCAAACCGTGCGTGATGCACGTGGTAGGAGTAGCAAGTACACACACTCAAGTGGGTAGATAAAAAGCTGTGTAAACACACACCGTCAGCAGTGCTGTGTAGGAAACACTGAGAGGCTGGAAAATGGTTTTAATGAATACAAATGTGCTCAGAATGTGCGAGCGTGTGCGAGCGCTTGTTATGCGAGGTTTCTTCATGCATACATATCTGTAGTTTGCCTCACGTTCGTAAAGCTGCATAGCAAATGCTACAACTTTCGTAAAAAAAAAAAAAAAAACTTGGCAGGTGATTGGACGAAACATCTGTCCATTACCGTCTGGCATGACAACCAAACCCCTTAGTTGCCAGGCAGTTGATTGGCCCAAAATGCTTGTTTAAACAGGACAGAGGAGTGGTCATGATCTGTTAAACGAATGCAGCTGCCACTGAAGGTTCACCCTCATCACCTCATCCCCATCCTCAGATTCTGTCTGCACTCTTACGTGTTCTCTAAGGGGAACCATGTTCATCTCTCTGCCATTGTTACCGATCGGGGAGGAAGTCAAGACCTTCTCAAGGAGAGCTGATATAACACACTACAGCGAGCGTAAAGCTCTGCTTGTGTTTAATTGTGTTGCCGATGAGAGAGTCAGTCAAGTGTTCTGTCAGAGTGATGAGGCTGTATCCCCTTCAGCTCTATGGGAGGTTTCTCCCTTAACTGTGACTCAGACAGATAATGTATTAACCACAGTGTCACAGGCCTACGGATGGCTGGCTGGGAATATATGCACGGACAATCATGAGTAGACTGCCAGGCTGAAAAGTGTGTTTGTTTAAGTGTGCACGTGTGTGTGCATGGGAAAATTGTTTCGTTTTTTTTTTTGTGTGTGCAATTCGTCTATTTTTGCCTGGACTCGATGACTTGTGTTTATTTGCGCTCACTCACGTCAGTTTCCCTCCGGGGTTGGAAAACTGATGAGTCAGTAGAGGAGTTGGAGGGATTACGTCATCATGCACCAATCAAAAGCCTCCGAGCGCAGCATGGACACGTGAAGACTGTTAATGAGTAGAAACTAAGTGGGTGAATCGTGACCCGTCTCCTGCTAACGCTCTAAGCAGGCTATCGGGCTCTGGTACTGTTGATGTTTCCTTGCTGAGTTGTTTTGACTGAACATTCAATCAGTCGGTGAATTGAAGTGAATGGGTTCAGGGCTGCCTATTGTCTGTTGTGGCTGCTGGTACTATAGTCTTGACTGTGGAGGATTTGTCTCTGCTGCTGAAGCTAGTCCCTGGTGATGATTACAGATAATTTGTCCCTGGTTCTGAATCTGTGTGTGGGCTTGTTTGATGAGGAGCTGTCCCTGGTTCTGAATCTCTCTCTCTCTGGGCTCGTTTGATGAGGAGCTGTCCCTAGTTCTGAATCTCTCTCTGCTCGTTTGATGAGGAGCTGTCCCTGGTTCTGAATCTCTCTCTCTCTGGGCTCGTTTGATGAGGAGCTGTCCCTAGTTCTGAATCTCTCTCTCTGCTCGTTTGATGAGGAGCTGTCCCTGGTTCTGAATCTGTTTCTGGGCCTGTTGGAAGAGGAGCTGTTTCTGTGATTTGTGGGTTAAGAGAGTATGTGACTCTCTTCTGAAGGTTTTAGATCCTGCTCCAGCACACCTCCACAGAGCTTGATAACGATGCTTCATTAGTATCAGGTGTGCTGGAGCTGGGAAACATCTAAAACCATCAGGACAGCGGCCCTCCAGGACTGGAGTTTGACACCCCTGCTTTATAGAATTGCAACACCCATTTAATATCGAGCTTTTAAACCAACCCCCCCCCCCCCCCAAAACTTTCATTGTAATAAGCTTGTGTTGTTTTCATGAACATTGTTTCAGGGCAAAACCCGTCATGGTAGAATGTGCAGCGAGGAGTGTACTAATGAGCCGTACTGTTTGGGGAAAATCATAAAACAATTGAAGCATGTCAGGAAAATATACAGCACATATGTACACATTCTGTATGTGTTTGTGAAGGTGTGCATACGCGCATGTGTGTGTGTGTAATATGTGTATCTGTAATGTGCATGTAGGCATCATGGGTGGAATGTGTGCGTGTATAGCGTGCTATTTGTAGCATCTGTGTGTGTGCGTGTAGCATCTGTGTGCGTGTAGCCTCTGTGTGTGTGCGCTTGTGTGTAGTATCTGTGTATGTGTGCATGAGTGTGTGTGTATGTGTGTGTGTGTGTGTGTGTGTGTGTGTGTGCATGAGTGTGTGTGTATGTGTGTGTGCGTGTGTGTGTGTGTGTGTGTGATCAGGCGCTGCTCCTTTGACATGCCAGTGCAGCACAGAGTTCCAGTGCCAGAGGTTTAGCAGCCAACATGACACACTGTAATTACCCTGAATATTACGTGTCATCCCAGACCTGAGCTGGAAAACCATGTCAGGATTCACCAGCACAGTTATAAAACTATTAAGATGCGTTTAACCACCCCTCCATCTCACCCTTTTTATCCTGCTCCCTCTGCTAATCCCTTCCCCTCTCCCCTCGCTTTCTCTCTCTCTCTCTTTCTCCTCCAACACCCTCCTGTGGCTTCCTTTGTAAGTTTGCTTGTCAAAGGGGAGGGATTTCAATGAAGAATCCATGCTCTCTCTCTCTCTCTCTCTCTCTCTCTCTCTCTCTGTCTATCTCCCTCTCTCAGACTCTCTTGCTGACTCCCTCTCTCTCTGGCTTTATACCTTTTTCTCTCTTTCTTTTCTCTTCTCTTATCTCAGTTGTTCTCCTCCGCTCCACCCATCCCTCTTTGCAACCATTACCCAAACAAACACAGACACACGTGTGTTCATACCGTGTATTCAGTCGTCATCACAGGACTTTCCACCATGCTCTCAGTCCACTTCTCACTCAACCACAAGACTTTCTCACGCAACACAGTTTCCCAACCTCTCCTCTCACCTTCCAACTCCTCTCTCTGTCCTCTCCCTGCCTCCGTCTCTCTACTCTCCCCTGCCTCCCCTCTTTCATAGTCTTCCCTCTTTCTCTTCTTGCTCTGCTTCCCTCCCCTCCCCTCCTCTCTTTTCTCACCTCCCTCTAACTCGCCGTTGACAAACAAAGCCAGACCAGTCCCTGATCCTAAAAAGCCATTTGGAAGGCCCAACATTTAAATTGTGCCAACCATTTACAACAAAACATGAATGTGTGTTTGTTTGAATAGGATGGGTCAGATCAGTCCATGCCAAAACAATAGTGATGGCTCTTAACAACCCTAATATATTTAATCCCATCCCAAGTGCCTTTAGTAATTGAACATATCATTTTTAGCCCACAGATTTTTAATTTTGATGTAATTTACATATTCGTCTAAAGTGTCAGGCACATTTTTAATTAACCAGATACCTCTAGTAGTAGATATTTTACAGTGTTGTTAAAATCCTTAATGTATTTTCTGAGCACAGAGGAGGTTTGTCATTAGCTCCACTTTAAATCATGTTCCCCAAAATTCAATTTTCACACTTCTGACACCCCCAGGCTGTTCCACACGCCCAGTGGAACATAAAACAATGGAACACATATCTGCTTGCGAACAGATTGGGGAAAACAAGTCCCAATCATAACTTTTTTAGCTTCCGGATGAACACTTAAAACGTCAATCTAGATCTTCCTGCTTCATGAAGATGAACCTCATCCGTCACATTCGACAAAGAGAATTGTAGAACGAGAACTAAATGCACCCAAAAACGTCTGCTTTGTACGCAGCATGCTAGTCATGCAGCATCAGTTTCAGAGTGGGGGGGGGGGGAAGCATACTTTGTTCTGCCTGCGAGGGAAAGCCCATCCTCTCCAGTCATGAGGTCCTTGTTAGTCATGCACTCAAAGCAGAGGACCAGTGTTCCCACATTACCAGTTCCCGGGCCTCGGTCCTGGTTAATATTTCAATGTGACATGAACACACTGCTCTCTCAGAGCAGTTATCCCTGCACCCTCCTGCCCCAAACAGGGGTCACATTCAACGTCATCCAGCTCAGTGATTTAGACGAGTGTGCAATCGGTTTCTGCGACGGCAAATCCGGGTTTTCATTCGACCCCAGGCAGCCTAATGTCCTATTTTAGAGCCCGTCCGGAGAGGTACTTCCTAGACGCGTCATGCTGAAGGTTTCCAGGAAATGATATTCTGTTTGCTTGTATTGATGAAACAATCATGCTTTGAGAGAATGTAATTAAAGAGAGATTTTATTCAGAAGTGACAATGACATGTCTTCGATTTCTTATTGCGGAGGGCCGTGCTTAGTGTTTCGATCAAAGTTAGCATACGATTATCATCGAAACAATTCTCTTGTGACAACAGCGGCATGTGACTTTCACAGCTGTGCCGTTGATGCGAACAGGGACTCAGCGTGCTTGTTTTTCAACAGCACGGACAGAAAGGAGGCTGTCGAGAGCGAACAAGCCAGCGCAGCAGGGCCGGAGGGAGACGCGGTCACAGGTTGTCTCCAGTGCCACAACCGCTGCTGGTCACCCGATCAGCTGTTTACAGCTGTGGTACTCCATCCAAGTCTAATTACACAAGCAAGACAGTCGAGGTTAACGACACTCTGCCACACACGCCCGCTGATAATTGCTGTGTTTTTATTGTAATTACTGCAGATAATCATACCACAGCTAGCATGGCCGCCACTACAATTAGGCCAGGATAATAACTGTGCAGTCAAAACTGATGGGGAATACAAATGGAGGCAGTCGAGGTGCTCCTATTGGGGGTTTGGGAAACAGACTGAATACAGTGGGAATAATTAGATGCAGAGGACTGACACATAATGGAAAGCTGCTTGACAGAGGCAACCAATCCTGATCATTAAAAACCTGTTGACTTGCTGGATGTATTTTTCATGTTGAATGAACATTTGGTATTCCGTTAGATGTTTAATTAATTCCGCTTAAATATGAATGTCAGATGATAAATGTTGAATGTGTTTTTGACATAATGTGTTTTGTTCAGTGCTGGGTTGGTTATACTAATGCATGTGTGCGTGTGTGTCTGTGTGAGAAAGTGTGTGTGTGTGAGGGGGTGGTATGTGTGTGTTTGTGTGTGTGTGTGTGAGAGAGAGATAGTCTGTGTGTGTCTTTGTGAGTGTGTATGTGTGTGAGAGAGAGTGAAAGTGTGAGGGGGTGGTGTGTGAGAGAGAGAGAAATTGTCTTACGGGGGTGTGGGGTGTGTGTGAAAGAGTGTGTCTATGTGTGTGTGTGGGTGTGTGTGTGTGTGTGTGTGTATATGTGTGTGTATGTGTGTGTGTGTATATGTGTGTGTATATGTGTGTGTGTGAGCTAGAAAGAGTGTGGTAGCATCTACACCCTTTGGCTTCCCTGACATGTTTGTGCTCAAGTGATCCATTGAGTTCTGCAGGCAAAATAACTGCAGTCTCACTCAATATATCACTGCCATTACAGTATACACACACAGACACATATACACACAGACACATACATGAATACAGACACACACACACACACACACACATACACATTCATGACCACACACACATATACACACACAGGCACACATACATGAACACAGACAGACACACACACACATAAACACACACAGACACACTTACAGACATAGGCACAGACATAAACTCAGACACACCCATTCTGGTATGTGGTGTGTGAATATCTAGGGCAGCTACAGTGAGACACAGAGAAGAGACTCAGGGTTTACAGTGTACTGTTCAACTATTCACCCTCCCACGCACACACACACACACGCACACACACACACGCACACACACACACACAGAGATGGTTAACTGATGCAACGTAACCACATACATTGTTAGCAGGGAGCAGATACTACATTTGCATTCATCCGAGGCTGTACATTACACACCCTTGTAGCAAATATGGCCTCTCGCGCCGCTCTCAAATGAACACACACCACATCAGAGGAGCCATGATAACACCAGGCTCCCATAAGGCCATGAGCTAGCCATAATTAGTGCAGTGTTATTCCCTGCGCCAATGGGGAAAATAGCAGCAATTATCACATGCATCTACACTGGATTAGTCAGGCTAACCTTGGTCAGGTTCAGTCTGCAGAATTTCTTGTCGCTTTCAGCGGCGAAGGAAATGTTTGAATCCGGTCTTGATCCCCGGGCATGAAAGGACTCCTTTCATGTGCGTTCAGACCTTGTGAAGCCCCGGCACCGGAGATGATATCAATTAAATGTGGTGTACATTGATTTGTTAATTAAAAATCGAATATTTGTTTTGTGCACCGCTATCCGTGCCCACACACACACACACACACCCTGAACTAATGTGCTGCTCTCTTGTTCCCTCTCCCTTCGTTATAGCGGCATGTGTTCTCATTAGCAGAGAACACCCTCTAGTCACAGCAACGATGAGATTATTAAGTGCGTACCTCATCTGGTGTGGACGCTTATGGCCAGAGATCCCACCCGGCCGGGGAGCCCGGGCCAGACTCATCACCACATTTCAAACGCACCCAGGGCACCCGCTTGAGATGGTCAGGGAGGGGCAGCTGAGCGGTTTGGATTGGCTGTTGTCCAGAGTGGTTTACTGACTGGTCTGGGAGAGGCTGTGTTCTCTGCTTGGTCAGACTGATGATGGCACTGGGGGCAGTGGACAGCAGAGCATTTAGGATGGGCTGGACTGCAGGAACAACATCTCTGGGTGTTTTATTGACGAGAGGCCGTCCCTCACTCGTGTCAGTTTGGTGTTTCCTAAAAGCATCTGGGTTGTAATTGGCTGAACTTTTTTTTGGGGGGGGACAGTGTCTCAGAGGGACACTCTGATGGAAGGTTATCTTGTGTGTGGAAGTGGGAGGGGCTCCCGGGTCTCCCAGGGCTGCACACTGATTCCTGGTGCTCTGGTGTTTCGTGACTAACCTCTGATATCTCCCTCTGTCAGCGGCAGGAGGACTGACCTTCCCAGAAGGCCATGCTGCACGCCCCGCTGCCCCCCGCCCCGCTCCCCCCAGATCTCGCCCGCAGCCCGTCACAGAGGACGCCCCGGCCGAGGGTCTGACAGGTTGCCGTGGCAGCGCCTGACCCCGTTGTTGTCAGTCATGGCATCGCGTCCTGTCACGCTGGCCAGAAGTCCCTTCTGAGGAAAGGGGGGTGGAGGGTTGGGGGGAGGTCATTTACGGTGAACTAATTTGAGGACAGACTTCTAATGATGGCTGCTTACTGTTTGCTGTAAGTGTGAAAGTGTAGCTGTTTTACTGGAAGCCTCTAATGGGGATTTTCCACTACAAGGTACTTGACTTGACACAGGTGGGGCGTTGGTCAGAAGATTAGGATGATTCTAAGGCCCCTGGTCAGACCTAGCAGACCCCCATACTTCGATTTGGAGCCCAGAGTGCACATTCGCCTGGGCCCTTAGAAACTGTAGCGGTGCCCTGGTCATCTAAAATACCTGAAAGTCACATTATCCACATCAACACCATCTTAGCATGCATGCTTAGAATTCAGATCAACCATCTCAGTGGCTCCCAGAGCCCTGCATTCATCAATATAACGATCACTGCTAAGCAACTGACACAATCTCATCTCCTGCACAGCATCGACCAATTGCCAGCTACATCCACCCTTGGCCTCCTTACCGATGACCAATCAGCGGCAGCCCTTGCCGCCTCGCCCCTGGCCTGGCCCCACCTCGGAACCAAGGCCGTCCCTCCTGGGGACCATAAATGTTGCAGATTTGAATAACCTCTCAGAGTGCGTCCGTAAATATTTAACCAGCAGAGCGTCAAAGCAGGGAGGCCATAAATGAGTGTCTCTGGAGCTGGAGGTGGAGCTTGGAGAGTTGTGGTTTGAAGGAGCTGGATTACAGTCTGCCTCGGTCAGGCCTCCTCATCACCCTGAGAGGGGGGCGGGGAGGGGAGGCAGAGGAGGGACCAGAGCGCTGGAGAGGGGTGCAGTGAAGGACAGAAAGGGGAGATGTGGGGGAACTTGGAACAGGGCAATCACCACACACAGATGGAAACACACAGGGACGTCCGCTGAGAGAGAGAAAGAGAGAGAGAGAGAGATAGACAGAGACCGAGAGAGACTGCAGATATCATGCACAGACAGACAAGGGCATGGAGATCACATGGGACCCTGAAATATTAGTCCTGAACATTTTTCTTCGATGGGAAAATAGATGCTTGATTTACCAAGAGAGAAGGTTGATGACATTTTCAGAGCGTTTAGAATTCTGCTCGTCTGTCACAGTGACTGACAGCTCGTCCTCTGTCACTCACTGTCTCTTCTTTTTCCACTCCAGCTCTCGCTCTCTTACCGATTTCTCCATCTTCTTTTTTCTGTTTCTTTCTCTCCTCATTCTGCTTCTAATTCCTCCAGGCTCCTCAGTGTTTCTGCTGGTATCAGGCACATTGGTCCAATTCTTTCTTTATCACGTTCATCTCTCTCTCTGTCCCAAAGCTCAAGGCCTGCTCTCTTCAGTACCTCCTAATTCACTGCAAACCAGTTTCACCATCCCCAGTCTCTCTCTCTCTCCTCTCCCTCTCCCATCTCTCCCCTCTCTCTCTCTCTCTCTCTCTCTCTCTCTCTCTCTCTCTCTCACTGCTCCATCTAAGATAAGCATGTCTTGAGAGACAATTTTCTGCCCGAGCGCACCGGCTAAAAAGCGTGAGAAGCGAGGAGCAAAAGAGGGGCAGGTGTCAACACCATGCTCCTCTTTGCCCCTGCCTGTCAACATATGCAGAGACTTATCCCTCCCTCTCATCTCCAAGGTCCTCCCGCTCTCTCCCAGAACAACCAGTGCTCACGACTCCAATGACAGCCAGCTAGTCTGCTTTGGTGCCTTCTTCACTGGGGAATCCATGGAGAAATTCAATCAGGGGGGTTTCAAACCCACCGTGTTTTGGTTCTCCGGCTATGCAGCTAAGTTTGTTTTTACAGCCAAGACGTGGTAGGCACTCATAAATAAACATGTGCAAAGTTGTTGGCAAACAATTAATGGTAGACGTGGTCGTGCCAGTGTAGATGTATGGGTGCCTGGGTAAATATGCTACGTAAGCATGTTCTCCAGCACAGCAGGAGATCTGCAAGCCCAAGCAAGCTGTTTCTACTTTGGGCCCACATATATGGCTACCCATGCAAATAAACTGAAAAATTCTTCCCATTGGACAATCCACACACACACACTCGCTCCACACACACACTCGCTGCACACACACACACGCTCCACACACACAAACACACTTTCGCTCTGCACAAACGCTCTCCACGAACGCACACACTCGCTACACATGTGTGCACTTTCTTTGCATACACGCACTCTCTTCACGCACACACACACACACTCTCTCTCCACACACACACACACTTGCTACACACATGCACACATGGGGATTTCCCGGAGCCTGTCCCTGTTCTCCGGAACTTGTTGGGACAGGAACCAGACTCACCATGAGGCCCTGGGGAGCCCAACATCAGGCCGTTGCCACGTCCACCCCATCCCCCGGCGTAGCATGAATTCCCCGGCGTAGCATGAGCTAATGTCTTTGTCAAAACTCTGCATACACACACACACACACACATACACACATGTAGATTACACACACTGTGCGTCTGTAGAATGAACTGTCACAATACACAACTACCCATGGTTTCTCATTAAAGACACATCTCGGTTCTTGTCACTACGTGTGAGACTGTGTTCTTCCACTCAGACGTTGTCCCTTTGACACGGGTGGAGAAGCGCTTTTCCTCTGATGAGCAGCTGTCATGCAGTATATTCATACAACCCGGCTGACTGGCATGTTTTCACGTGTCAAGGTAAACGTTTCATGTTTCAGTACGGTTAACCGGTGATTTGTTTTCTAAGTTGACAGAAAGTCCACAGGGAGACATGACGCCTTCGTTCCATGACGTTCCAGCAGGTTCTTTATGCCACACTGATACTTAACAAGCACGTTTACACAGTCATGGGAATCACTTCTGATTGGTCTGTGGTCTGGGAAAAGGACGTTCACGATCTCCATCACACCGAAATAGATCCACAAAATCAATCTACACTCAAAGGAAACAGGAAAAATCGACCTTATGGTGAATTCCATTTCATCCCCCCCAGCCAGGCCTATGGAGCATACTACTAACCAACAGGTGTTAGGACCCAGAGGATTGAAGAACAGGCCGCTGTCAGCACATATTTGTACTCGAGGGTGGAGACAGAGAGGTTGGCTCTAATTGTGCAAGCGAGAGGGTAGACCGTGGAGGAGAGAGGAGCGAGGGAACAGAAGAGAGCGTTAGGATGAAATAAAGATGAGCGCCAGGGAGAATGAAAGAGATTACCGATGTCACTGTGCCTCATGACAGCCAGGTCCCCCAAGCTTTGGAGCACAGATGATGAAAGCACCACGCTCTCTCCCGCTCTCTCTCCCGCTCTCTCTCCCTCTCTCTCCATCACTTCCTCTCATTTTCTCTGTCTCTCATTCTCTTTCTCTGCATCTCTCGCCGACTCTCAAGCACACTCGCTCTGCCCTCCATCTCTCTCTCTTTGTCTCTCTCCATCTCATTTTCTCTCCGTCTCGCTGGCTCCGTTCATCCCTTTTTCCATATCTCGCTCCACATCTCTCTCTATCTTTCCGTCTCTCTATCTCTCTTCATCTCTTTCTCTCTCTCTCTCATCACACCCTTACATGTCCTCTTTTTCTCTTCACCTTCATCTTCCACCCCTACTGGTCTGTTTTGTTGCCATCTGCTCTGTGGATCCCCCCCCCCCCCTCTCCTCTCTTCCTCTCTTTCCCTGCATACCAGCGGTCAACAGCAAGCAGGATTCAGAGTCTTAATTACGCCCATGAGGAGTCTCTCCCTCTCTTCCTCTCCCTCTCCTCTTCTCCCTCGTTCCTTCTGCTTTGTTCTTCTCTCCCCCTCCTCATCCCTTTCAGCCGGCTCTCATTGTTTTAGTGTCTGCCGTTCCCTCCCCTTCTCTCTCTCTCTCTCTCTCCATCTCTCTTCACCCGGTCCCTCCATCCACCCTACTGTCCTCCCCACCTGTCGGCTGTTATTACCCATTCTGTCTGTGGTTGATCTTCCATGTCCTCTCCCCCCCTCCTCCCTATACACCCACTCTCTGCCCACACCCCTCAATACACACACAGACGCCCCCCCCCCCTATACACCCACTCTTTGCCCACCCTCTCTCTATCTCTTGCTCTTCAGCTAGAACTTCTTCTTCCATTTTGTCTTTGTCTTGGAGGCAGCAGCTAGGCTGCCTCTCCTTGCTTGTGTGTGTGTGTGTGTGTGAGTGTATATGGATGGGTAGATAAAGGAAAATTGAGAGAGGGAAGAGACGAGGAGAAATAAATAACGTTTTAGATGCACTCAAGACTCACTGCTGCTTCAGTAAAGGAACTGTAAGATCCAGCTGTATTTCTGAACTGCTATGAAAGATGATCTTTTCCACTATAGAATTTAGAAGAAGGTTATGCTGTTGAAGTGGTAAACTGGAACCTTAAATTCACATTCATGCCTCAAATGCATTCATCTGCTTAAGCTATGACAGCCTCTGCCAACCTTATCATCCAATGACTGGCTCAGGGCAGGCATGCTGAACAAGAGAAGGCAACACAATGGGTAAACGTTCACTGGTGTCACGACCAATTAGGGAGGGCGGCTGTGTGTCAGCTTTAAAGGTCCACTAGCGAGGGTCACTGGATAATGAGGATGTTTCAAAACAGAGCTGTGCCTAACTGGCCGTCTAACTGGCAGTGAGAGATGTGAGAGGGGGGAGAGAGAGAGAGATGGAGAGGGTGTGTGAGGAGAGAGAGATGTTGAGGTTGTGAGGGGGAGAGTGTGATTGGGAGGGTGTGAGGGGAGAGAGAGATGTTGAGGTTGTGAGGGGGAGAAAGAGGGAGAGAGATGGTGAGGGTGTGAGGGGGTGAGAGAGAGAGAGATGGAGAGGGTGTGAGGGGGTGAGAGAGAGAGATGGAGAGGTTGTGAGGGGGAGAAAGAGACATGCAGAGGGTGTGTGAGGAGAGAGAGAGAGATGTTAAGGTTGTGAGGGGGAGAAAGAGACATGGAGAGGGTGTGTGAGGAGAGAGAGAGAGATGTTAAGGTTGTGAGGGGGAGAAAGAGACATGGAGAGGGTGTGTGAGGAGAGAGAGATGTTGAGGTTGTGAGGGGAGAAAGAGGAAGAGAGGGTGTGAGGGGAGAGAGAGAGAGAGAGAGAGAGAGAGAGAGAGAGATGGGGAGGGTGTGAGGGGAGAGAGAGAGAGATGGGGAGGGTGTGAGGGGAGAGAGAGAGAGAGAGAGATGGGGAGGGAGAAGCCAGACACCATGCAGAGCCTCAGTGTGGCTGACGCAGGTACGCAGGTAAGCAGGTACACCTCGCTTGGCTGGTTTGATTCATCATTTAGGCACAGGTCTTGTTATGCTCCTTCAGAAAGCCGAACCGGGGGGCTTGGATGTTTGCATGGGCTTGATCCCCCCCTCTGACAGTGATGCAAGAGGCCCTGTCTCGGATGATTCAAGGGAAAACTTGATTTCCCACCCTGGCATCACATGGTGCTTGTGTTCTGGCAGTCTTCATTTGGAGACTGTTAGAGCTCCAGCAGAGTTCAGGCTCAGGTGTGTGTCTTCTGGGGCCTGGAATGAGAGGAGGAGAATGTTATTATAGAAGAAGCTCAGCAGCTGAAGGATATCGCCTAATAAAAACGCTTCATGAAAATGCTTAAAGGATCTCCAGTGGTGTGCTTGTTGTGCATGTGCGTGTGTGTGTGTGTGTGTGTGTGTGTGTGTGTGTATGGGAGAATCTTTTTTTTTGTGCTTGGGTTTTTGTGTGTGTGTGTGTTCCTGTAAGTGTGTGTGCTTGGGTTTTTATGTGTTTTTGTGCTTATGCGCATATGTGTGAATGTGTGTGTGTGTTTGCAGGCAGGTGTGTGTGTGTGGGGGGGGGGGGGGTGTATGAGAAGCAGAAGGCCTGTCAGTGTATGGGTGGGAGAGGCCAGACCAGGTGGTTGTCTGCAGGGGAGGACAGAAGAGGGCAGACAGGGGTGGAGTGGAGGTCACAGGGGGAGCAGAGGGCAGCAGAGATGGACACCAAGAGAGGAAGGACGGCACCGATGACCGGAGGGGACAGGAAGGCTGGAGACCTGAAACGTGATCTTGGAGGTATTATGGAGGAGGGAGAGAGGGAATGAAAGACAGAAGGAAGGAGGGGTTTCAGAGCAAAGAGGGGTGGCGGCTTGGAGGGAAGGAGGAAGGGGGCCGAGGGAGCGGAGAAGGCAATGGAGTCAGGTAGCAGAGGGCTGACAGGGGGGAGCGAGGGGAGGGGCGGGCTGACACAGGGGAGGAAGGGGCTGACAGAAGGGGAGGAGGGGGTTGACAGAAGGGGAGGGAGGGGGCTACTCCTGATAGGTTGTAGAGTCAAGAGGAAGAGGACAGCTCTGCTATTAGCTTTCTGACGAGATAATGAAGGTGCACGCTTTGACATCCACAAAACAGAGCACGCACACACTGCACCCAAAACAAGACACACACACACACACTGTTGCTCGCACACACCAAAGTAGACCCCTTTCTCTCTGTCACGCACAGGCTAACATATGGTGCATACAGACTGCGTGTCAACACACAAACACAGCCATGCTCATTAAAGTAAACACACACGCTGTTGTGTGTGCGTGTGTGTTGCCAGCAACAGCATGCCTGTGCCCATGGGGGGTGGGGGGTGGGGGGGGGGCAGAGGTTCCCGGGGAAACGCTGCGTCTCGCTCTTGGTGAGTGAGGAACCGCTCGCGTCCCCTCCGCTCTCCTGAACCTCCAGGGTGGAGCGAGGAGCCGCGTTAGCGTCAGGAGTCTGGATCACATGATCACTGCTCCGCCCTCCGGCTGAGGCTGCGTTCAGAGCCGGGAGGCGTGAAGCTTCGCTGAGTCAAAAGACCCGTGGAAACTCTGGTTGGTCAAGGACGTTCGATGGCGTGGGAGCGTTTAAAGCGGGTCACATCTGGGGTTTTTTAGTATTTGCGATGGTCTGCAGGGAATCCCAGGGAGCGAACACATGGTGAACACATGGTGGGTTGATGAATATGGAGAGTCATAATAACGGCCGCACACACATAGCAGCACGGCCATCTAGTCATTAACAGGTGTGTTTGACCATAAAACACCGCAGTCAAATCAATCCCCATATACAGTAGCGTGAAGCAGAAAATAGCTCATGTTAATTCATGCAAAAATTAAAAAGAGAATCTGTCACAGAGAGACACTATCGTGTTGTCAGTGCCCAGTGAACCCATGTTGGAATGTCAGTAACAAAAAAGACCATATTTTTGCAAACGTCATGGCAACTCATAATGATTCTGAAATGAAAATCAGCATCACAAAAGACTTGGCAAATGCCAATTCCATGGACATCAGCGGGTCATAAATGCTGGGGTGATTTTCACAGTCGCAGAACTCCCATAACAGAATATTCCAATCAGCTCAAATGAACAGGTTGGATTGTGGCTTTGGCATGGGAGTATTAAAAAAAGGGTAATTACCATGACTGCAGGGTTTAACAGCTACTGAAGGCCAGCATATCGCTCCTCGATTTGCATGGATAGATACTGTAAACGACCAGAAATCCATCCATCCTGTGTTCCGCACACAATGATCTGCTAATCGCTTTTGTCCAATCCCTTTTTCGGTCCATTATCTGTCTGTCTGTCTGTCTGTCTGTCTGTCTGTCTCTGTCTGCCTGCCTGTCTGTGTTAGTCGTTCCCTCTCCTCTTCTTCCTCTCTCTCTCTCTCCATCTTCTCTCTCCCTCCATCTTCTCCCTCTCTCCATCTTCCTCTCCCTCTCCCCAGGTGGCTGTGCGGGGAGTGGTTCGGTCGTGCCTGGCCCCCATATTGCCTCTCAGCTGGTGCCCACTCACCCGGTCCGCATGGCAGTCATAAACCCTTCAGAACACTTCCACCACCATGAATCTGCCTCCCGTACTCTACTCCCTGTAGTCTGGTGGTGGGGGGGGGGGGGGGGTGAGGGGGTGAGGGGGTGGGTGGGGGGGGTCTGAAGTTTGTTGCGGAAGTTTCTCTCTTCAATGAAGATCTTATCAGTGTCACGACATACACTAACCTAACCTGCCTCCCAATGCACTCATACAATAACAGACTGTTACTGTCTACATCCTCTGTGGTGTCCTGTTCATCCACAGCATACACACACCTTCACACACACACACTTTCACAGACGCACTCACCTTCACACACTGTCACACACACACCTTCACACACACACCTTCACAGACGCACTCACCTTCACACACCGTCATACACACACCTTCACACACACACCTTCACAGACACACTCACCTTCACACACACCTTCACACACACACACACCTTCACACACACAAGACTCTCACAATGTCTCTCCTAACATCTCTTTCTGACTCTGGGCCTGTCATCCAGGGACTTTATGCAACAGAGTAATATTAATATATGATAACAGGCATATTTCCAGGGCGTGCATCACTGTGTTGACAGCAGAGAGAGAGCTTGAATAAATCCACCACGTCATCTTACTCAGTCTGTTCTCCAGTGTCTCCAGGCTCTCCAGGTTCTCCGGTGTCTCCAGGTTCTCCAGGTTCTCCAAGGTCTCCAGGTTCTCCATGACTCCAGGTTCTCCAGGTTCTCCGGTGTCTCCAGGTTCTCCAGGGTCTCCAGGTTCTCCAGGGTCTCCAGGTTCTCCAGGGTCTCCAGGGTCTCCAGGTTCTCCAGGGTCTCCAGGTTCTCCAGGGTCTCCAGATTCTCCAGGGTCTCCAGGTTCTTCAGGGTCTCCAGGTTCTTCAAGGTCTCCAGGTTCTCCAGGTTCTCCGGTGTCTCCAGGTTCTACAGGGTCTCCAGGTTCTCCAGGGTCTCCAGGTTCTCCAGGGTCTCCAGGTTCTCCAGGGTCTCCAGGGTCTCCAGGTTCTCCAGGGTCTCCAGGTTCTCCAGGGTCTCCAGGTTCTTCAGGGTTTCAACGTACTTCAGGGTCTCCAGGTTCTCCAGATTCTTCAGGGTCTCCAGGTTCTTCAGGGTCTCCAGGTTCTTCAGGGTTTCAACGTACTTCAGGGTCTCCAGGTTCTCCAGGGTCTCCACGTACTTCAGGGTCTCCAGGTTCTCCAGGGTCTCCACATTCTCCAGGGTCTCCAGGTTCTCCAGGGTCTCCAGGTTCTCCAGGGTCTCCAGGTTCTCCAGGGTCTCCACGTACTTCAGGGTCTCCAGGTTCTCCAGGGTCTCCAGATTCTCCAGGGTCTCCAGGTTCTCCAGGGTCTCCAGATTCTCCAGGGTCTCCAGGTTCTCCAGGGTCTCCAGGGTCTCCAGGGTCGCACTACTAAACAATCACAGATGCTCCTTCAGCTGCTGATGAAGCTGGTAGCTCATCTGTTTCCTGGTCCTGAGCAGCATGATGATGCAATGTTTACATGAGGATCAATTATTAATTGTGTTTACATGAACATTTCTTATGAGCTTTCTCCGGGTGGGTTTGGGGGCCTTTCTGCGTTTGTTTGCCTGCACGTGTGTGTTTGTAGGTGTGCTTGTGTGTGGATGCGTGCAACAGTTTTTACATGTGGGTGTATGCGTGCTCTTGCCATAACAGATGGGGTTACCGGAAAATTGGAGCCGGTTCCTGTTGAGTGGAAATGAACGTCAAGACTGGCTTGTGAATACACAGGAAGCAATCAACCCTCCATGGAAGGACAATCTGGTACAGCAACAATGAAAGGGCTGCCACAGAGAGCAGCTCCTAAACAGCCACCGTCCCAGAAAACCTACGGTAGGAGGGGGAGTTTGGGACAGCTGGCCTGGAGGTTGTTGGTGTATGGGCGTGTGTAGGGTGTAGTGGATGGATGAAATCATCTTTGGTGGAAGGACACTCATACCCGTGTGTGTGTGTGTGTGTGTGTGTTTTCTGGTGTCGCCACTCCCTGAATGTGTGTGTGCAAGACCGGTAAACATTTCCGCTTAAAGAAATACAAACAGACACACAAACACTAACTGTGCTAATCAGAAAGAGGCTCTGGAGTACAGACAAGGACCTTGCTATCAGCAGATGTGTATCGCTATTCCTGGGCTCCATTCATTAGCCCTATCAGGGATTACCAGAGGAGAGTGTTCTTCTGAGTAGAGATCCGGATCAGCTGGAGCGGCTCAGATCCCTATCAGACCACAGTGCACACTGCTGTGGAACACAATGCTCGACTGCATGGTGTCATCTACTGAGGCTACGCAAGTTTGCTGCTGGAAACATCTCTGCCTCTAACTCGATCTGTCTGTCTGTCTGTCTGTATATCGATGCATCTCTCTCTCTCCTGTCTGTCTCTTTCAGTCAGAATTTGAATCAGTTCATAGGCCGTGTAGGTTGACACAAACACTGAATTTACTGTGTCAGGAATTTACTCACTCACTCATGCCGTCACACCCTCCCTGCCTGCCTGCCTGTCTGTATTCACAGGATGTTCGTAGCATCGTCCCATAGAAACACTTTCTAAAACATCACCAGTTCAGTCCATGTGTGCTGTTAGATCCAGTGAGGATGATGCACCTGCTACAGCACACAGCTGTCCTGTCTTCCCAGCCCTCTGGACGTCTGACAGCAGACGACCTGCTGCAAAACGTTCGGTCACTGTGCTGTGAATTCATGTGACCCGTGTGGAAGAAATGGTCCTTTCTCCGTGCTTCTGTTCTTTTTTACTGGTGCGTTATTTACTGTTATCTGTTTGTTTATTCTGTCTTATTACCTATTCATATATACTGTCCACTGCTGTGTTTTGAGGTGAGTCACCGTTCTATGATGGAGTATCCAGCGTCCTTTAACATAAACCTGGTGGCTGTATGTTATCTTTGTTTATCTATATTCTCTTTAAGCAGTCGTTTGTCCTTCCAGCCACAGGCAGACTTTGCCAGATTTACTGTATCTAAACTGGTCCTTTTACATCAAGTGTTTGATCGACTCTCTCCCGATCTGTAGATTGATAACACTTCATCAGTCCAGAGCACATCTGAACTCCATAGCTCTGCTGGTGAAGAGACAAACAGTTTGACTTCCCACATAGTTACAGTATCGCAGGTGGAGATCTAGAAGACTCCATTCCGACCACAGTTTCCACGCAACGCTGACTTGTCTGACGAGATCACCACATTTATCAGAAAGTTCTATTTTGGTCTGGAACTTTCCTCTAACGGCCTCTGCACTAAGCTTCAGAAGCTTTCTCTTCCAGAGAGATTTTCTCTTCATGGTCTGGTGACTGTGGGTTCCTCTCTCTCGGCCATTCTTCTCCGTCTGCATTAACCACATTCCCCCACCCCCCCACCTCTCTCTCTCATCATCTCCCTGCCGATCCCCTTTCTTACTACATCTTCTTTTCACATGTTCTCTTTCTTTCTCTCTCTCTCTTTCTCTCTCTCTCTCTCTCTCTCTCGCTCTCTCATCCCTTTTATCTCTTCATCTTCCTTAGTTAGCTCCCTTTTGCTCTTTTCCTCTCGCTGCCCATCTCTTTTTTTCTCCATCTTCCTGGCTTTTTTCCCCTTAATCTATTCTAGTTATTTCTCTCTCTTCCTTTCCCTGTGTATCTTTTTGTCTCTCTACATCTTTCTTTTTTTCTTCACTCTTTCTAACTCTCTCTCTCTCGCTCTCTCTCAGTTTCTGCACTCTCCCCTAATTCCCTCTGGTTTCAAGGTCCTGTAGTAAGGGTGTGTGTCTGGTTAGCGACATTTTCGCTGTCTCTCCAGGACTGGATGTACTAAAGCTAGGTGCTGAACCACTGAGGCATCCAGCAGTCACACTCACACACCAACACACTCACACTCTAACACACACACACACTCTAACACACTCACACACTCTAACACACTCACACACCAACACACTCACACTCTAACACACACACACACACACACTCTAACACACTCACACACACACTAACACACTCACACTCTAACACACACACACACTCTAACACACTCACTCACACACACACTAACACGCTCACACTCTAACACACTCACTCACACACACACTAACACGCTCACACTCTAACACACTCACTCACACACACACTAACACGCTCACACTCTAACACACACACACACACACACAGACTCCCAGCGTTTTATCTTCATCAGCTCTGCTTCCCTTTCTGCTCTCTTCCTCCCTTGGGATGTGGCTGCACACGTGTGCGTGTGTTAGCTTGAGCGCAACTGTGTGTGTGTGTGTGTCAGTGTGTGTGTGATAGAGAGTGGGAGTTTTTAATGCTCAGTAACCGACAGCTTATTAGCGGTGGCTGCTATGGTTCGCTGATGGAAGCGTAAAGGTGCAGGCAGGGGGTCCTGAGATCAAAACATGATTTCTCTAGATGATGCTAGCTTGTGTTAGCTGCCATGCTAATCATCTACTGCGGCTACCCTACAGAATAGTACTGTGGGGTGATACTTTAGTCTCTTGATGATAAAAACACATCCGGTCTGCCTACTTGCCTATCTGTCTGTCTGATTGTCTCTCTGCCTGCCTGTCTGTCTTCCCATATATCTATCTACATTTCCATTTCTTGCTAAGATACTTCACCTTCTTTAATCCTGAACCTGCAATCAATAATTCAAGGTTTTACTGCAGAAAACCCATCTTGACACCCTGATGAAACATGAGAGACGGGGGAGAGAGGACGGAGAGAGGGGGAGAGAGGGGGAAGAAGGGAGGAAGAGAGGATTGAGAGAGGAGGAAAGAGGATGGAGAGAGGAGGGAGAGAGTGGGGATGTAAGGGTGTGAGAAGGGGTAGAATGAGTCAATTTAACGGGGGATAGATAGTGGAGAACTGAGAGGCTTGAGGATGGATGGGACTAGGGAGAAGGGCAGAGAAAGAGGGAGTGATGTATCTTTTGAAGAGAGAAAAGGGAAAAGAAAGAGAGAGAAAGAAAGAGAGAAAGACCGAAGAGAGAGAGACGGTTTCTATTCAAATCTAGAGAGCTGTTAATTCCTAAAACACTGTAAGATCACGCTAACACACTTATATCCAATACATGCCATCCTAGTTATAAAAGATACTTGACTCCATGTTTGTTTTCCCAATGTAGCTTTTCGTCGCTTTTGAGAGCTTTCCAAACCAACATCATGGTTATGGTCGTGACCATACACAGCACACTGCGTTATCGATCCCAGCAGCCTCCACAAATACCACAGGGAGTCTCACTGTAGTTTTAGCACTTGCCCCTAATCTCTCATTCTGTCTCTCCACCGTTCTCTCCCTCTCCCTCAGAGCCACTACAGCACTGCTATTCCCCAGCTGCCCAGGACACCTCGTGTTGAAACGACCCATCACAGTCAGTCTGAGAGCTGTAAAGTACACCCTCTGGCAGAGCCCGGTCACTTTCCCTCTGTCTCTCCCTTCATCCCTCCATCTCTTCATCCCTCCATCCACCTCTCCTGACAGAGCCCCAGTCTACGTTACTCTACTGATCCAATTAGCTGCTTGGTGCTGGGGCGACGACAGGGTGACTTTGCCTCCTGTTCTGTCAGTTCGGCTTTGTCACCAGATGACCTCTGAAGTTTTGGCCTCCCAGTTGCCGCTCTGGCCGGGAGGAGATGGAGATCCGGTAGCGGAACGCTCAGGAGCCGGTTAATAACGGCGGGATTAAAATTCAGCCAGCGTCGCTGGGACAGATTGGGGCGGGGAGCGTGGTAATCGGGGACTTGATGATGGATTGAGTTCCGTGGTGTTTCTGGGTCTTTCTAGAGACTGTAAATCACCGTGGAGCTTAAGGTAGTTTGCAGAGCATGCCGTCCACACACAACAGGAGTGTTGCGAGATTGATGTATCCGTCGGGCATAAATTAATGACGCGCGTCTATTACAAAAAAAAGTCTAACATATGCGCGCCACCGAAGCTTACCTCATGTGGGTCTACATATTCCTCCGATACTACAGAGAAACAGAAAATACTATTGTACCAAAACTGCTGTCAATCTATCATCACGCAGAACATTCAAAACTCAAGTACCATGATTGACTCAATAGTTCTTTCTTCAACCCATTGCAGTACTCAAGTCCTTTCTCCCTCTCTCTCCTTGGCCTTGCTGCAAAGTTGCAACCAGTGCTGGATAATCTAGGGATCTCCACACACCGACCACATCATGGTCCATTACCCGTGACGGATGGGACTCGGGCTGTAGCCATGGTGACCCCTTGGCTTTAATGAGGCCCAAGTCAAAGTCTCTCTCTTCTATTCTATATATCTATCTTTATCTCTAGTTCTTTCTCTCTCTTCTTCTCTCTCTCCCTCCCTCCCCCCCTCCCTCCCTACCTCTCTCTCTCTCTCTCTCTTTCTCTCTCTCTCTCGGTCTCGGTTTCTCTTTATGAGTGGGGGACAGACCAGTTCTCCAGTGACCTAACCTCCATAAATGGTGGACCACAGAGAGAGGGAGTGTGAGAGGGAGAGAGAGAGAGAGAGAGAGAGAGAGAGAGAGAGAGAGAGAGCATGAGAGAGGCTCTCATGAAGCCTATAATAGCAACATGTATTAACCTCCAGAGACTCCCTGCTGACCCATTTTTTGAAAAGCCACCGTCCTACTTGACCACACTTATCCTATGTAGATCAAATCCTTATTTCAACAAAGATGTGGTCACAGTTACAAAGCATGTCAAAGCCCTTTGCGCCGATGGTAACCCAGTGGGAACCAGCACACAACATGTGATGAAGGCCCATACCAGAAAACACACAGAGCGCTCCATTCTGCCACTGGGGAAATCAGCAGTTGTACCCTACATTCTGAAAGCAGCCTCTCATCTTTGCTTGGTGTACTCAAGAGAGGACCTCAAAGCTGCACAAGCAGGCAAGCCTCCAAATCCACCCCCCCCTGGGACTGTGGGAGTGCTGTGCCTAGCCTAACTTTCCATACCTCTTACCGTCCTTTACCACCCAACCTGGCTAAGGCTGCCCTGGTATTCCCCACCCTACCACACCCTTGCCTGGCCTAGTCTAGCCTAATCCACCCTACCAGCCCTCACCCCCATTTTTTACCACCCAGCCCAGCGTAGTGTAGCCCTGCCCTGAACTGCCCTAACACACCCTGCTCCGGTCTTCCCATATGCATGCGATGTGTGTGATGATGCAACAGGATGGTCCGAAGGCGAGCGTGCTCGTGTGTGTGGCCCACGTCCTCCCCTCCGGGGACCCGCTGTGCGTCCGACAGCAGAACGAGCCGAGCGGCGGGAGTCACGGACGTCAGGACGGCCTCGTCTGGCAGGATCGTGCGGCGCCATCACCGGAAGCTGAGCGTTTGGGCCAGATGTTTCAACACGTTTCTGCGGCCAGTGAACCGTGACCTGTTCCAGGCAGATACACAAACACACACTGGCACGACCCGAACAGGCATGCGCAGTCACACTTGCATGAATGGATATGTTGAAGGATACACACACACTCCTCACAGAGGATTTTTCTCATCGATGCAAGAGCGCCATCTTCTGTCCGTCAGAGAAAGTGCATGACTGCAGGGAGTTCTGTCTGACTAAAAAGTGGAGCGGACTTCCTCCATGTAAGAGTCCTGCTGATTCATCAGTTTTAAATATGAATGTGGTCAATAGGAGCCAGCGCAGCCAATGGCTGCGGTCGATGCCGACTGTTTGATGGCAGTGCCAGGATCCCACTGACGTCAAATACGTCACGAGGGCCGAAGGGGGACTCATAAAATCCCTCCTCTCTCCTCTCTATATTGCTTCTCTGTTTACCTTCCCTTTCTCTCCCTCGTTTCCTTCCCTATACTCAATCTTCTTTCCATCCCTCCCTCTGCTTCATTGCTTGCCTACGCCTGCCGCCCTTTATCACTTCCCTCTCCGCCTCCCCCCTCTCCCTCACCTCCCAACCTTCCTCTTCTTTCATTGCCCGTGTTGCTTCCCCTCCGCTCCACCCACACTTTGGACGTCACGGCGACCGCAGTCTGAGCACAGGGAAAAAACATCAAACATCCGTCTATCAATACAGTGGAGGGAGGAACGGAGGGAGGAGGCAGAGGAGGGGAGTTGCGCAGAGGCCGGTCATACAGGGTGCAGGTTGCCCCTCGGTATCCAGCCGGTTGCCAGGTTTGAGAGGGGCTGCCACACACCGCCTCCTAATAAGGTGCTTGAAGTGATTATATTAGTCACACGTGAACACACACCAACATCAAGAAGCAAGCAGTGCCAGGGAGGGAGGGAGGACAGAGGGAGGGGAGGGGATGGGAGGTAGGTAGGTAGGAAGGAAGGAAGGAAGGAAGGAAGGAAGGAAGGAAGGAAGGAAGGAAGGAAGGAAGGAAGGAAGCAAGGAAGGAGGGAGGGAGGGAGGGAGGGAGGGAGGGAGGGAGGGAGGGAGGGAGGGAGGGAGGGAGGGAGAGAGGGAGAGAGGGAGAGAGGGAGAGAGGGAGAGAGGGAGAGAGGGAGAGAGGGAGTCTGAGATTTATAGCACAGGGGGAGCTGGAGTCTTAGAAAGGGTGCTTATAAGAGGGGGAGAGGGATGGTGATGAAGTGAGGGTGGTGAGAGGGCTAGACCAGTAAACAAGAGGATGCAGTGGAAGAGAAGGCCAGTAAACAACCGTGTATTTGTGAGGGAGGGAGGGAGGGAGGGAGGGAGGGAGGGAGGGAGGGAGGGAGGGAGGGAGGGAGGGAGGGAGGGAGGGAGGGAGGGAGGGAGGGAGGGAGGGAGGGAGACTAAGGGAGAGAGAGAGAAAGAGAGAGAGAGAGAGAGAGGAGCAGAGTACAGACAGAGCAAGACGCTAAGTGATTAGCATTCTAAAGGGATTGCCTGCTGAGTCAGGAGACTTTGCAACATTGGTCTTTCATGGCCACACACACACAGAGATAGAGAGACCGAAAGAGACAGACAGACACACACAAACATACACACAGAGATAAAGAGAGACCGAGAGACAGACAGACAGACAGACACACACACACACACACACACACACACACACACACACACAAAGACGTACACACACACACACAGGAAGCTGAGATGAAACAGAATCTCCTGTAGTGCTGATTTCCCACTCTTACCTTCAAAGCATCCACACAGTTCACACATATTCCTTTTAAAACAGGATGAATTACACCTGATTCGGTCTTAAATCCCACTTATTGTTGTAACAATCTTTGAGTTGACATGTACAGAATAGCATTGGTCTCATTCCTGAGGGCCTCATATCTATGATCCGTTATCTATCATCATGAATGGACACTTTTATAGAGTCCAACGTGACTCAGGTACAGATTTAGATTGGGAACATGCCCTGGAGTCTGGCCAGGTACTTACTTGAATTGGACACAGTGTGAAAACGTGTGTTGCAGAGACATCTGCTGGTTAATAGTGGGAAATACTCGCTGTGTGCGTGTGTGCCAGGGCCGCCATCGTCAGTATTGCCACGGCAATACTACTTTTCATTGTATGTTATCCCACTGCAAAACAAACAGTAACAAAAAAAAATCTCCTTGTATACACATGATGTCATGTGTATGACAGGGCAAGAAATTTGCCAATACGTACTACTTTTAAAATGGTGATGGCACCCTTGATCAAAAGCGTCTTACAAAATAACCCTGGTTTGGCCTTGCTGACACATCAGGATTCAATGCTGCAAAAGTCATTAGACCACTGACCACAGCTGAAACTATTTACATTTACATTACATTACATTACAGGGCCCTCCAGTCTGCCAGAGCAGCCTCAAGGTCTTCTGTTGTCATTCTGCTGGACCTCGCCGCAGCTTTCGACACAGTCAACCACCAGATCCTGCTCGTCACACTCGAAGAGATGGGCATCACTGGCACTGCGCTTAAATGGATCTCATCCTACCTGACAGGAAGATCCTATCAAGTCTCCTAGGGAGGAAAAACATCTGGTACCCGCCTGCTCTCCACTGGAGTTCCACAGGGTTCCGTCCTTGGTCCACTCCTATTCTCCCTATACACCACCTCACTCGGGCCAATCATCGCCTCCCATGACTTCTCCTATCACTGCTACGCTGACGACACGCAGCTATATCTATCCTTTCCCCCAACCGATCAAGGGATATCGACCAGAATCGAGGCCTGCCTCTCTGACATCAGGATGACCAGACATCACCTCCAGCTGAACCTCACCAAAACAGAACTCCTCATCATCTCTGCCAAACCCTCAATCACCCACGATCTCTCTATCACTATGGGATCTGCAACAGTGACCCCTTCATACTCTGCCTGGAACCTGGGGGTCACCTTGGACGACAAGCTTTTCCTCACAGCTCACATTGCCGCAGTCTCTCGGTCATGTAGGTTCACCCTCTACATCATGAATCATGAACCGCCACATCTGACATCGTGTTAAAGCCGCGCACTCCAAGTCACGCACAATATATATAACATATATATATATATTTTTAATATTATATGGGAACTAATGCAATAAGTGAGAAGGAAGAACGTAAACATACACACAGTTTGAAGCGTTTCAGCATCTAAACACACATTTCGACATTTAATCCACGCCCGGGATAGTTTGGCAATTATTTGTTTGAATCAGTCAACTGAAAAATATATGGTATTAAGACACACATTTCCAGCTCCGTTAAAATGACGTGGCCTTATTTCCGTAAAAAAAAATGAATGAATGGATGGATGGAGGAAAATTCCACTCTTTATTTCCTCTTTTTTAATATGAACACGTCAGCCAACGTCATGAATCCATTGAACGGCGGAAGGATATTGTGATATAGTTCCGGGATCTCGGTTCACTTTCACTGTTGGAAAACACTTCAGAAGCGGATTGATACAGCCGCAGCACACCCCGATAACAGGTGCATGACGCAAAACAGACCGCCGTCAACGTTCAAGAAAATATCTAGCTTTAGGGCTTTCTTTCTATATAGTTTTCTTTCTATATAAACAAACGCAAAGACGTCGAAAGAGACTGGACAACCCCGGGGACGGTAGCAACAGAATAATGAGGTAAACATTTGGTTTTACAAGATAACGTTAGCTGGATAGCTTGCTAACATCATCAGCTAGTTCGCAGTTTCCATGGTGTCAGAGCGCGAGCTGCTGCCACAGTTATTCTGTTTGTTTGCTTCAGGTTTACTCAATCCTTCAGGAACAAAATTACTATTAACTTGACTTTCCGTTGTGCTACGTAGGATAACAAGTAGGGACCTACAGCACAATACGTTGCTTAAACAAAAAACAGTCCAATGCTTTTTCCCACGGCCAGTATGAAGAGATGTTCAGAAGATTAGAAGGTTGTCAGTCTTCTGGCCTGACAGGTTATCCAGACATGACATATGGAAGGACATCAGTGATCTGCACAGCTCTGCTATAAACTGTCATTCATCTTTTATATTTGTGATTTACAAACATCCATCATGGACAGGTGCGAGGTGTGACCTATGGCAGCAGTCTTTTTTACGGTTAGAAGGAAAGCTTCTGACAAGGTGAGATGGACCGATCAGGCTTGGTCTCCTTGGCAGCTGTAGAGAAAAGCGCCTGTGGCTTTGCAGAATGAGGAGACTCAGTCCGTCCGATCTTGATGTGCAACAATACTTTAAAGGACAGTAGTGTGGTGAAACCTGACGTAGTGAACAGTTGTCACCACACCCTGGGCTGATGACTAACGATGCTGTCCGCTGCTCCGCTCTAAGGCCGCCCCGGACACCTGTAGCAGTGGCGCTTCTAGACCCTTTTAAAATGGGACTAATTGTACTTTTGCAGAGAGGCCAGTTACATTAAACACTACTGTTGTTATGTTGATTGCTGGCATCAGCACAAATCAAGCAAATCAATATGCTTGTTATTCAGACTGAGGGGGGGATAGGGGGGGGTAATTGTTGGAAATACTGTACTTTTCCAAGTGTTTGTTATGATACTAAGAATGCACATAATTAGCCTTTAGGGTTACTTTGTACAGTCAGTCAATAAGTTAATGAGCTCAGCAGCACTCCTGTCACTTTATCCTGTGCATGTGCGTAAGTGTGTGTGTGTGTGTCACATTTCATCAGCATGACCCACCTTGTAACTACCTTTTGAGGGCCAACAGAAAGCAGGGGTTGGGAATTAATTATACACACACTTGCACGTACACACACACGCGCGCACAAATAATTTGCCAGCCCCATAACAAATGAGAAGCTTTAATCATTCTCAACAGCGCGCTGTGCTTTTGTGACTCAGTTTCATTTAGATTGAAGACTTGCATACACAGGCTACACAAACACACGTCTCAATCTACACACAGCAGGATCTGTGAGTGCCTCTCGTTGTCACAGGGTGTGTGCAGGGCTGCAGGCGTGTGTCAACATTGCTCAGACCAGCCGTCGTTCTCTGTCTGTCCTCCTGCGTAGCCGCCTTGTCTTTCAGTCTGCCTTTTCTGGCACAGGTCTGCCGTATCGGTCTCAGATATGGCGTATCTTAACTACATTTACATTTATTCATTTAGCAGTAGCGTTTATCTTACGCGACTTCAACGAGAGAGCTTTACAAAAGAGCTTCAGTCACTGATGCCATAAAGGACTGGAAGATCATCTGTCCAACTTCAACTTACATCTCTTGTAACTAACTTGATTCATCTTATCAACCACCAGCAAATGATTCAGAAGGAGCAGTCTAGATGACAGAACAGTAGCTCTCCTGTCGTCTGATAGGTTGAGGCCTGGCCTATCTGTGTGAGTGTGTTGGAGAAGAGCCGGTTTGTGGTTTCTGGTTGGCTTCGTGGCGTTAAAGAGAATGACTCATCCTGCCACTATATTCCCCCCACAGCTAGCAAAGCTAACATCACCAGTCTCACCCCACTACAGCCCACAAAGCCAACTGGCTCAGCTCAAGACCTGAAAGCACTCTTCCAAACCACCAGATAGATTTCTCCTCCATCCTAAAGTCTCCAATCCCTCCCTCGTATGCTGCCTGGGTTAGCTCAGCTCTCTGGGGTAGGTGCTGGTCCAGGCCTGGGCTAGTTCAGCTGGCTGGAGACACTGTGGAGCTAATCCTGTGTGCTGCTAATCAGTGGACGGTGCTGGCAGCTGCCAGCGAACTGTCCCTGGTGTTAGGTTGGGCTTTTTTCCCCTCCAGCAAAGCCTGACTTGACTTATTGATGTGTTGGAGAGGGTTTCCTGACTGTTGTTATTGCTACTGCTGTTTGGATAAGGACCTGGACTTGAGCTGTTTGATTGGGGGGTGTGGGGCAGTTTTTTCTGGATACGCTGTAGCTTGTAGCTGGCAGCTGGTCACAGTTCGAGGAGCCCAGCGTGATTTGAAAAGCCTTACAGTGTTCTAATTCACACTAGTGGCATTTCTAAAGTCAAGTCGTTTCTTAAATAAATTTTCTCATCCTTTCAAATCAGTCTGGCCTAGTTCCACGGACTGGAAATCTGGGCTTCGGGAGGAGGTATGGAGTGGAGGCTTATCTCTAGACCAGTGGAAAAAGACAAACCAGTTTGGTCTGCAGTTATCTTCAGATGGACTGTTGGTGTCAGGAGGGGGTCGTGTAGGGTCAGGCAGTGGGAACTTTTCCATACGGCCTGTCTTCAGCACTTTAACCTTTAACCCTTGGTACTGTAGTGACTTGTGTGGTTTTCCATCGAGCGTCATGGTTGAAGGGTCACAATCACTAAGCCTTCTGACTGCAAATCAACCTTCGGTGTGCATCGACGTGGGAGGATACCATCTGCTGCTTCTCCTCCTACAAACACACACACACACACAGATAGAATGTGTTCCTTCTGCAAGTGGAATAAGGAACCTAAAGAGCAGTGAAATTGGTTGGTTGTGTGATTCACTCCACGAGGAAACAGTTTTCCTGCCTGTGTGTGTGTGTGTTTGTGTGTGTGTGTGTGTTGGAACAGAGGGCTATGTGTTGGAACAGAGGGCTGTGTGTAGCCTTGGTCAGGGTGGCCCCAGGGTGGGCAGGGTGGCCCCTGTACTAACTCCCCAGGGGAATCACTGTGTCATGGGTTACAGCCACAACAACAGCCCTCTCTGTGAACCGTCAAAAGAACCCAGTAGAAAATAACCAGTGTGAAAAGTGTTTACAGTTCTTTTGAGTGTGTTGAGTGTCTCGAGTGTCTCCCAGGGCTCCCATCCCTTTGCTGTGTGTGTGTGTCTGGTGTGTGTGGTGTGTGTGTGTGAGTGTTCGAGAGCCAAGTCAACAGATTGTGTGTGTGCTGAGTAATGCTAAGTAGGGCAATATTTCCAGTCATGTTGTGCAGACATGGTCACGTTGCATGTAGATTAGTCGTTGGTTGTTAGTCAGAGCAGTTGGTGCTACTGAGCCCCCCCCCCCCTCTCTCTCTCTCTAGCAACACCCCCCTCTTTACCAACACTCCCCTCCCTCTACTAACACCCCCCCTCTCCCCACAGGGTCTTTTGTAAATTGCCTCCAGTAAACAGCCATCTCTGTTTATCTGTTCCTTTCACCATCCCTGATTTTGTGTTATTTCCCTCCCTCACATGAGGCTGAACCTCCAGCCCTGTCCCCTAGTCTGCTCAGCAACCCCTCCTCCCTCCCCTTCCCCTCCCTCCCCCTCCTCCCTCCTTCCTCTCCTTCTGGGTTGAGCCAGAGGGAGTCAGGAAGTAGCCTGCAGTTGAGTCCACGATGCTTGTACTGTTAAGCTTGTTTTTGTGAAATGTCACGTAGAGGAGGTGTGTGTGTGTGTGCCCTGCTGTTACAAATAAAACTGTAATGCATTTGTGTTGGGACAAAGAATAAGATCATATAATCCTTTATTAGTCTTGCAATGGAGAAATGTCAGTATTGATGATGTACTAATGACTTGTATACAGACACACACGATCTGATACATAAACTGTAGTCACTTCAGGTCTGTCAGAGGAAACATTTGATACAATTCACAATTCATCAAACCCTCTCAGTCAATCCAATCAGAACACTGTCCAGGTTTTTCTTCCCCATTTCACCTTCTTACCCTTTATTCTTCCCACCCCCTTTCTCTCCCCCCTCCCTGTTCACTCCCCCCTCCCTCTCTCCCTCCCCCTGTAGAATCACATCGTTCTGCTGACCTTCAAACCCACAGTGGCTCACGACACAAACGCACAAACACCAGCATGTCAGGTAAGACTGAGAGCTAGCCTTCATTTTAGATTTTCCCTGTCTGGTGTTTTGTGACACCTCTCTCTCACTCCTGCTCCCTCTCTCTCTTGCAGGCAGCTACACTCCGGCCCCTGGGGGTCCATTCTCGGCCCTCACCCCCAGCATGTGGCCTCAAGACATCCTAGCCAAGTACTACCAGGTGAGGAACCTGAGGGGCTCTTATTCTCATCAATTACATGAAGCTTTTTAATGATCCTTGTTAACACTGCTGTTGGTGTGTGCGTGTGTGTTCGTGTGCGTGCGTGTGTGTGTGGTGCACAGAAAGACGCTTCAGAGGAGTCTGACCTGCAGTACGATGAGTTTGGCTTCAGACTGGACAGCGAAGGTAAGGATGGACTTCCTCTCTCTCTCTGGAGCGATCAGTCAGCTCCAGTCTGGAGTGTCCTTCACCGTCCACGTCATTAACCCCCCCCCCCTCCCCACCAGACGGGCCCGAGCGCCAGGTGCCCCTGGGGAGCGAGGGCTCTCCCCAGCGCGAGGACCCCCAGCAGCGCCTGCGCTGGCAGGCCCACCTGGAGTTCACCCACAACCACACGGTGGGGGACCTGACCTGGGACCTGATCTCCCCCTGTCTGCCGCGATCCGAGCGCCTGCGCACCCTGGTGCTGGGGGGCATCCCCCACAGCATGAGGCCTCAGGTGAGGGAGGAGGGGAAGGGGGGAGGCAAGGCTGCCATACATCTGCTGTAACCTACCTTCACCACTGCCTCCTATATCCTCTCTCTCTCCCTCCAGCTGTGGATGCGTCTGTCAGGGGCCCTCCAGAAGAAGAGGAGCTCTGAGATCACCTACAGAGAGATTGTTAAGAACAGCTCCAACGAAGAGACCACAGCTGCCAAACAGGTGAGCTGCCGGCCGCTACCTGGAGAGAGGGGGAGGGGGGAGGAGGCAGGGGGGAGGAGGAGAGGAAGAATGCACTGCACTATGGAGGACATTCTTTTTTCAGTCTGTCTTTTTCTCTTTCTGTCTCTTTCTCTGTATCACTCTATCTGTTTCTCTTTCTCTGTATCTCTCTTTGTGTATCTCTCTCTGTGTATCTCCTCCTCTCTGTGTATCTCTCTCAGATAGAGAAGGACCTCCTGAGAACCATGCCCTCTAACGCCTGCTTCTGCAGCCTGCTCAGTGTGGGTGTGCCCAGGCTCAGGCGGGTGCTGAGGGGCCTGGCCTGGCTCTACCCAGACATAGGCTACTGTCAGGGCACCGGCATGGTAACCACACACACACACACACACACACATACTCACGGTCCACCGCTTTCTTGGTTGCTTTTTCCGAGTCATCCAACCCAGTTTCTTTCTCACTGTCACCTCTCCTCCCTCTGCTTTCTCTCTCCTCTCTCCCCCTCTCTCTCTCCCTCTCCTTCTCCCTCTCCTCTCCCTGCTCTCCAGGTGGTGTCGTGCCTGCTCCTCTTCCAGGAGGAGGAGGACGTGCTGTGGATGATGTGTGCCCTGGTGGAGGACCTGCTGCCCCCGGCCTACTTCACCTCCACACTGCTGGGCGTGCAGACCGACCAGAGGGTGCTGAGGCAGCTGCTGGTGCAGTACCTGCCCCGCCTGGACCGCCTGCTGCAGGAGCACGACATCGGTGAGGGGGGAGGGTAAAGGGGGTAAGGGAGTCAAAGGGTAACATGGGGGATATACTAGAGGTCAAAGTGTGAGAGGGGGAGAGATCAATAAGGGGATTGTGGAATTTTCCATGACGAGGTCCATGACATACGAAGCAATAGGTGGAAGGTTGGACCTAAGTAAACTCCTCCCCCCGTCTCCTCTCCTCCCCTTTCCTCCTCTCCTCAGAGCTGTCTCTGATCACCCTCCACTGGTTCCTGACGTCCTTCGCCAGCGTGGTGGACATCCGGGTGCTGCTGCGGATCTGGGACCTGCTGTTCTACCAGGGCTCCCTGGTGCTGTTCCAGGTCACGCTGGGCATGCTGAAGATCAAGGAGGAGGAGCTGGTGGCATCCGAGAACTCCGCCTCCATCTTCAACACGCTGTCCGACCTGCCCAGCCAGCTGCTGGACGGCCCTGCAGTACTGGGCGAGGCCATGCGGCTGGCGGGGGCGCTGTCCCAGGACACACTGGAGGCCCAGAGACACAAACACCTGGCCTACATCCTCAACGAACAGGCCCAGCTCAGCACCGGGAACGGTCACCAGGGCAACGCCAACCTCAACAAGGTGTGTGTGGGAGTGTGTGTGTTGGTTAGTCGCATTGTCGTACACGTGTGTGCTGCTTACTGTAACCTAGATGTGTGTGTATGCAATGTGATTGTGTGTGTATTTATTTCAGTTTTATCTAAAGCTATGGCCTACCTTCTGTCTATTTCTGTCCTCCCTCCCTCCCTCCCACCCTCCCCCAGGTGGTGCGTCGGCAGTCTCTGCGCAGGAAGTCCACCCTGAGCTCTCTGCTGTTTGGGGAGGACGAGGCGGAGGCTCTGAAGTCCAAGAACATCAAGCAGACAGAGCTGGTGGAGGCCCTGAGAGAGGCCATCACCCGCACGGCCGAGCACTTCCACTGCCTGGACCCCCGGCACACCAGCACCGTGAGTCACTCCTGAGTCACTACTGAGTCACTACAGCACTGTGAGTCACTCCTGAGTCACTACTGAGTCACTACAGCACTGTGAGTTACTACTGAGTCACTACAGAGTCACTACAGCACTGTGAGTCACTCCTGAGTCACTACTGAGTCACTACAGCACTGTGAGTTACTACTGAGTCACTACAGCACTGTGAGTCACTCCTGAGTCACTACAGCACCGTGAGTCACTCCTGAGTCACTACTGAGTCACTACAGCACTGTGAGTCACTCCTGAGTCACTACTGAGTCACTACAGCACCGTGAGTCACTCCTGAGTCACTACAGCACTGTGAGTCACTCCTGAGTCACTACAGCACTGTGAGTTACTCCTGAGTCACTACAGCACTGTGAGTCACTCCTGAGTCACTACAGCACTGTGAGTCACTCCTGAGTCACTACTGAGTCACTACAGCACCGTGAATAACTCCTGAGTCACTACAGCACTGTGAGTCACTCCTGAGTCACTACAGCACTGTGAGTCACTACTGAGTCACTACAGCACGTGAGTCTCTACTGAGTCACTAGAGCACTGTGAGTCACTACAGCACTGTGAGTCTCTACTGAGTCACTCTAGCACTGTTAGTCTCTACTGAGTCACTAGAGCACTGTGAGTCACTTGACTCAACCCCCCCACACACAGTAATGCAGTGGAGTCAGTCTACTGAATGGCTTGTGTCCTGCCTGCTGTAGGAACTGACTCCAGACTACTCCATGGAGAGCCACCAGAGAGACCACGAGAACTTCCTGGTGGTGTCACGTAACCGACGGAGACGCGCTAAAGCCCTGCTGGACTTCGAGCGCCATGACGACGACGAGCTGGGCTTCAGGAAGAACGACATCATCACTGTGAGTGGGCGGCTCACAGATCTCCAGTTCAGACCAACATAAACTGTGTTCCATGTTCATTTCCTGTACGTGAATTCCCCTCCTCAGATCGTTTCTCAAAAGGACGAGCACTGCTGGGTGGGAGAGCTCAACGGCCTGAGAGGTGCGTCCTGCCATACAACCCCCCCCTCCACCTCGACCAGTGGTACAGTCCACTGTAGGCCAGCCCCACGGTCATGTGACTCTAATGTGACTCCTCCCCCTCCCTTTTCTCTCCCCAGGCTGGTTTCCTGCCAAGTTTGTGGAGATCTTGGATGAGAGGAGCAAAGAGGTGTGCTCCAGATTCAGACATGAGCCTGAAAAGAACCGTTCCTTCCTAAGCACCGTACCGCTGTGTCTGCTCTAACCCTGCGCTCTGATTGGTCCCCTCCTCCCCAGTACTCGCTGGCAGGAGATGACTCGGTGACGGAGGCGGTGACAGACCTGGTGAGGGGCGCGCTGTGCCCTGCCCTGAAGGCCATCTTCCAGCACGGCCTGAAGAAGCCCTCCATCCTGGGGGGGCCCTGCCACCCCTGGCTCTACATTGAGGAGGTGCGGGCCCCCCTCACTGCCCCAGACACACCTCATCTGATGCGTACTTGTGTGTGTGTGTGTGTGTGTGTCTGTGTGAATATGACTTGTTTGTATGTGTGTTTTCTGCAGGCTGCCAGCAGAGAGGTGGAGAGAGACTTCAACTCTGTGTACTCCAGACTGGTTCTGTGTAAGACTTACAGGTGAAGACACACACACTCACACACACACACACACACACACACACACACACACACAGACAGGCTTTAAGAGGTCCTCTTAACTCTGACCACTCGTCTGTGCGCTCTCTCTCCCTCCAGGTTAGATGAAGATGGCAAGGTTCTGACTCCAGAGGAGCTGCTCTACAGAGTGAGTTACCTCCTGAGTGGTTGTCATGGTTACGATGGGGAGGGCAGTAGGCAGGAGGCAGCGCTGCCTCAGCAGTTCCACAGTGTTGAGAAGGTGTGTTGGTGGTGAACAGCGCCCCCCTGTGTGTGTTCCCAGGCGGTGCAGTCTGTCAACATGAGCCACGACTCCGCACACGCTCAGATGGACGTCAAGTTCCGCTCCCTCATCTGCGTGGGCCTCAAGTGAGTCACTTCTCCTCTTCACGGATCAAACACACACGTACAGGCTCATTACACACACACACACACGCACACACACACACACACACTTTCTAGTTGCATTTCATGCACTCACCCAGATTTATAAATTTCACAACACGCTCACACACATACGCATTTCCCACACAGACAGTTGCCTCTCCCCCCCCCCCCCCTCCCTCCCCTCTTCCCCCCCAGTGAGCAGGTACTGCACCTGTGGCTGGAGGTGCTGTGCTCCTCCATGGGGGCGGTGGAGAAGTGGTACCAGCCCTGGTCCTTCCTGCGCAGCCCTGGCTGGGTCCAGATCAAGTGTGAGCTCAGGTAACGTGGAGGGACGGGGTTCAAACCAGCCTGGCATATTTCCTGCCTGTTTCTCTCTCCCCTATTTCTTGTCTCGCAGTGTCAAATGACACTAGCAGAAATGCCTTAGATCTTCTTTTTTGAGAGAGAATGAAGGGAGAACGTGAACAAGAGTGAGGGGGAGAGAATCAGACAGACGTCAGTGTAGCAGCAGAATGTCTGGATTTCTGAAGTCTTCAGTTCTGTGATGTTCCTGTCGTTTCCTCAGAGTCCTCTCAAAGTTTGCCTTCAGCCTCTCCCAAGACTGCGAGCTGCCTGCTAAGAAAGAGGTGAGCTACAACACACACACACACACACACACCACAGTGCATGTCTAATTTACCAGATTTATAACCCACTCAACACTTGACACAGCCTGTCTCAAGGTACCAGGAGCTGGTCCCAGATCAGCCTGAAGCCTCTGGCAGCTTTAAACATGTTGAAATTCTTTATTTCACTGTCTTCCTCTCTCTCCTTCTCCCTCCCTCCCCCAGGAGAAGGAGCAGAGGCCACTGAAGGAGGGAGTTCAGGACATGCTGGTGAAGCATCACCTCTTCAGCTGGGACATCGATGGCTAGACACTCCTCTCTCCTGCAGTTCCTTCCTCTCTCACCCCTTCTCCCTCCCACCTTCTCTCCCCCCCTCCCTCCCTCTGCTTTGGGTGACCCTCTGGGTCTGTTTGGAGCTGTCGAGACGCGCTGCTGAGTGATGACCGAGGTGGAACTGTGTCTGGCGCTGGCCTGAGATCAGACTTTAATGGACCCTTCGTAATGCGGGACCACACACACACACTGTGGTGGGGTTTGGTTATAGAACTGCCATCAAAATCCACCCCACTGGTTCTCTCTCCCTGTGTCACCTCCCAGTGTTACTGAGCGCTCACCTGGGATGGGGCACCCAACATTTACTGTCACTTTACAATGACTTTTGGGTGTGTATGCAAATCTACAAAAAAGAAAAATCTATGTTGTATATGAAATAATCTATGATTTGTACTAACATTTCTTTGTATAGAGAGTATATGTTTAGATGTGTGTTGAGATGAGGCCTAGCTCTGTGGATGTCTACTGGTAGGAGGGAGATCACACCTGTTACAGTCCTCTGTTCACCCTGATCAGATATCAGCTGTCACTACTGCCCTGGACCCACCCTGGAGAGGGGGGGCTGGGGGGGCTGGACACATCATCAGCCTCTCTCCTTCCCCTCCATCCAGGGCTGGTGTGACAACTGAAAAACAAGTCTCCTAAATATACACTGTCCATCTGTAATGAGCAGTATGTTACAACACTACATAAAGGTATATATCTACATGAAAACAGCTGTGGTCCTGTCTGTTGTTAATTCATGTCTGGTTTGAAGATAAACCGCAGCAACCAATCAGAGGCCGTAGTAGAAAAGGGAGGATTCAAATAAAGCCTGTTTTTATTGGTCAACATCAGACGCAAACTGTGTCCACAACATGGACACAACATGTAAACAGTGATGGTCCAAACTGCTTTCACTACGAGCTTAGGGAAGGATAGCAACTAGGTACAAACAGCACTGCAGCGATTTACCATTACAATCAATAGCATCTATTAGAGAGACTATGAAATTAGTCTTAAAACATCACAACCTAGACTAGAATTTGGTATTTAGTTGCAAACGGTTGTTAAAATGAGAGCGTGTGTGTGGGTTGAGATGTGAAGTCAGATGAGGTCTGATGCCCACCTGAACTGTGTCTCCTTCAGACTTCACAAGCTGCTTACGGCTCGTCAACGTTCATGTTCTGATTAAATATTTCACTCCCAAAAAAAAAGCACACAGCGGTTATATACAGTCCTTCCTGTGCTACCCCAGCCTTCACATTACACTCCTTTTTGAGATGGTTACACAGAATCATCAGGATTTAGAAAAAAATAAAACTGCAAACAGCAAAAATGATTATATTCCAGTCAGCCTCTTAAAAGACATCAGTGCCTCTGCTGTAAAGCTGTGCAGCAGGAGGGAGGGCTGCTCATTAGCTGCTCATATTGGAGCTGGAGCCCTAGGATCAAGCCAGCCTCCAGCCAGCCTTCAGCCAGCCTCCAGCCAGCCTCCAGCTAGCCCTCACCTTGGGCTCCAGCCTATGGTCACCTTGTGTAACGTCACATTCAGGACCAATTCCAAACCTAAAACATGGTCCCTTGAACGCAGCCCTCCTTCATAACAGTACTGTTGGAAGGAATGTGTGCATTCATCCTCATGGTGGAACTGAAATAGCTTCAGCATAGAGTAGATGAATCATCAGGGGGTTAAAAAAGGTTGGGTTGTGGAAAGTTCTGGAACTCACTCTGTCTGTGTCTCCAGTTAGTGGAAGTCAGTGTGTGCGGACACGGGGAAACACAGGCGTCTCTCTGCTTCTGCTGAATAGAATTCTATTTAAATTAATGACTGAACCTGGTCTCTTATAAGACTGTTTGTGTGCGTAACAAAGACACTTGATGAGGGAGTGTTAGCAGTGTGTGGTGTGTGAGGGTGAACAGTATGGGGGATGGGGGGGGTGAACAGGGTGGTGTTTAGGACCCGCCGGTGCCTGTAGACGAGGGAGCTGCCACAGAGCCCATCTGGCCTTTTCCTTTATGCCTCTGTCCTCCTCTTCTCCTGCCCCCACCTCCACACTTTGCCTGCAACACAGAACGCTCCGGTCACCCACATGTTGACTGTCGTCACAGTAACAGAGGCCCTGTTCTTATGTGTCCATCCCTGTACCTATCAACACTGTTTCTACCTGTTTACACTGCCTGTCTGTACTGTTCTGCCTGTTTCTACTGTTCTGTTTGTACTGTTCTAGCTGTTTACCTTGTTGTCTTTGGCTCCCTCCTTTACCTGGGGGTCCTCCTCCCCCCCCTTCCCCCCGAGGCAGCACGCAGGAGAACACACACACACACACCAGAGGAGGAGGGAGGGGAGATATGAAGGGAAGGGAGGGAGGGGAGATATGAAGGGAAGGGAGGGAGGGAAAGGAGAGAGAAAGAGAAAGGTAGAGAGATAGGAGAGAGGGAGACAGTAGGGTAGAAAGCATGCATGAGAGGCAGGATCAACAGAGGTTTTAGTGAAGGGATGATCAGAAGGAGAGAAGGCAGGTTAGACTACAGGACAGAAGCTTCCAGCAGCTGTGAACAGCACTCATGCACGCGTCCAATCAACCGCTCACTATCAGCTCCTCTTCCAGGCCCTGTCTTAGACCATTCTTCCTTCAGGCGCTTGTTAAGTCTCACCAGGTGCTGTAAAGAGGAGGGGCTGCCTGGCCGGGCTGTGTTCGAAGGCTCCTCATTGGCCGGCGTGCTCCCCTCTTCCTTGTGGGGCGGGGTCTTCTTTGTGGACTGCATTTTGATTTGTGGAGGTTTGGAGTTAGTTGGAAGGTGATTGGTGGACTGGAGCAGCTGAAACAGAGTTGACCAATGGGAATGAGAGGAGACTGACAGAAGAACTGCATGTACATGACCCAGTTCTTCTTGGATTATGATACTGCTATGAGTGATGGGGATTTTAGCTTCAATCGACAACAAAAAGCAACTAAACCCTAAATAACCATGTACACCCTGGCTTCAGCCAGTCTGCCTGTCCCTACCTTGGTGATGGTGCCCACAGCCTTGGTGCGGCCCTCCCTGAACACCAGCCTCTGGTCTGGGTGGAGGTACTCCGGGGTCTTGATGAAGCGGAAGTGGACCGAGGCCTTGTCCCCCGTCCTCAGACAGTCTCTGTTCATGGTCAGGATGGTGGCTGTCTGCCTGATGCTGCCGCAGTGGACTGGAGAGGGCGGGGGGGCGGGGGGGGACACAGGGAGAGGTTGGAGCTGCCAAACGGTATGTGGAGCAAGTGTGTGTGTGTGTGTGTGTGTGTGTGTGTGTGTGTGTGTGAGAGAGAGAGACTCACCCATGGCCTGGTATCTGGGGGATATTGTAGTTGGATGGTGCAACACCAGAATCTCAGCCTCAAACTCCCAGGATGCCTGTGGGTTGAGCCTGGGGGACACCATTACCATGCCCTTCCTAATGGTGGAGCGCTTGATCTAAAGAGAGAGAAAGAAACACAGCTCTTCGGTGTTTTCCCTACCAGGTTAGTGCTGTCGTAATCCCACTGTCCACCAGCAGATGGTGCTCTGACCTTCTTGAGGGCGAAGGAGGCGGTCTGTCCTCCTCTCACCATCTTCACAGGCATCCTCTTGCGGTGGATGGATTTGACAGCGATGGGCATGAAATTGCCCAGGGGGTCCGGTCCCAGCAGCATGGTGTCGTTCAGACGTATCAATCCACGTAATGTAGTCCCTGATACTACTGTACCTACACCCTGCCACGGGGGAAAAGCAGGTTTAGAGAGGGGTGTGTGAGCGTGTGTGAGCGTGTGTGTATGTGTGTGTGTGCGTGTGTGCGTGTGTGTGTGTGTGTGTGTGTGTGTGTGTGTGTGTGTGAGCGTGTGTGTGTATCGTACCGGTACTGAGTAGGTGTCGTCTATCTGGAACTCTGCAGGCTCGTCGTCTTTAAAGGACGTCCTGGAGGAGAGGAGGTTCAGGAACATCTTCAACAGCTCCATGTTCTCCCCTGACACGTTAGAGATCTGGAAGATGGGACACATCCTACACACACACACACACACACACACACAGAGCCAAGGCTTTACTTGAAGTTGCTATTAATTTCCAGGACTGGAAAACTGTGTCCATGTGTCCATGTCTCTGTGTGTCCATGTCTCTGTGTGTCCATGTCTCTACCTCTCAGAGCTGAAATTGGACGCAGTGACGATGACATCATCCTTGTTCTGGACCAGTACAGGAATCTTCCGGCATCCTGGAGACTTGAGTAACCTCTGCAGCAGCTTTAACGTTTCTGCACACACGCAGACACACATCGCAAACTGAGATAAGAACTGTCCAACCCAGTACAGCAGACCACCCCTTCACCTCAGTGGCGAAGAGAGCAGCAGAGAGCAGCAGAGGGCAGCAGAGAGCAGCAGAGAGCAGCAGAGAGCAGCAGAGGGCAGCAGAGAGCAGCAGAGAGCAGCAGAGGGCAGCAGAGAGCAGCAGAGAGCAGCAGAGAGCAGCAGAGAGCAGCAGAGGGCAGCAGAGAGCAGCAGAGAGCAGCAGAGGGCAGCAGAGAGCAACAGAGAGAAGCAGAGGGCAGCAGAGAGCAGCAGAGGGCAGCAGAGAGCACCAGAGAGCAGCAGAGGGCAGCAGAGAGCAGCAGAGGGCAACAGAGGGCAGCAGAGAGCAGCAGAGGGCAGCAGAGAGCAGCAGAGTAACAGAGGGCAGCAGAGGGCAGCAGAGAGCAGCAGAGGGCAGCTGAGACAGGCCTACCCTGGAGGATGTTGGCTGGACACATGTCTATCTTGGTGACCACCACGAACACAGGCACGTTCAGGGCCAGAGCCAGGCCCAGGTGCTCCTTAGTCATGCCCACGATGCCCGCGTTACTGCCCACCTGGAGACAGAGACAGGGCCCCAGCAGTGACTGACATGTTCACACACACACACACACACACACACACAAACACACACACACACACACGCTCCCTCCTCTCACCATGAGCATGCAGAAGTCTGGCAGGTGCCCAGTCATGCCGAACACGGTGGTCTTCAGGTACTTCTCGTGGCCGGCCAGGTCGATAAAGGTGATCACCTTGGACGACTTCTCACAGATCTTAGTCCAGTCTAGACTGCCCCCGTGGCTGTCAGGCTTGTTCACTACCTGGAGGAGGCAGAGGGAGGGAGGTCACATTCAGAACAAGCCCAGAAGGAGGAGCTCATCCTGGGAGGCCTAACGTCTCCTCACCTGGCCCTCGTGGTCGAAGCCCAGGATGTCGTTGCCCACGCTGCTGGTGCGGCCGCTCTCCATCTCGTGCTTGTGCCGGAACAGCTTCTGGCGGGCGAAGCCGCGCCCGTTGTCCAGCTCGCCGTGGGTCAGCACGCCCAGCAGGGTGCTCTTCCCAGCGTCCACGTTCCCCACCACCGCCACCCTGCAGGGGGGCCACGGACAGCAGGAGGAAGACGCGCCTATGATGTTTAGCATGTTTATGTTTTGGGGGGATTCCAAGATCCGTATTATCTCTACTGTTTGCACCATCCTGCCACACTAAATTCCAGGTATGTGCACATTTACATGGCAAATAAACCAAATGTGATTCTGATGTGAAACATGGAACAGCAGCCCTCCCCTGTTCCTCCTGAACCTGATGGCTGGACCCCGTCACTCACCTGACCTCCAGGAAGTCCAGTTCCCCCACGCGGCACCGGATGAGGAAGTCTCGGACCTGTCCTCCCGCCTCCGTCCGCTCCCTCAGGGGGATGAGGTCGGCGTCCACCTGCTCGCACAGCGAGCGCACCGTGGCCACCGAGGCCTCCATGTCCTCTTCCTCCAGACCATAGTCCCCCCCGTCTGAAGGGAGGGAGGATGAGAGAGAGAGATGGAGAGAGGGAAAGAGGGAAGGTTCAAGTCAGCTCTGCAGTACATTCTGAAGTAGGAAATGCCCCAAGGACAGTGCTGGTCTCACCAGAGCCCATCCCCACCACGTAGATGGTCTCTCCGCACCCCTCCTCCATCCGCTCTCGTAGCTGCCGCAGCAGGGAGTCGTACTGCTCTCCATTTGGGCTCACCAGAGCCAGCTGAGACACACACACAGGTGCATGGAAATGATACACACAATGCTTTTATATAGTCCCACACACACCCACACACAAACACACACACACTCACTAACAGCGACACAGCTGCTACATCAGAAGGCTTAGTGTCTCGCTCAGGGCCGCTTGTGGCATGGCTACAGATGAGGAAATGAAGTTCAATGCGATTAATGAAAGATAACAGTCTAATGGTTGGGTAGCTAGCTTGATAATATCATTATGGCGACTAACATGGCAGCTGCTCTTCTACACCTGACCAGGGGGCGTTTGTTGTGATCCACCATTCCATGAATGTGGGGCTACTGGATCCTAAAATCCACAGTGATGAACCACAAACAGCCTAGAGGCCTCATTTCCTTTTTTCAGGAGGTTGCATCAGATCGTTGGAACAGGAATTCCAAGATAGACATTGATTCCAGCCCAGTTAGAAAGTGGCACCATTCCTGGGAACAAAAGTGGGATTAAGTAGTGATAAAAAAAAATAAAAAACTATGACCTGGCCATTAAATCCTTTTTCAGATTCAGAATACTTTATTAATCCCAGAGGGGGAAACTCCTTAGCATAAACCATATTCAATGCAATGGCTGCTTATTAACCATGGATGGAAATGCCAGAAGCTAACTATGCTGACCAGTCTCCTTGCTATGGTCCCTGAAGGAGTCACTGGCCGTGGAAAGCCTCCAAAGAATCCATGACTGATAATGTAGCAATATAGGAAGCAATGTATTAAGTCATGGAGTTTATGGTTGGAACTGACACCCAATATAGTCCAGTTTGAAACGTGGCTCAGTGTATTAGTGTGCCAACCTTATCTGATTCCAACATCGTTAGATAGATAACTACATTGATAGTAGAATATAAATGAATGAATAGGTTTATATGTCCTTCTTCTCTGTGGGAAAAACGGGATCTCCGGGAAAGGATTAAAACTGGATATGTTGATGTCATGACAAGTTTGACATCTGGGAAACAGAGATGGATCACAGCTCAAAGGGTCAAGGATCTATCTGCTTCACACACCAGACTTAACACAGGCCAACAGATTTCCATATTGTGCCTGTGTTACATCAGCCTAAAGGGAAATCTCCCCCAGCTGTTGTGTACAACCATGTTGACAGGGGTTTGTTTGATGACACAATGAGTCACGCTGAGAGAGGCTGTGTCCATGTCCGAGTACTAGTTACATCAGCCTAGCTACCTTGGGGATCTTACAAACCGACACCTGTCCTAATGAGGGCATGTGAATGTTGCTATTACACCTTAGTTGCCATAATCATAGTTAACCGTTTTTCTGTTGTATTTCATTCTTCGTATTGAACTTAATTTCCTCATCCTCAGCTATCTGCGATCTGTTATGATACGCTAAACTAGAGATGAGTAGGTTACTACTGCTGCAGCCAAACACAACACAATTAACTAAAGTAGAAAGACAACAGGGTTTTGGGGGGGCTGCCATGGCTGTCTATCTGGAGCTATTCTCCCATTAGCAAAGCTTGTTCTGTTTTGCGTTAGAAACGGGCTCCTTAGCTGACATCTCTGTTAGCATGTGGCTCAGACTAACAAGGCCCAGTTAGCCTGTCTATATGTGCTACCTTGCTGGTGAAGTCAATCCCATGATCCCCGGCCTCGCCGTTGAAAACGTCCCCGTCCTCGAAGCACTCGTCCCCGGCGTCGTCTCCGTACACTCCTCGGTCAGGAGCGAAGATGCTCGCAGGAACTAACGCGTCTGCTAGAAGAGTCACCGAGCCTATAGTTGGCTCATGAGCCGCCATTGATGCCATCGTTTTTCCAGCTTGATATAAACTTGAACTTTATAGCTTTATAACGGTTAAGACTGGTTGAACACTGCCGCTGTCAGAGATCCCGGTACCGGTGAACAGCTCGAGACTGACCGCTGTGCGGTTACTAACCAACAGCTAATGCTAATGCTAACCCGAAAACTGTCAGAAACCTGCTGTACAACTCGAGTTTTTCTCAACGACAAATTATTACACACTTATTATTATTACGGTTCCACGACACTGTGGACGTTTCGTTGAAGTTTTGTTGTAATGTAGCTACCGCTGTGTTTGTTTACTTATATAGGAATATCGCAGTGGATCGTTAAATTACATGAGGTTGGCTCAGTTGTCAACCGCCGTGTTGATCTAATTGACCAATAGGCTTTCGAGTATGAAAAAACCTCTTTCATCAGACCAATCACCTTAAGTGGGTCATTCATATAATTAATAAAACATTTTGTATGAGTCAAATAATCAATAGTATGCCCCCAAAAAGCCTAACCTAATGAATATTTAATATAGAGTGTCACAGTGTAGTGTGTGTATGTGTGCGTGTGTGTGCGTGTGTCTGTGCATTTATTTATTCTCTCCCCTCTTCAAGCTACATTCACTATTCTCTACACACACACACACACCCACACACCTGACTGAGTTTCCATCACGCAAATAGCAGTTTGGGGGGCGTTTATTTATAACAAATCACTGATGAAGAAGCCCTTCAGGAGAAGAAGTGGATGAATTCATACCACCCTCCCAACGTTATGCCGCCCATATCACTGTGCCATATTGTTTTTCCATAAGCAATTTTAGTATTCCGTCTAGCCCAAAATCTACCATTAGAATCATAAATGTGTGTCATAATAAGTAATAAATCTGCTCTCACTATATGCTCGTCTATTACGCTATAGTGTTCTTGTAACCATAACAACAATTCAACAATAGCGAAAGCTGCAGTACAACAGAAGGTTGGTGAAGCTGTTCACTTCACTTCTGACTGTAAGTACAAAACAGCAGTGTGGGGATTTCATGTCAGCGAGAATTTGATGTTGGTAGTTTAATTAGTATTTCAACAGTAATGCAGTAATATTACTGGCTGCGTTCCCAGAGTATTTGAACACAGCCTCAGGGTGTGTGTGTCAGAGTGACACAGCACCATGTCACCTGTAGTGGGGGGCTCAGACCATGGCAGGGGGGTAGGTCAAATGTACCCGGCCATCGGTGAGGGGAGGGGTCCCAGTCAGGCCGGAGGGCATCGCAGGGCTGCACGACCAGGACACGGGCGTCCGATGCACCAGACCACCTTCAGCCTGGGAGACGAGACGTCTGGGACCTGCTATACCACCACACACTCTCAGGTTGGAATTAGACTGGACACACACACACACACCCTCACATGTTCACACAAGCCTTTAATAGCAGTTATTTTAGGATCCATCTCATCTACAACCAGCTATAGTATACAGTAATAGCTATCTCTATGTTTAGGATCTGATACTTGAATGATTCCCTCCAAGTTACACCCCCACCTTCTCTTTCTCTTCCTCCATTTGTCAGAGTTACTCAGGCAGGTCGGCCAATGGACGGGTCCTCCTCTTCTTCCACAGAGATCCTTTGTGCCCCTCCCAGCATTTAACGCAGCTGGACCTGAGGAACACCTCCTCGACCAGCCAGCCCCAGACACACAGCAGATCGGTGTACAGTCCTAAACCTGTCATACTGGTAAGTGAAGCAACAGCTCATTGATCCAGTCTGCTGTTTTCCAACTTTATTGAGCACAGAGCTGTTGCAGATGTGTGAGCAAGGCCAGCCTTCCTCTGAATCCCTGCTGTGTCAGCGATATTCATAGTCATGTTACCTTTGTTTAACAGTAGGGGGCAATGTCTACATATTTCTTATATCTCCTCTAGAACAGCCTGCAGCTTGTCTTGCTCTCCATATTTCTGTTATCCCCTACCCACTTCCTCCTCCTTCTCATCCCTTGTTTACTTTCTCTTCTCACCACCTTTGACCCCATTTACCATTTAACCATTCTCCCTGTTCCTCTTGCTCTAGCCTGACATCCTGCACGGTATTGGTCGGAGGAACGGGACGCGGAACCGGGAGAGCGTGGCTATGAAGGCTGTCACCAACCCCCGCGAGCCCACCTGTTACAGGACCACCTATCAGAGAGAGCACATGTGTGTGGACCCGCCACCTTCATTGCAGAAGTGTATGGGGAGGCCCACCCTGTGGCATCAGCACAACATTGTCACAGGTAACGTTCACGCTACGCACACTCCCAACATATCTGCTCACACACTCACACACACAGTCAGGAGGAAACGGTAGGTGGGTCTGTGTGCTGCAGGGGAAGCGAGAGGTCAGGCGGTTCCTGGGAAGATAAGGAGGTCTGGGGACAAAGACCTCTGGGCTACACGGCGCAGGGAAACTGACTGCTGCGCCTATCGGCTCTACTGAACACATAAGCTGTTATAAAGTCAGGCCATGACTGTTCATCAGGCCATGACTGTTCATCATGGTGAACAGGCACCACTCAGAAACTGAAATTTCTTCAACTTGGAAAACAGAAAACCTCCTCAGGTTCCCTTGACCTGCAATGCTTCTATTACTATGCAGATGTTGCTCCTTCATCGAATAAATACCTTTGGTATGTAGTGTCTGCCTCTAGGCTTTTTAACACTTGTAGTAGTTTGTGCTCGTCTCTGGCATTCAACCACATATTTTCTAAATGACATGTCTCTAACTGCCCTGGAGCTGCGTACGGTATTAACGAAACCACCATGAGGAACATTCTAGAGTTCAGCTTTCAAAAGGGAAGTAGAAATGTGTTGGAGTTAGTCAGGCTTGAAAATTGAGAGCTTAGGAATGATGCAAGATCAACTGTCAAGGAAGTAAAAAAGAATTTGCATTTTGATCAGAAAACATCTGAACAGGTTTTTTTAAAATGATAACGTTTCTAATCCAAGTTTTTACATGATCTCATTCCTTCCTTAAATATGGGAACAACATCCCTGGAACAGATTTCTCATCTTCGTAGACAGAAAAGTCAAGCCATTTCCTGGTTTGAATCAAGACTTTATTCTTAGTGAGAGATCTCCAAAACATGTTAAAATGACATATAACTGAGTTCAAAAAAGGATAACTACCACATGACAGCATAAACACACAAAAAAACAACTGACAGAAATGTTGAAGAAAGGAAATAAGGGACAGGTGTATTTACAGCTCACCCCTGAAGAGAGACAGCCAGAGCAGGGGAGGAGAGAAGCGAGGCCCACAGAGGGGCCAGCTAGCAGCGTTACAGCAGTAGGCCTACTTAAGAGTTAACAACCCGACATTGACACCGCAGGAAACGGGTCAGCCTATCTCTCCAATCCAGTTTACTTTTATGCTTTCAAAGCAAAGCTAACAATTGATGATGATGATAATAATAATAACAATAATAGAGAAAAGGGGTGACTTGTGTTCAATCTCAGTAATCAGAAACAAATGAGAAGGCGATAATTGGGCTGAAACTCGAAGATGGTGAAGACGTTATATCGAGACGTTACGCACACACACAAAATGTGTACTCAGTAGTTTTTTGGGGGGTTAAACTAAAATGGGAATGACAAAAACTGACTCACTGGCTTCTTAAATCATATCCGTCTAAGAAACAGAGAACACAGTGTGTGTGTGTGTGTGTGTGTGTGTGTGTACCCGCCTACTTCACCAGTGTGAGCTAAGCAACGTGACTGCTGACATGGTGAGAAACCAATGATTAACCCCCAACCCCCATCCCCTTGTGTACACTGTTAATGGACCCCTCCCCTTTCATAGGAGAACAGCTAAGAGAATCCTTTCAGTTCGAAAGCGACCTTCAACCTTCTCCTCCTCATCCATCCTCCTGTGTCCTCCTCCTCCTCCATCAGCCCATCTCCTCATCCATCCTCCTGTTTCCCCTTCACTCGTTCTTCTTCTCCTTCTGTTTGAGCAGCTTGTTGATCTCCCGCTTAGCCATGCAGGCGTACTTGCTGATTACTTTGTGCTGGTTGAGGCCAGGCAGCAGCAACAGGAAGCTCACTGTGGTGGGGGAAGGTTGTCACACAGGAAGTCTGGTCACCGTCACGTCACGCAGGGCTTCACATGCTCTTTAGACATCCACCACTGAACTGACTCCATTACTGGCCTTGAGTCTATGTTTACATCTAGATGTCCAAGTTCAAAGAAATGTATCTCTGGCAGGCTTGTGAGATCACTTCCTGCCAGTCAAACCTCCTGTTAGAAACACTCTGTCAGACAGAACTTATTTTGAGCTACAAAACTGAGTGCAGAAGGGATTCTAACAGTTTCTGAGTCTCCAGCATGGAATGTTGTGGCTTAACCTTTCACCCCGATCCTTCTGGTTTAATCATCCTGTTCAGATCAGGATTACAGCACTTTCACACAAGGCTTGACCTCACCCTAGTTAACCATTCACCATCCTCCAAAAAAACAATGTTTAAGGAGTAAGAGGTAGCAAAGCGAGTTAAGCTGATATGAAAGAAGCACTGACTCTTAATTGCTGGCAGGAGCCGTCAATCCTATTTGTACTACAACCAACAGGCTTGAAGTCAAACCTGTGTGTGTGTGTGTGAGAGAGAGAGAGAGACACACACACATAAACTTTCATACGCACCGATCAGGTAGGTGAGGAACAGGTTGTGGACCTGCTGTCCAATCCAAGCCACCGCCAGCAGGCTGCTGATCACCGACGCAAAGTACTGTGGGTAGAGGGGGGGCCTGTTACAAGCAAAATTACTATGGAAACGCTTCTCATTTAGGTCTAGACTGAACTAAACGCAGCCAAGCACAAACCCTGAGGGCAAAGCGCACTTTCGACCTTTACTAAAAGTCATTTAATTTTGTTTAGCCATCCGTCAGAACGCGTTTGCGACCAGGGACCATTTTCAGCCGTATTTCATTCAGACTGCAGACATGACATGCTCAGGAGTTTGCTACAGCTGCCGGTAGACTGTGTGGCAGGGATGGCAGCAGTGTATCCAGGTTAATGCTGTGCTAAATGGAGCAGCAGGCTGGGTCCTCAGCTGACTGAGGCCATATTTATCTGCAGCCCTGAGAAAGCTGCTTCTGTTAGGAGACACAGGAACCAGAGGGCCGCAAGGCTTTAACAGCAGCCTGGGGGAGTGGCTCTCCAGCTGGGAAAAGATCCCAGGAGGGCCCTGCATGTACACGAGAACCTGGAGCACGATGCCTATCAGCCAAGCGGTCTGAACAGAGGCCTTTTTGAAATCGGCAGGGACTGCCCAGGTATAGGGGGAAACCCCTTCAATCCAAGGCAGGGCAGGGCGTACCATCTTGGGCTTCTCCTCCTTCAGGGCGAAGAGGCGTTTCCACCATCCCAGGACACGGCGCTGGGTCTTCACCAGATTACCACAGATCTCATGGAAGCGCTGCTGCTGCTCGGTGGTCCTGGGGAGGTAGAGGAGGGGGGGAGAGGTCAAGATGCTTCTTTCCATTTTTTATCTCAGAAACAAAACACCCATTATCTCTTATGGACAGCCAACAGTACAACATTTCTTGGGAGGAAAATTCTGGCAACGCGTTTCATCACGGCAACCTTGCAGTATTGAGCTACATTCTTGCACAATTTAAGAAAAGTCTTAAGCTACATGGAACAGACTTGTTTGCTAAACACATCTTAAAAAGGCAACATCCACAGATGTAACCTTCTACATTCCATGGCCCCAACCAGTTTATCATGTGCTCAGTGACAGGCCAACTGTCATTGGTTGGTCACATGTACAGACCCCCTCCAGCACATAGCACTGTGTTGTGTTTGCAGTGCTAAGTCATGATACAGAGCGAGACGTCTGCCAATTGTGACTGCTTCAGTAATAAGAGCAGCCAGCTGTTAATTGCTCAGCAAGCGTTCCATCTGATCAGAGAGAGAGAGAGACACAGAGAGAGAGAGAGAGAGAGAGAGAGAGAGAGAGAGAGAGAGAGAGAGAGAGAGAGAGAGAGAGAGATAGACAGGTGGCACACATTAAGCCAGCACGCTGAGCCAGCATCCTCCTCCCCCATGTTAGCCCCCCTCACCACTTGTTGGAGCCAAAGACACGCGGGGCGAGGGTGGGCACCAGGTAGTCAGCCAGACACAGCAGCATGACGGAGCCCGACAGCCCGGTCAACACGGAGGGGTCCAGGTAGTAGATGAGCCTGAGGAGGGGAAAAGGAGGTACGTTAGGGTACAAACATAGGAAAGCTAAACCTAACCTCCACCCTGTTAACAATCCTTCACCAAATTAGGTTAATGTAGACAGCAGAAATCTGCAACACAAAACCTAGTGTGGAGCAGTACGTTTGTGTTCTCTGAATAATGGATGGCTCTCCGCCATGTACCCTCAAACCAGTTACAGGAAATGGGAGTCATCATGAGGATCCAGGGTATGACAGAAGCACAAACTGAGCAACATTGGACCTGGGATGAAGACTTCTTGGTGGGGAGGGAATGCTGCTAATGATGATGTCATTTAGGGGACACTCATCCCCAGCAACCAGAAGGGTGAAAAGCTCTACCAGTGAGCTCCAGTGTTACACAACTACTGGGCTACAGAGAGAAAGGCCTTTCTATATTTGTGTATGTGTAACCAAGTTGAACAGGTTCATCTCACTCCTCAGTAGAAATCCTACCCATCGAACAGCTGGCTTTTCAGTGGTGTTTGTAAAGGTGTTGGTCATGTTTGTGAGTCAGAGGGTGAGGCAGGTGACTGAGTGCTATAACTCACGTGAAGAGGACAGTGGTGGCTCCCATCAGGACAGCAGGGAACCAGGGCTTCTCCCAGCGCAGGACCTGGTCCCCGGCCAGGATTACCTCCCCCCAGCCCTGCAGCTGCTCCTCCAGCTGAGCCGTCTCATGGGCCTGGATATAGACACACACCATGAGGACTGGACAGGCAGGCCAGGAGATGGGAAAGGCCCATTCACCCTGACACCTGAATAAACAGGTAGGCCTTCTACATGCTTTTAAAAGCCAATTGGAATGTGCACACTTCCTTTTTTCCCCTCTTAGGTCTCAAACAATTCACCTGAGGCTCAGTAAAACCCTGAGATCAACACGCCAAACTGCATGGGCTGAGCCAGTGTGAAAGAGCAGCCTTCACTTCTGGGTGTAACACTCCCACTGCCAGGACAGATAAAGCAGGACTGTGCAGGAGAAGACAGACTTGCATGACGTCCCATAATTCAAACTGCGACAGCGGTCTGGATAAACACATTTCACTTGACAGAGTGGCTTTTTCGCCACCTTGACTACCTTTCAAATCCTCTGAACACTTGGCCAGGATTCAATGAGGGTTAAGACAAATACAGACGTTCCATTGAGTTTGGTATTGCGAAAGACTCCTGCACTGTACCGGCAAAGCACAGATCGTGTAGTCTTCCGTTTTCTCACCAAGGACATGGTTTCTAGTGACGCACTGCACATCACGACTGAAATGGATCCAAGCTCGCCATACATCCACCTGCCCACGCTTGAATTGCACATGAATAAAATATGAAAATCACGCGTTTATTTTGAAAATGAAATCGTTTAACTAGTGCTAATCGTACATATTAAAATTGGGTCGCGTTCTGGTTTGCGGCTGCCAAGTGAAATCTTGAAGGTTTTGTCGTGAGGTGTCAACCTTAAATACAACTAAGAAGCCAGATGAATAAATATAATGTGCAAACATGCACATTGGCATCGGTATTTAGCTGATGGCTTGTCTGTACTGCAGTAGCTGTACTAGACCATAGATGTATATCTGTGTACTAAGTAGACGGCCTGGCCCAGCATTGCTAACTAGTTAGCTGATGTTTAGCACCAGGCCACTGTTTCCACTGTGACAGATTAGCTCCACCACTTAAGCATAGATCAGCAGTAATAACCTCAACCCAGCAGACCACTGATCGGCACGTGTTATTAATGACTGGCTTGTCAGTTTTCAAGATAAAGATGGTTTCATCTACGGGTTTACTAGTCATGACAGAAAGAACCAAACCAAACTGCTGTAGCATCGCCAAGTAACGAAGATGTTAACCCCCACTTCAGTTTCAGCTCCAACATTTGTACACCACATCAGTTAGACGTTAAGCTACACATAGGATACCACATTTAATTAATTACAATGGTACAGCCATCTACTGGAGAGCAGCTAGTCATCAGTCAGTATTCGAATGAACACGCCACTGTAGGCTGGCTAACAAGTTAGTTTCTTGACGCGATATGTCAATTTAACAGATGGCCAGATTAACGATTTAGCTAGGTAATGGTTGTTGTTCAGGCTAGATTCTCCCTGGTTAATCCCCAGCCTGTGGAGGGAGGAAGATGGGCTAGGAGTTAGGAAAATGGGCTAGCTGGCTAACATAACCCTGTAGTTAGGTACAGTACAGTACCAGGCTATCTTAGCTCTGTTTGCGGTTCACTATGTCCTTTCTAACACATCAAGGCGAACAAAGCGCTGCGCAGACTGTCAAAATGTCACACTGAACTGTACTGTATATATACAATGTTTATATATATAGTACCAGTACTTGCATGCACATCGTTATTGTATTTAATAATAGAGTTAACTACAGTACAGAAGACTAGTTGTAGCTAGCCTCCCTAGCTCGAGCTCGAGCTCAAACACTGCCGTGCTAGTCTAGTCGTTCCGTTAAGACTTACCAATACATTGGCGCTTTTGTTGTCTCCTTCAGCCATGGCTAGCAGTGGTGGCAACCTTCAAAACGTTTTGTCAAATTTCTTTAAGTGTTCAGTTCCGTTTTAAACGTGTCAGAGTACTGAACTCACTACCCCTTCTGTTCTGTCGCCTCTTGTCTGCAGACTAGTTCATCACCAACCGTCAAACCCAATGTTTTTATATCAAACTAGTCACGGTGTGAGGCTTTATGGGAAGTGTAGTTCGTCCAGTTCCGTTACAAACCGGAAACCTGTTAACGCCTGTCAAGTACGAAATTACTTAAAGGCCTATAATATAATCTATCTAGTATATTTTGTCAGGATTTATCGTGCCCCAGGTTAATAAATCAAAGCATATGATTAAATCGTGTACACCACGGTCTGTGCTTTAGTGAAGGGTGTAGTACAGCATAATCTACACTAGTTTATGATTGCACATAAACTGGTTATGGGAGACAAATAAATAAAGATAATATATTTTTTAAATCCAAGTTTATTTGGCATCAAACAAACGAATAAAATCTTAAGAAATAACAGTTTGCACCACCACCAAAACATCACTATTTCTTAATGCATTTCTCCTACTAAAAATGTAAAACTAGAAAGTCAAGATTAGTAAAACGCAAGCTTCGGAAGAGGGGGGAGGGGGGGGGGGGAGGGGGTTACATATTAGGAGTGTTGAAGCTTCTTACAGGCAAGTCAAAAAAGGCAGCAATCTAATCTAAAGGTTCAGCTTACAGAAGGGTCAGGAGAAAGGCTATACTACAGGATGCTAAAGCTGCACATTTAAGAAAAAAGATATGAAAATGAATTTCCCTCTATCTCTCCTGTCTCCACACTTTTAGTCCCTCTTAGTCCATTCAGAAATCAACCCAAAATTTGAACTTCAGACGATATGTTCCGTTAATTTGAAGCACGCCCTATGCAGTGCCAAAGACATTCAAAAACACGACAGTGAATCTCCATTTCCTGACAATTACGTGAAATTTGGAGCGATAGACATTCTGAAAGTGTAAAATAAATTGTTTATTTTTAGTCATGTTTACGATAAATGTTTGAAGAGAAAGTTCATCCCACCATCTTTTCCCCTCCTGGAAATCTCTCTCAAGGCTTCAATATGGGTTCCATGGATTTTCCCGCTCACCCACACCACACCGCCCAATCACATCACACGTAGACCTACCGCTGGCCAATCAAAATAACTTCACCAACAGGGAACGCATATAGAAAAACAGGAACAAACAGCTGGCTCCTGGGAAGCCTCTTACATCACCGCCCACGTCTGCCTTCCACAGCCCTGACCAATCACCGTTGCTCTTAAAAGGTAGACAAAGTTTAAAAGGCTAGGCCAGTGTCCACATACGGTCGTCCTGTTTCCTTGCTCAATACCCCTCATGGCAGGACCCTTCAATCGTGTCTGTTTTACCAACTGGGGTGTTGGAAATCATGAGTGGACGGTCGATGATGGATCTCAGGAGTGTGGGAGGGGAAACTGTTCGATCAAAGCAGGGAGGGGGGGGTGCTTCAGTCGTCACACCTCCCCCTGCTCCCTCCTCCTCCCCCCTCCCCCGTGCCCCGTCCTGGACAGCTCCCCTATCTTCAAACACCGTATGGGCTACGGGTGCAAACCCCCCCCACTAGGGTTGGGTCAGCTGGATGGCCCTGGGGAAGAAGGGGTGGGGGGAGACAGTGGTGGTTGCAGCGGTTGCCACGGGTGCCCCAGGTGGGCCCCTGAAGTTGAGGGGAGGGGTGGCCTAGGCGTCCGCCCTCCCCAGCCTCCCCCCTATTGGTTGCGGCACATGGGTGCTGCGCAGCTCCCGTCGCCCCAGACCCTGGTGGATTCTGGTTGGATGTCTAACCCGGCGCTGGACCAATGAGATCGAGCGGCGTCCCCGTTCACACCCAGGCTGTCCAGCCCTCGTACAGCTGGGCCAGGTTGTCCATGTTGGTGGCCTCCTTGATGACGTAGTCCACCTAAGAAGGGACATTCAGACATTCTTTTTATCCTTTGGGAAAACAGGAAAGTGACATTTCCGGAACCTTCCTGCATGAAAACATCGAACTCAACACTGTTATGGTCATTGGGTGAGGCTTGTATCTGTTCATCTCGGTGTGTTGGAGTATGAGAGCGTCCGTGTGTGTGTGTGTGTGCGTCCTACCTGCTCAGTGACGCTCATCCTCCGGTTGGGATCGACGTCTCTGCCCTCCAGTTTGGCCTTCACCCTCTTCCACACGCTCACCGCGTACGAGTTCCTCTCCTGGACAGCTGGGAAAGCAAACAGAGACGTTTACTCTAACCTCAACCACAAGACAGCCATCACTCATCACACAGGAGAAGCTTAGGTAATACAGTCAGCTCATCCAGAAGTCTGGACTAGCGGTGGGCATGGTTTGACCCGGTGGTGGCAGCCTGAGGTACCTCGTCCAGTCTTGGGGTCACGTACGGCCCGCTTGGGGCTGGGGTTCATGCCTTTGGTGGTCAGAATCAACGTGCTGGGCGGGGTGTCTGCAGGGGTGCCTAGGTTACGGGGGAGGAGGGGCTTGCGTGCATTCTGGGACATGGAGTCCGGCTGGGTCTTGGTGCCGCTGCATCGCACAGCTGGTGGGACGAGAGAGAGAGAGAGCGGGGAAGGGGAGAGAGAGAGAGAGAGAGAGAGAGAGAGAGAGAGGCAGAGAGAAAGAACGATGACATGTTTTAAAAGGTCCATTGAACACCACATCATGCACTGTGGATACAGTCATCTGTCGGCGTCGCCATAGTGACGCACCTGCAGCAAAGCTGCTCTGCGGTGCGGAGGTGGGGCTGGCACAGTCTCCGCCCCTCTCGGTCACCAGGGGAGACGCGAATCCCACCAGGCCGTTGTAGACGCTGCAGGGAGGAGGAGAGGAAGGATGTCAGTACCTCTGGACAAACACACCTGCCTGGGAGCATGTCTGACCCTGTGGACCAGTGGCTCCTCAGGGACCCCCACGTTCTAGATGAGGACCAGGGTTGGGAACCAGGATCTGTGTGTGTGTGTGTGTGTGCCACCCCCCCTCACCTCTGGCTCTGGGCCCGCAGCTCCTTGATGGTGGCTGGGATCTCCTGCAGCAGCTCCAGCTGCTCGGGGCTGCGCGGCTGCCCTGAGGCCTGCACCACGGTGAACAGCACCATCTGCATGTTGTCCTGCCACGCCTTGTACTCCGACAGGAACTGGCGCACGCTGCCCTCGAACGGCACCTCCTCGCCCTCCGCCAGGGCGTTCTCCTCGTCCTGGGGGAGAGGAGGGGGAGGGCTTTGAGTGGAAACATTCAATACATCTGCAGTGTATGAGTATTCAGCAGCGCAGCGGTGTGTGTGTTCAGCGCAGGCATGACAGAACAGCATGTGTGTGTGTGTTGAGCAGCACCTTGGCCATGGCCCTAAGCAGGTGCTTGACGTCGGCCAGCTGGCGGTTGTGATTGGACAGGATGCCTTTGATGGAGTCCACCAGCAGCTGCTGACTCTCTCCAGCCCCCTCCAGCTGCTGCTCGCGCTCCGCCTGCACGGCCCTCTGGGAGCACAGCTCCTGGGACAGCTGCTTCTGGGCGCACGCCAGCCAATCAGGGCTGCCGATGGGAAGGTCCAAGACGGGGCTCTGGTTGGGGAACAGACGGGCGTTAGCTGGCTGTGCTGTTGAGCGCATGCTAACAGCTGTGTTTAATCTGGCTCTAGCATGAGCACATCCACTTCAGTAGATGACTGTTTTGGGTGCGCTGGTTTCGGCTCACCAGGCGGTGCAGCAGCTGCAGCTCCAGGGGGGACACGCTGGTGTTGAACTGGGCAGCGTAGGAGCAGGTCTGCTGGCAGCGCTTCAGCAGGTCGAACAGAGCGGCGTCCATGCTGAGGGCCTCGGGCGTGCGCGTGCGCAGCCCCTCGAAGTTCAGGATGGTGGAGCACAGGAAGGTCACCTGGAGGGGACGCCAGCCGCGAGATCGCAGATGCTGTTACCGTGGTAACGGGTGGGCCAAGCTACTATCACCGCGGTAACGTGTAGTGAAAGCTACTGTTCTCAAGGTCATAGCATTCATCGGTTTCGCTAGCCAATAGGAACATCTTCTAGCTAAAGTCATACCTCTATAGATAACCAGCATGTATTCTGGATTTACAATAAGGACAGCTTAGCTTGATTCTGACCTGTACCCAACCCAAACTGAGCTGTAAGGTGTGTGTGTGTGGTCCTACCTGGCTGGTGCGCTGGCTCTCCCTGGCCACCAGGGCACGGCGCTCAGTGATGGTCAGCTCAAAGTCCTGCAGCACAGGTGCCAGGGCGGGGTTGGCCCCTCCAGCCCACTTCAGACGCTGCTCGATGCTGGCCTCCAGAGCTGCCAGCTTCTCCTGGGGACGGGACACACATCCTCCTCAGACAGGATCCTACCCAGCTAGCACCGCTACACTCAACATGAGCAGCTGTTCCCAAGACTGGACCAGCAGGTGAAAACCAGCAGACCAGCAAACCAGCAGGTGAAAACCAGAACACCAGACTAGACATTCTATGCCTTGACTCAGAGTCCTGAAAGAACAGTCTGAACACTGTCCATCCCTGCTCCTCAGGAACCCCCATGTTCAGCATGTTCTAGATGTTTCCCTGGTCCGACACACACGATTCTAATAAACGGGTTGTTATCCAGCTCTGCAGAATCCTGCTTATGACCGTTCATTTGAATCTGGAGCAGGGAAACATCTAGAACATGCAGGGCAGGGGGGTCCCTGAGGCCCCGGGGGTTAGACGGGCTGATCCGGAGGGGCCGTGTTGCCGGGGCGACCAGGTCCTCACCTGCACCGTGGCGATGGCCGCCTCGTCCTGGCTCAGCTTGTACATCTTCTTCTTCATGCTGCTGAGGACGATGGAGCGAGGAGGAGGGCTCACGCTCATGGGCTGAGGGCCCAGGATGTCCTCGTGCTGCCACTAAGTCACACACACACACACACACACACACACACACACACACACACATTAACCACAGCGCTGACCCTGAAAGATTAGTGCTGAACCACCAGTTGATCCCAGCATGTTAGACTTGGGCTCCAGGCCAAAAAAACACCTCCTGGTGCCCAGCTCAGACCCACAAGGGGGAATGTTGATCCCACACACACACACCCAGCTCACCTGGAACATGGCGATGTGCAGCTGGGTCCTCTGCAGGCTGAGCTTGGCAGCGTCCAGGCCGGCCTCCAGCCTCCGCACCATGTCCAGCTTCTTCCAGGCCGTGTCGTAGGACGAGGCCAGGACCGTGGCTCTGTTCAGCAGCAGCTGGGACAGCCGGCCGGCCGCCATGCCCTGCTCCACCGCTCTCTTACACAGCTCGTCCAGGCTCACCTGGAGGGGGGCGGGGGAGATCATGTCAGCCATACGCCTGGTTATTCTGTGTCTGGAGAGAGGTCACTCTGCTCTCTAAATGCATTATGAACCTCCCATCACTCACAAAATACAACAAATCTAAAATAACATACGAGCGAAAATTTGACAGGTTCCTGTGACTGACCTTCCCCTCGGCCCCAAAGTCCTTGGCCTCCACCTGGCTGATGAGGTCGAGGCCGAGGCCGGACAGGGCGCTGCAGAGGGCGAGGCCCAGCGCCTGGGTGGGCAGCCCAATCAGCAGCTGACGCACAAACTCAGCCGTGAAGGCCTTGATGGGCCGGCTCATCTGCTCCTCGCTCACCACCGCTGCCCCCGCCTGGGGCCCCCGGTACAGGGGCTTCCCCAGGCCCACGGGCCCGTTAGGGGGGCCGGGGTCCTCCCCTGCTGGGGGGCAGGTCCCTGAGGGGGGAGGAGAGGGAGAGGTTAGGGGAAGGGGTGCATGGGGACCGGGGGTGGGGTGTGTGGGGCGTGAGCGGGCTCGTACCGGCGAGCGTTTGGGCGAAGGAGCTGCAGAGCCTGAAGAACTCCCTGATGGTCTGGAGCCTCCTGATGAAGAACACCTCCTCCAGGAGGTGCCTCTGGGCGGGGCTGTCCAGGAGGTGCACCTGTGCCGCCCGAGCCTCCCGCAGCACGTCCACCTTACGCCAGGCTGCTGGGACCTCCAGGGAGGCCAGCTACAGAGGGCAGGACAACCAAGGAGGACATTAGAAGGAAGACAAGGACTCGCATGCAAGGCCCTTCATCATGCTGCCATAGAGAGTGAAGTGAAGGTATCTCATGGAGAGATCAGGAGGGTGTTTAGAACAGTCTCTCCCCACCCCAGGCCTTCTAGATGTTTCCCTCTGACACACCTGAACAAATCATAGGGCCTTTATCAAGCTCATCAGAAGCTGGATTCAGTAGAATCAGTGGACCCCGAGGGGTTGTGAAAGGCTGGATTAAGGTTTAGATTATCTGGGTGCTAAACTCGAGCGTGAGGGAGGGAGGGGCTACCTTCTCGGTCAGCTGTCCAAAGGCCGTCTCCAGCTGGGCGAACATGCCGTCGAAGGCCACCAGCAGCATCTGTCCGGCCGACATCTTGGGTGTGTCGTGGCCGGGCTGGTCCAGGCTGCGGGGCTGGATCAGCTCAGAGTACTGGGCCCGCAGCAGTCTGGAGGGGGAGACACACACACACACACAGGTTAGCCTTGCTTACACACTCTTCGCTGTGACATCAGGGTGTTTCCTGTTCCCTAAATAATCGCCATTTCTTTAGCCTCTGGGGGTGGGGGGTATCCACCTGGTGACGTGGAGGCAGTGTCCGCTGTCCTCCCCCTCCAGGCCCATGGCAGCGCTGGCCAGGTGGGCGTGCAGGGCGTCGGCCAGCCCCTGCAGGGAGACCCCGTCGGAGCTCTGCTCTACCAGCAGGTCCAGCTCGGCCAGCATGGCCTCCAGAGTGTGCTCGCCTTTCAGCATGCAGCGCAGCGCCTCGGGGAAGATGATCTGACGGAAGTTAGTGTTCAACTCCTGGGAGCAGGGAGAGAAGAGACAGACAGAGAGACAGAGAGAGAGAGAGGAGACAGAGAAAGAGAGACACACAGAGAGACACAGAGAGAGAGACACAGAGAGAGAGAGAGAAACAGAGACAGAGAGAGAGACAGACAGAGACAGAGAGAGACAGAGAGAGAGAGATAGGTGAGGGAGTTATTCAACATTCCAAAAGAATTCAAATGGCAAGGCTGGTGAACAACAACCTAATTTCACAGTCGAGCCATTTATTATGGTATCGCAGGGCTAGACACACACACACACAAACACACAGTGCCAGACCCCCCCCCCCCTACAGGAAGCCCCCCTGACCTGCAGGCAGGTGTAGACCGCGTTGGCCAGGTACAGGGCGCTGGCCGTGTCTGCGGGGGCGGGCAGGTCCAGGTCGTGGGGGAGGAGCTGGCAGCGCTGCAGCAGCTGGCACAGGGCCGTCACGTTGCCGCTCATGCTGCCCAGCTCCTCCAGGAACCAGGCCCCGTCCCTGGACGTCAGCTCCACCAGCTGCTCCCCGGCGCTGCCCGCCGCTCCCTCCATCACCAGGCTGCGTCTGCGATCGGGACAGGAGGAACATGGGAGGGACGGTGGTTTTAGTGTTAAAAGAGCAGTCAAATATCATTTTAGGACTTCCTGAAAGTGATTTCTCAGTCATGATCTCTTTCTGTGATGAGCAACAATACTTGTAGCCACTAGGTGGTGAAGAAACCCACTGGAAAGATCCCATGAAATCAAGACCAGGATTGAGGCATTTAGCTTTGCCTTTTCACACAGGCCTTTTAGAGTGTCAGTCCAGTCAGAGTGATCACTCAACACAACCCCCCCCCAGGACTTAACCCTGAGAGCCAGACCCCAGGGGCTCCCACCTGGAGAGAGTGCAGAGGGCGGACACCAGGATGCCGGCCAGGCTGAGGGAGCCCTGCTCAGGGTTTTCCCTGAGGAACGCGGCGGTGCAGCGCTCGATCTCCTGGAGCTGCTCCTCGCAGGCCTGCGGCGACGCCCCCTCTGCCTTGACGCGCTCCGCCTGCCGCAGCACGCGCCCGTTGGTTTCGGAGGCCTGGTGCTGCAGGGCCAGCTCCACGCCCGACACAAACTGGCAGGTGGCTGGTGGGGGCTGGGGGGAGAACAAGACCTCGTACCTGGGAAGAGGGGAGGAGAGGGAGAGAGGGGTTAGTTAGGAGCATTTAAAAGCTCGTCAGGGGACTAAATCTTGTTGATCAGCTTTATACATTTAAAAAAGGTGAGAGAAGAAGAGAGAAGAGAAGAGAGAGAGAGAGAAAGAGAAAAGAGAGAGAGAAAAGAGAGAGAACGAGAGAGAGAGAGAGAGAAAAGAGAGAAGGAGAGAGAGAAAAGAGAAAGAAAAGAGAGCGAGAGAGAAAAGAGAGAGAGAGCGAGAGAAAGAGAGCCAGCTCCCAGAAGTGCATCATTAGTATCAACAGAGGTGACTGACTGCCTGTATGTCTGCTGGCAGCGTTCCACCGTCATGTCCTGCAGCAGTTCCTCCATCCACTGCTTCCACTGGTGGGCCCTGTGGCGCAGCAGCGTGGCGCGCGGGTACAGCAGAGCCACCGTGGCGTAGCTGTGCAGCTGCTCCAGGCAGCCTCGCAGGGCCCCACGGCGCTGCTGCAGCAGGGAGCCCACCTCCGCCTCCAGGCCCTCCACTTGGCTGATCAGGTGTGCCTGGCCCGCGTTCTGCAGGAAGGCCGTGGCCGGGACGTAGCTGGGTGGGCCTGGGGGGGGGGGGGGGGAGGTGGATGGGGGAGAAGGGGGGGGTCTTAGTAAGTAGGCTTTTAGCTGGAAGATTAAACACAACAGCATCATGCATTCTTTTCATGATGCCAACAGGCACATCTCACCAAACAGAAGGCCTACACCCACTGACCTACAAACCACCCACAATGCTTCACTCATTCCCTCAGCAACCTTTACTTAAGGACACGTACAGAGTCTGTCTCCCCCTCCCCCCCATCCTCACCCAGGTCGATGGGGCTGCTGATGTCCTGCAGCAGGCTGGCCAGCTGCGTAGCCTCCAGGCTGGAGAAGGCTGCCTGGTACTGGGACAGCCACTGCTCCAGGTCCAGGAGCTTGCCCTGGATGGCCTCCTGCACTGTGCGCTGCCGGGACTGCAGCTGGGTGTGTTCAGAGTAGCTGAGAGAGGGAGAGAGAGGGAGGGAGGGGGAGAGAAAGAGAGATGGGGTGAAGGCACAGAGAGGAAAGAAAATAAGGGTTATAAACATCCCAAATCAGATTAAGATGTGACATGAGACATCAGGAAAACATTTCAAATCTCCACCCACACCCCCACCCCCGCCCCTCACCGGTGCTCCAGGCTGAGGACAGGGTGGTCAGGCTGACTGTCGGCTCCCTCCAGGAAGGCCGTCTCCTCCAGCAGCTTGGCCTGCAGCTTCTCCCCCTGGCTCAGCTGCTGCTGCAGGGCCAGGTACTCAGCCACCGCTGCCTCCACCTGGGGCAGCACCACCATCATCTCATCCCTGTTCTTAAACCAATTCACCTGCAGGGGGCCAAGGGGGAGGGACGAAAAAAAAAAGACAGTTCGATTTCAGGGTGCACATAAAAGGAATGAGATTAGAAAAATATCGGTGAAACCATTTAAAACAAGGCCTGATGTCCGTACAAAATAAACAATAAATCAATTACATTTCAATTAAATAAATAAATGAAAATAAAAAATAAAAAAAATCTGGTGTTGGAAACGCAGCAGCCATATTTGAACACAGCAGAGGACCTCACCTTGATCTCTGCCACGCGGGAGGAGAACAGCGAGCGTGTGATGTCACGCTCCATCTCCCTCTTGCTCTGCTTGTTCTCGGCCTGCTGGCCTCCACCACCGTACACGGCCCCCGCGAAGCCCACCTCGCCCCCGGCCGTCCAGTCCACCAGGGGGTCGTACACGAAAGCCTCCAGCAGGGTGAGCAGGGTCTCCCGGCCCCTGCGCATCATCTGCACCACCTGGGCGGAGGGAAGAGAGAGAGAGACATGATTTGTATTAAATAGAAGGGTACACATATGGCTGAAGAGTAGTGAGGTGTTCTGGATCCTTTTGAAGGGTTTGTGAAGAGTAGTGAAGTGTTCTGGATCCTTCTGAAGGGTTTGTGAAGAGTAGTGAGGTGTTGATCTGGATCTTTCTGAAGAGTAGTGAGGTGTTCTGGATCCTTTTGAAGGGTTTGTGAAGAGTAGTGAGGTGTTCTGGATCCTTCTGAAGGGTTTGTGAAGAGTAGTGAGGTGTTGATCTGGATCTTTCTGAAGAGTAGTGAAGTGTTCTGGATCCTTCTGAAGGGTTTGTGAAGAGTAGTGAGGTGTTGATCTGGATCTTTCTGAAGAGTAGTGAAGTGTTCTGGATCCTTTTGAAGGGTTTGTGAAGAGTAGTGAGGTGTTCTGGATCCTTTTGAAGGGTTTGTGAAGAGTAGTGAGGTGTTCTGGATCCTTTTGAAGGGTTTGTGAAGAGTAGCGAGGTGTTGATCTGGATCTTTCTGAAGAGTAGTGAGGTGTTCTGCTGACCTGTTCACAGGAGAGGCGGAAGATCCCCTCCACCCCCGTCACGCCCAGGGCTGTCTCGATGTTGTGGGTCATTCTGAAGGGAACCTTCTCTGGCACACGTAGGCTCTTCCCTGGAGGCACGGACACACACACACACACGTCAACTTGGGTGCTCACCTGAGCTACTTGTTCACACACACACACACACACACACACACAATTTGAGGCAGACTGTGAGAAGACAGTATAAAAATGCTCACACCAAACTCACCTTTCTCAAAGCAGACGTTGTAATCAATGTGCACCACCTCCCCTGTCGTCATGTCAATCAGGACGTTGTCCAGGTGACGATCTCCCAGGCCGATAATGTAGCCCACCATGGACATGACGGCTGTAGATCTGGCGTAGGCCTGCAGGGAGACGTTCGGTTAGCCTGCTGCAGACCAGACAGGCCTCCAGCGACCCTCAGCTTGACCCCTGACCCCATCTCACCTGCGTGACCCTCCACCACTCGCTGGGCGTGGCGCAGGAGCACCACAGCTCCTTGGCCAGCAGGTTAGGGGGCGTGGCCTCCATCAGCTCCTTCAGCACATCCTTCATGACGGAGAGGGGCCAGTCGCGGCGGGACACGTCCAGGGTCAGACCCACTGCCTTCAGGGCTGGCCCGATCCGGCTGTAGTACAGCTCGCTGGGCCGGGGGACCAGGGGGAGGGCCGGGGCCTGCTGCTGGAACGAGTCCTGCGCCTGGAAGGGGGGAGGGAAGAGAGGAGGATGATGAGTATGATGATGAACAGAGTTAGCTGGCTGAAAACCACCACAAAAAGCCAAACCCCTCCACCCAGCACCCTCCACCCAGCACCCTCCACCCAGCACCCTCCACCCAGCACCCACCCTCTGTGCCTGCAGGACAGCCTCCCTCTGCTGCCAGCGCTTGTAGAGGCCGAACAGCGGCGTGGCTCCGTCCACCCACTGGATGAGGCCCGAGCGCGTCCCCAGGGGCGTGACGGAGTAGTGGCGGGCGTGGAAGCGAGGGCTCTCCTGCTGGTTGACCTTAGTGAACATGGTGTTGACGATGGACAGGAACTGCATGATGCGCTCGTCCAGGTGCAGGTCCTCCAGACCTGAGGAGAGGGAGGGAGAGAGAGGGGAGGGAAAATAAGAAGGGAGGGACGGAGAGTTAGAAGAGGTGAATGGTAAGGGAGAACATTATGAAACGGGAAAAATTGTGTCCGACAATGTCAACCATTTTCCACAGCCCCCTCACCTTTGAACAGGTAGGGGTAGTTGCGTCCGTCCGAGCCCAGGAACAGCAGCTTCTTGGGCTTGGTCTTGGTGGGCAGGATGGTGATGGTGCTGCCCACGCTCTGGATGGTGACGGCGTCGCTGGCGGACACCTCCCCAGGCAGGGCCATCTGGGTGGCAGCCATGGAGGCCAGGCGAGGGCTGATCTCATCCAGGCGCAGCAGGTAGCTGGCTCTCTTCTGGGCTCTCTGCTGGAGGCTCAGCATGATCTGGGAGGGAACACACACACACGTGTTAAAGGAGTTTCTCACAGCCAAGGAAACACAAAACACACATTAAACAGTTCTCTCATACACCAGGGACACATGAGCCTACCTGTTCAACACTCAAAAACCTCATTGACCCCCCCACATGGTCCCCCAGTCCCCCCCAGTCTGACCTGTTTGAAGGGGAGCCAGCTGCTGGCAGGGTTGGCAGGGTTGTGGGGGCAGCGCAGCCTCTCCAGGGCGGCCAGCAGGGAGTCCCCGTAGGTCTGCTGGAAGCTGGCCTCGTGCGGCGTCTCTGCTGGGGCCGCGGTGATGCTGTGCACGTGCTCCAGGGCAAACACCACAGGACGCATCAGGGCAGAGTGCTTCTCACGCATGATGGCCATCTTCTCCTCCCTGGTACACACACAGACAGTCAGATGAGTAAGAGAGTGCGTGTGACAGTGTGTGTGTCTGTGAGAAAGAGAGTGTGTGTGTGTGTGTGTGTGTGTGTGTGTGTGTGTGAGTGTGTGTGAGTGTGTTTGTGTGTGTGTGAGAGTGTGTTTGTGTGTGTGTGTGTGTGTGTGAGTGTGTTTGTGTGTGAGTGTGTGTGAGTGTGCGTGCGTGCAGACTCACTTGCGCAGCGTGTTGTTGTTCTGCACCCTCTTGACCTCGTCCTCCAGCTGCTGCACCCGGCGCAGCACGTGCATGTGTTGCTGCTGCAGCACGCCCAGCCACAGCTCGTCCCACAGCAGGGTGACCCTGCGCAGCTCCCCCACCAGCAGCTGCACCTGGGGGCGGAGGGGGAGGACGGGGCACGCGGTTATACACAAACACACAAGTTGGTTTATCTATCCTAGTGGGGTCCAACGATTCATATACACGTGTGTGTGTGTGTGTGTGTGTAGGTACCTGCAGCACCATGGTGGGGTTGGCGGCCGACAGCTTGTCCACGATCTTGCCGTAGCAGTCCTGCATCATGGCCTGGTCCTGGCTGGAGCACGGTGCCAGCTCCTCGCCCCGCCCCTCACCCTGCTGGGAGGACGCCCCGCTGTGGGAGCGCCCCTCCCCCTCGGAGAGCCCCTCCCCCTCACACAGCCCCTCCCCCTGCATGCTGCCCAGGAAGGTGGGCAGGGCCGAGGGCAGCTTGCTGCCTGGAGACGACAGATTTTTGGTTGGAGTGGGTGGGTTTATTAACTGAGGACATGGCACTTTAACAGGCTTCTGATCATAAACAGTGAGGGGTTCACTGTTCTCATTTACAATGATACCCAATAACCTAACCCTATAATATTTTTGTTTCTACCTCAACCATTGAACCAGAGAAACAGGAGTGTGTGTACCTGAGTTCTGGGCCTCGCCCCCCAGAGAGAGGGAGCCCACGATGGCGGGGTAGAGGATGAGGTGGGGCGAGTCCTCAGCCACACGGCACAGCAGGCTGCAGATGCTCTGACGGATGTAGGCCTCAGGATGATTCAGGCGAGAGAACAACTGAGGGATGATGCCTGCGGGGGGGGGGGGGGGGGGGGGGGGGGGGGGAGCTTTCTATTAGAACCCCAAATAGATCAATCTAGACAGAGAAACAGAGAGTGCGAGAGACAGACAGAGAAAGACAGTGAAAGAGAGAGAGAAAGAGCATGTGTATGAGCATGTGTGTGTGTGCGTGTGCGTGCTGCACCTCTCCAGGGGGCGGTGGGTGTGGAGGCCAGCCCCAGCTCCAGCCCCTCCCGCAGCTCTCCGGCGTGCTTCACCAGCAGGCGCAGCAGGCGCAGGGTAGCCATGACGATCACGTCGTCGTTGCTCTGCTTGCAGCTCTGCTGGGTCAGCAGCAGCTTGGGGTCGTCCTCGTCCACGGGCATCTGGAGCGCAGCGACACGGAGAACCACTTAACACACGCTGCAAAGCCTCCAGCAACATGGAGAACCACTTAACACACGCTGCAAAGCCTCCAGCAACATGGAGAACCACTTAACACACGCTGCAAAGCCTCCAGCAACATGGAGAACCACTTAACACACGCTGCAAAGCCTCCAGCAACATGGAGAACCACTTAACACACGCTGCAAAGCCTCCAGGGAGACGGAGAACCACTGAACACACGCCTTAACGCCTCCAGCAACACTGAGAACCACTGAACTCCCACCCCCCACCCCCCCCCCCCCCCCCCCCCCCTCACCTGGCCGGCGTTGAGCTTGAGGAAGGTGAAGTAGGCCCGGCAGGACACGCGGTACAGGCTGAAGATGCGCTCGACCACGCGGCGCCACACGCGGATCAGGCCCTCGGTGACGGCGTCGCCGGCCTCGGCCAGCCAGGGGCAGGAGGACAGCAGCTGGTGCCAGATCAGGTCCACCATGTCGTCCTCCTCCTCCGCTTCCTCCTGCTGCAGGCCCAGGTCCTCATCCTGACAGGAAGGGAGGGCGGTCAGAAGAAACAAACACATACAAGTCAACGATGATACTTAAACAAAAAGTACAAAAAAGAAAGACAAATTAGGTGAAATCCAGAGTGAAAATGGTATAGGTGAGGGAGCTAGGCTTGGAAGGTCAAGGGCTGTGCTAAGGGGGTCAGGGGATGTGGGCTGGGAGGTTCAGGGGTCAGGGCCCCCAGCAGGACTCCTACCTGGATGCCAGCAGGCCTGCACATGGCTTGCCCCAGGATGCTGAACATGGTCTCCTTATCCTCCTGAGACACGCCGGCCGGCAGCAGCTCCTCAATGTCCTTCTTCTCCCCCGACAGGAGGGGAACGCCCTCCCCCTGGCTGGGAAACAGAAGGGGGGCAGGAGGCGAGAGTCAACACCTAGTAACACCAAGCCAGTGACAGGGGGCAGGGGTGGCCCACTCAGGGGGGAATGCTAATTAGCTAGATGATCACATTTCTTCCCAGATCACTCCAAACCTTTGAGCCGGTCACACACACACACACACACTCTCCCTCTCTCTACTGACCTGGCGTTATCGACCACTTTGCGGCCCCAGCGGTAGGCCCAGCTGGCGAGGGCTGCCCAGGACTTGGCCAGTTCAGGAGCCTGGCTGGTGGACAGCTGGTACAGCTGGCCCAGGACAAAGTCTGCCTCTCCTACACCTACACTCACTGGAGAGGGGAGAGAGAGACAGCAAGACAGAGGGAGAGGAGAGGGGAGAGAGAGAGAGACAGCAAGACAGAGGGAGTGAAGAGGGGAGAGAGACAGCAAGACAGAGGGAGTGAAGAGGGGAGAGAGACAGCAAGACAGAGGGAGTGGAGAGAGAGAGAGACAGCAAGACAGAGGGAGTGAAGAGGGGAGAGAGACAGCAAGACAGAGGGAGTGGAGAGAGAGAGAGAGAGACAGCAAGACGGAGGAAGAGAAGAGAGGAAGGAGAGAGTGAGATCAGAGGAGAGCGAGCACAAACAGAAGGGGAGAGGGAGAATATAAAGGTGAAGGTCAGCACAGTGTCAGGGGAGTCAGGTGTGTAGGTGTGTGTGTGTGTGAGGCCTTACCGGTGGTCTCAGCAGTGATGCGGGGCATGCCCTGCTCCACCAGGGGGACCTCCAGCAGGGCTGAGATGTTCCTGCTGAGAGGGGACAGGCTGGCTGCAGAGCTGCCCCCCGCCCTCTTCACCACCTGGACACACACAGATGGTTTTTCTACCTTACTGCTTTTGTCAGGCTGCCCTGACAGTCGTTTGTCTAAAGCACATCAACTGTTCCAGCTAACAATTCGAAGCAGACCGGGGCCAACGAAAACCCCAGAAGTGCCCCTGGATGGGAGGAGGGGGGCAGGGGGGGCCGGAGGGGGGGCCGGAGGGGGACCCACCTGTTTGAGCTGCGGGGTCAGGTCCTTCCAGTCGGCCAGCAGCCACTTGCAGAGCGTGAGGACGGAGCGGCTAGCGGCGCCCTCGCACTTCCCCGAGTGACAGTAGGACAGGCACAAGGAGCTCAGCATCTCCATGGCAACCATGGACTGACCTGGGGAGGGGGAAGAGGAGGAGGGAAGGGGGGGGCAGGCATGGGTTTGAGACCCTGGTTTTCTTGAAATCTAGCTGGTCCAAGAGGTAATTTTTTTATCCAAGTTGCCCTTGCTGCATGCTTCCGAGGTGGAGAGGTCAAAGGGCAGCTTCCTGTCGGCTCACCTGCTGTGCAGAGCACCTTGGCCTTCTCTATCTGCAGCTCCGGGGCCCAGCGCTCCCCCACGGCGCCCTCCAGGGTCAGGCGGCGGAAGGCCCGGCTCAGCGCGTCCCCCTCCCCGTCCTCGTCCTCGCTGCACTGGGTCAGCAGGCGGCTGGCCAGGGCGATGTTGCCCTGCTTGCGGGCGAACTTGACGGCCGTCAGACACAGCTCAGTCAGGTGACTGTCCACTGGAGCAGAGGAACCTGCGGAGGAACAGGAAAGCAGCTTCAACACCCACACAACATCAACTGCTTTCTATTTCATTACTGTCTAACTACTTCATGGTTCTCATGATGCATGATTCACAATCTAAAACACCCCCACTGTGTTCGGGGTCTATCACGTTGCTATGCTCAATGACTGATGCTCTTTGTAAAAGCTCTCTCTTGTAAGTCGCTTTGGATAAAAGCGTCTGCTAAATGAATAAATGTAAATGACTCATAGAATACATTTAGATATAAGTATATATACATATGAAAGTATATATATAATATATGTATATGTGTATATGTGTGTGTGTGTATATACATATAATTTACATATAATTTTCATATAATCATATATTTTTTATATATATATAAAAAAGATACACATTTGTTCAAAACAAGGTTTGGCTTTGTGAGCACTACTGTGTTGGGTTCAACTGAAGAGACTCATCTCCTCAGTTGCTATTTTGGGCACTAAACTAATTTATCGAAGCTCTTTTCAATGACACGTGTCCTTTTGTCTTTTCAAAAACGATTAGGCCTTTGATCTATTTTTCTTCCACTCATGAAATTCGCAAAAAGGTGGGAACCCTGAAATGATTCGAGTACGCAATACTTCATTTGACTCATTATTGAAACCCCATTTACTAGAACAGCGACCAATCTAGCCCTCAAACAGGTCTAGTGTCTAGCAGGGTTACACACACACCCCCACCTCTGAGCTTGAGCAGCAGCTCTCTCTGGAACAGGGTGTAGCGCAGGGCGTGCAGCCAGGCCTGGACATCCTGCTGCTTACAGGAACTGAGAGCCTCGCTGTACAGAGGCACCAGGCAGTCCTGCACACACACACACACACACACAACATGAGCACATCAGGCATCACATCCCCATCATTCCACACATATAGGTGAGACACACAGAACAGGGTGGATGTGTTTTAGTGAGGGTGTTCTCTGTTCTGTGTGTGTGTGTGTGTGTGTGTGTGTGTGTACTTCCTGGCTGGTGAGTGTGTTCTCCAGGGCAGAGCAGCAGTGTGTGTGTGTACCTCCTGGCTGGTGAGTGTGTTCTCCAGGGCAGAGCACCAGTGTGTGTGTGTGTGTGTGTGTACCTCCTGGCTGGTGAGTGTGTTCTCCAGGGCAGAGCAGCAGTGTGTGTGTGTGTGTGTGTGTGTGTGTGTGTGTGTGTGTGTGTGTGTACTTCCTGGCTGGTGAGTGTGTTCTCCAGGGCAGAGCAGCAGTGTGTGTGTACCTCCTGGCTGGTGAGTGTGTTCTCCAGGGCAGAGCAGCAGTGTGTGTGTACCTCCTGGCTGGTGAGTGTGTTCTCCAGGGCAGAGCAGCAGTGCAGCTGCAGGGTGGGCAGTGTGGGCAGGGCGTCGGCCAGCGTCAGGGTGGAGATCCTCAGGGGGCCCAGGCAGATGCGCCCCGTCTGCTTCAGGTAGCGCACCAGGGTGCTGCACAGGACACCAGCCATGTCAAAACAAACCAACCCAAACTTTCACTTTGGAACACAGCGTTTATTTATAAATATTATATATTATATTGAATTGAATATACCAATTATAACTTTGCATGATCAACAGAAATTTATTCAATTTGAACCTAATTAACTCCAAGTGAATGTCTCATTGAGATGTATATCCATACTGAACCGTTTTCTCATTAAGATTAGGCTTAATCCATGTCTGCGGCCCATTCGTTGAAATGACGCGTCACTCACTCTGAGGAGGGCGTGGCCTTCTGATCCTGTTCGTCATTGGCTGTCGTCATGGCACCCACAGCGCTCCGCAGCAGCTGCACCTCGATGGCCTTCTGCAGCTCTGAGGGGTCTGGACTCAACACTGCTGGAAGCAGCCTCTTCAGGTCTGATACACACACACACACAGGTTAGTTTTACCATACTTGTGGGGTCAGACTATTCAAAAGCATGTCTCTAACCACCATTTTTGGACCCAGTTAAAGGGTCAAGTTATTCATATTTTACTATACTTAATATACCGATATTTGGCCCCCAGAAGGATAGTAAAACAGGACCACACACACACACAGTAAAAACACATCTCTCTTACCCAATTTGTCCTTAGTCGTCGTGGCGGCAGAGTTCAGCAGGCCGTAGTCGTCACCCGGCAACAGCTCCAGCTGCGCTCGGCATTCTGGGAAGTCTCCGTCCTCGAAGCGGCTCAGCGCTCGGACGTAGTTGAAGTCAGTCTTCAGCTGCACGGCGGCCATGTTGCCGGCGCCGTTCTTCTTGAGGTCGTGGACAGTGTTCTGCCACTCCAGCACGGAGGGCCAATCACAGAGCGCCGTGTAGCACTCGCACGCCTTGTTAGCCAGGAAGTTGAGCACCTCGCCAGAACAGTCGCTGGACTTGAGGAGAACCGTCTTGCGGCCCTCACCTGCTGGAGGGGAAGGCGGGAATGATAAAAAAACAAGTTTTACAAACGGTTCACAAATTTGTTTCTGCACATACTTTTTAATATCTTATGAATCCTTTAACATTGGTGTGTGTGTGTGTGCATCACCGTTGCCTGCGTGCTTGGGGCTGGCTGAGGTGCTGTTGCTAGCTCCAGACAGCTTGAGCAGGGAGCGCTCACAGTTCTTGATGGAGCAGTCCATGCCTGTCACAGCACACAGCAGGTCCTGGTAGTCCTGGGCAGCCTTCTCAAACCTGACACACACACACACACACACACACACACACGTTCAGCATCTAGCATGTATCAATACACAAACACACCTTTCCGGCCCCACTATTCTTGCCCATTCATATAACAGAACTACAGCGCGCACACACACAAATACACACACCTCCGCAGTCCGCACCCCCCCCACACACCCTCCACCCCCCCAGCTCACCGTCCCCCCGCCTGCAGGGCCACAGAGCCCACCCAGGCCAGGCTCCTGCCTGTGTTGGTCAGGCTCCAGGCAGCCAGGCCCTGGATGGCCTCAGGGCAGCGCAGCTCACACAGGGCTGCCACCAGCATCATGAGGGGAACCTCCAGCTCTGGACCCTGGGGGAAACGGGGGAGAGACAAGGGGGTCAGGTTACAATGACCATGTCCGCCAGCCAGCGTTGCTAATGTGAAAGTAGCTGAAAGCCTGATAACATTGATTTAGGTGTCCCAACAGCTTTGAGCACACACACACACACACACACACACACCTGCGCGCTGCTGTTCTTGATCTCGGACAGCAGGTCGAAGCCGTGGCGGACGGTGACAGCTGGCTGGCCAGACAGAAGCCCCACCCTCATCAGAGCAAGGCGGATCCTGGTCAGCCAATCCTGGCACGTCTGACGGTTAGTGTAGAAGAACGTCCTGATGCCCTGAGGAGAGGAGGAGGAGAAGGAGAGGAGGAAGAGCAGGGAGTGAGGCACACTTTAAAGCCACTAGTAGCAGAGCCTGGATGAAGGCAGAGCAGCTTCCCTGAGCGAGCGGCGGGGGGCGGGGCTACCTTGGGCGGGGCGGTGAGCGCGTTGGCGCAGCCCTCGTAGGCGTTGTACATGAGCTTCTCCAGGTCCTCCAGGAACTGCAGCAGCAGCGCCACGCGCAGCTGGTTGGCATGGTGACCGTCGTCCGTGTCTCCGGCGCTCCATTGGCCGAGCTCTGAGTCAGCGTTCAGACTGTGGGCTGCCAGGCTGCGGATGGTGCCTGCAGGGGGGAGGGGGGGGGGAGGAGATCCATCATATAAAATCGTTATAAAAATCGTAATAAAAAGTATCGGTTTACATCCCATTTGTCCCTTATTATCCAGGCTGTTCGCCGTTCTCTTTTCCACAGCCGACACTACAGGCCTTTGGGGGAGGGGGGGGAGGGAGGGGAGACAGACAGCCAGACTCCTCACCCTCGATGGTCTGGAAGGTGTCCTGCGCTCGGCCCAGGGGGGTGCGGAGTTTAGCCAGGACGGTGAACTGGGCGGCCTCCCACACGGCCCACTGCCACAGCGCCGCCTCGGTCTTCAGCAGGGCCCTCGGCACGCTGCCCCCCCCGCAGCCCTCCCCCTTCTCCAGACGCTGGCAGCTGTGGTACAGCCTCTCCAGCCAGGGCTCCTTCCTGTGGGGGGGACAAACCAAAATCCAATCAGCTTTTTTTGTACGGCTGTTTTTACAAGCAACGTCACCATGGGATTCTCCTTGACTCCCTCAGAGCTGCACCTAGACCAGTCTAGGATGAGTGTTAGAGCAGAAGAGGGGACAGGGGGGTGGGGGTGTGTGGGGCGCCTACCCTCCGCGGTGCAGCGCCCCGTACAGGATGAAGCTGATGAGGTCGCTGAAGTCCTGGGGGTGGAAGGTGGCGCTGGGGGCGTGGCTCATGTGGCGGTGCAGGGCCACAGAGATCTCTCCTATCTCTGGACGGCTGTGGTGACTGAAACACACACACACGTTATTCATTATATCCATACACCATCTTATGGGATATGAAACAATTATTTCAAGTCAATGAAGTTCATTCAAGAAACAACTTCTCAGAAGAGTGAATAATATCATGACATGGAGGGGAGAGGGGTCAGGGGTCAGACCTGAGGGTGACGTCCAGGGGGATTGTCCTGAGCAGCTTGCCATAGGCCTGCCGGACCCTCACTGCTGAGTGGACCAGCTGTACACGACACACGTCCACACACCTGAGAGAAGAGCGGAGAACACACACACACGTTAGAGGAAGAGCAGCAGGCTTTTCATGACTGTACCTTCTATGAAGGTGTGTGTGGGTGTGTGAGGCGCACCTCTGCAGCAGCTCTGTGGACAGGGAGGAGGACAGGGCCTGCAGGCAGATGCAGGTCTGCAGACACACCGATGGCTCTTCATTCAAAGCTGCACAGAAACACAAGGGAACAGGTCAGCACCACAGCACAGCAGTTCAAACAAGGGCACCAGACCAGGACATGTTCCTGAACAAGAGCGAGGAGATGAGATGCTGCACCGTTGGAGAGGAGGCCTTTGCAGAACTTGTGGAAGGAGGGCAGGGAGAAGAGGGGGGTGTAGGTGTCAGACTTCTTCATCAGCAGAGAAACCTCCAGGGCCCAGGTCAGCAGCAGCTTCCTACAGGGGGGAGAGGGGGGGAGGGAGAGAGGGTCACCGTGCTGTCGCCCCTCTGATACCTGAAGAGCTGAGTGGTATTGTAGTTTGCTGCTAGTCTACTGGCAAATAATGTGTGACTGTGGACAGTGTATAGACATGTGTGTGTGTGTACCTGGCGTCAGGGTACAGGTGTGTGTGTACCTGGCCTCAGGGTACAGGTGTGTGTGTGTGTGTGTGTGTGTGTGTACCTGGCGTCAGGGTACAGGTGTGTGTGTGTGTGTACGTGTGTGTGTGTACCTGGCCTCAGGGTACAGGTGTGTGTGTGTATCTGGCCTCAGGGTACAGGTGTGTGTGTGTGTGTGTGTACCTGGCCTCAGGGTACAGGTGTGTGTGTGTGTACCTGGCGTCAGGGTACAGGTGTGTGTGTGTGTGTACCTGGCGTCAGGGTACAGGTGTGTGTGTGTGTGTGTGTGTACCTGGCCTCAGGGTACAGGTGTGTGTGTGTGTACGTGTGTGTGTGTGTGTGTGTGTACCTGGCCTCAGGGTACAGGTGTGTGTGTGTGTGTGTGTGTGTGTGTGTGTGTGTGTACCTGGCCTCAGGGTACAGGTGTGTGTGTGTACGTGTGTGTGTGTGTGTGTGTGTGTGTGTGTGTGTACCTGGCCTCAGGGTACAGGTGTGTGTGTGTGTGTACCTGGCCTCAGGGTACAGGTGTGTGTGTGTACGTGTGTGTGTGTGTACCTGGCCTCAGGGTACAGGTGCTCCTTGCTCAGCAGCGAGCCCAGCAGGGCCAGCATGGTGCTGAAGTGCTTCTTGGTTGCCGTGGTGACCGTGCTGATGACAGCCCCGTCGAACAAAGAGGGGGAGGAGGACGACAGGCTGGAGGAGATGAAGTGCTCGTGTCTACGAGGAAGAGGAGGGGGCGAGCGAGCCAGAGCACCAGAGGGGAGGAAGGGGGAGAGAGAGGACATGGGCGCTTAGGAGGCTGGGTATACAACTCCAGTCCAAGTGTGTTGTGATGACTGTATACATGAGCGTGTACTCAGGATGCTGTGGTGTGGGTGTGTGTTACCTGGTGCAGTGGGAGTAGAGGGTGTACAGGACGGCATACTGGACAGCTGGGTGGTACACAGCCAGCTCAGCATGGACCACCAGCAGGTTCTGACTGAGCAACGCAAACACTGTGGGAGACAGAGCCCACATCTGAGGGAGAGAGAAGGGGGGGGTGGGGGGGGGTGGGGGGGGGTACGGGTCTGATTAGCAGGAACACACACACCTACCAACGACCACATCATACACTGTCCGGCCCTCACCCCGATGAGAGAGTTCTTGGTGTTCCCGATGGTGGTGAGGGCGCTGAGGTTGAAGATGAGGGCAAACTGGGCGCGGTCGGGGGACAGGGTGATGTTGGCGAAGGCGGGGTGCTGGATGTGGGGGCCGGGGGCGTCCGGAGGGGCCTGGCCCAGGGGGGCCAGCAGGCTGGTCAGGGCGCAGGCCATCTCCCCAAGCACCAGCTTGTAGGCTGCCTCAAGCACAGGGATGTTCTTCAAGCTCAGCACAGCCTGGTACACACCCAGCGCTGCCACCATCACCTGGAAACACACATACTGGTTTTACTATCTGAATGGGGACTGACCATTCAAAATTGTGTTCCCACAACTAACTTTACTGTACTTCTAAAATTAACATTCATTCTAAACCCATCTCTCCAAAAAAATAAAAATGCTAAAATGAATGTAACCCTCACACCCTGCAGAGAGTGAGTGGGATCATGTTGGCACTTGTAGGCACTGTAATGTAATATAATGTAAATGTAGGCACTTAAACACACACACACACACACCTTCCTGTGTCATTTAGACGTAGTGTGACATTCCCACACACCGACACCTCACTCCCTCTGTACACCTGCTCCTTCCATCAACACTGATGTTTGCATGATAACTGGTTGAGTAACATTATGACAAACACACCGGTCTGAATGTCCACCCACACACATACACGAAAACACACACCTCTCTGTCCCTGTTAAAGCGGAGCTCCAGGAGCTGGGAGTTGGGTTCTAGAATCTTCTCCACAAATGAGGCAGGCAGCTTGTTGTTGATCTGGTCCACAATCTGAAACACACACCCCACATGGGAGATGGTCAGGAGACGTCAGTGGTAAAAAACACTGTTGCCACGGTAACAACACAGGAGAGGGCAGGAGAGATGGAAGGGGGGGGGGGTTCCTCACCAGCGTGACGAGGCCCAGCACGGCCAGGCTGTACTGGGAGCCGCAGCAGCGGCAGGCGTCCAGCTGCTCCAGGCCGTAGCAGAGCACGGCCTCGCTGAGCTGGGCTGACGGCTCCAGGCTCACCAGCAGCACGCTCACACACTCGTTCCCTGCCGTCAGCACGGCCTCGGAGAACAGCACCTGCTTGGCCGTGGTCACGCACGCCAGCACCCGGTTCAGAATCTGACGGTGTTCAGAGAAGAGAGAGCCCGTTTAGATTGGGGTGCCCCCCCCCCCCCATTCAGCAGTAGGTCAGCTGTCCATCCAGGGAAAGAGTGTGTGTGTGTGTGTGTGTGTGTGTGTGTGCTCTCACGTCAGAGACGTAAGCCTCGGTGATGGGAGGTCCTCGGAGAGGGTTGAAGCGCTCCCCGATGCTGCGCACCACAGTGCTGAACACCCGCAGGAGCGCGGCCAGCTTGGGCAGCGACACAGTGGGCGGAGGGATGTCCTCCTCTGTGACCTCCCCAGACCCCACGTGCCCCAGGTCCTGGCAGGGCAGAGGACAAGAGGGCAGTTAAAGAACATTCCGATTCAGAAGACCACAAGCCCCTGGGGTGGAGGGGGAGGCCGGCGGCAGGACTCACTTCAGCATAAGCCTCCATGTCCTCTAGAAACTGTCCCAGCAGGGTGGTGGAGAAGGTCAGGTCTGCCACCCAGAACTGTTCCAAGCTCTGCAGCCAGCCTGGACACACACACAAACACACACACACACACACACAGGTCTGAGATCTCCATATGACCCCAAGAGGAAAGCAGAGGTGTGAATGAATCAGCGTGGTCTACCTGACACCTGGACAGTGAGTGACTGCTTCTGGGTGTGGTCGATGTGCCAGCCCACCAAGATGTCCACCGTGTCCTGAGGGGGGGGGGGAGGACAGAGGTCAGAGGGGACGAAGACTTCCTAGTTGCCATAGTTACACACGTCCGTGACGGTTTGGCAGAGAGAGAGACAGAGTGTAGCTGTAGCTGAGACAGAGGCTGAGGCCAGCGTGGGGATGGACATGGACGCCGCTCACCCTGAAGTTGGTGCTGAAGACGTGTGGGTAGCAGCGAGCCACCTGCAGGATGCACCTGACGCTCTGACACAGCAGCTCAGGCGTGTCCAGGTTCTCCAGGATGGACTGCAGGCTGCTCATCACCAGCTGGAGAACACAGGCAAGGGGTCAAAGCTGCTTCGAAAACACAGCAGCTGGCTGGGACGGCTTCATACTGGTTCCAAGATGCCCAATAATAACAACAACAACACATCTCAAACCAAACAAACAACCTCCTCCAACCACAATCCACATCAGTTGGACAGCGACCAACACGACAGTATGCAGACATCAGCCGGTCAAACCTGCACTCCCATCAGCATCACGCATCATCACCAACAACCCCTCCCACCTCTCCTAACCCCGCCCCTTTCTTGTTGCCGTGACGCCCACCTGCATGACAGACGAGAAGGCCTTCCTCTCGCCGGCGGTCTCCAGGGCTCGGTGTGCGGCCAGCAGGTACAGCAGCTTGACGTCGTCACGGCCACAGGCGGAGAACTTGGCGAAGAGCCACTTGAAGATGCGCTCGGCCTCGTAGCTGAGGGCCGTGCAGAGCAGACCCACGCAGGACGCTGCCTCCTGACGCAACTCCCACAGGAGCTTGCTGCTGCGGGGACACACACACACAGGAGTGGGGGAGAGGGGGGAGGAAGACCGAGGACAAGCGGAGGGTGGGAGAGAAGCAGAGGGTAAGGATCGGGGTGGATAAGCACCGCGAGCACCCAGGATGAGCAAGCGATTCCCCAACACACACACACACAGGCACATCCAGCCGTCTTACCTCTCGTTGAGGATCTCATTGAGGGTGCTCAGGATGGTGTCCTGCTGTTTCACCAGGGCCTTGAGAAAGACAGGGGGAGCCAGAGCATTAGGGGAAGAGGGGGAAGGAACCAACACCTCAAATAGAACAGGGCAGGACCTGGGTTCTAAAAACAGACGCAATGCAATGGTGGGGTTATCTTGGGTTGACGCGATAACGGACGACAATGCTGAGGGGGGGAGGGGGGGCAGGCCTGGGCTCCAAAAACAATCCCAGTCAGCCTGACAGCATACAGTCTCACGTCCTCATTCAGACACATATAGGACATTAATGAGGCAGAAGTGTCTTAACAGAACCAGCCAATAGCTGTAGTTGAGATGATGCGGCCTGGTAAAGAATACTGATTACCGTTATTGGCACTCTTCCTAATGAGGATGAAGGAGGCATGAGTTTAATTATCTGCCATTCTATTACGCAACTACTTAACACAATAACTGTCCCTGAATGAATAGATGTAAATGACCGATTCTTCAGTATTTCAGTCTGGAAACACACAGAACCCATTAAAGGGGAGGAGCTTTGGCAAGCGACAGAATCCTGTACGACAAAATAAAGACCCACGCCTAAACAGGTGAGTTTAAACAGAACAGGAGGAGGTTTTGCCCCCAGCCTGTGTTAAAGCGCAGCGGGGAGGGGGGGTGGTGTTGGAGGGGCGTGGAAGAGGAGGGGCGCCTGGGAGACCCCCAGCTGATGGAGGCGATGGCCGTTCCCCTCACCACTTTGTTGTCCGCCTGGGTGATGAAGTCCCTGAGCTGGCGGAGCGTGGCCAGCCTGCGGTCCCTATCCTCCTCCCGGGACACGCGGCGCAGGAGGTTGGCCAGGCGGGACTCCTCCGAGTGAGCCATGCCTCTGTCTGGAGGGGAGGATGCACACACAGCATACATGACACACACACAACGACATACAGACAAAAAAGTTGATTTGCTTTTGGCAGTTGACTTGTGTACTGTGGGGGGCGGTTGCTTTGAAGCAGGTCTGAAGGAAGATTAGCTAAATTAGCAACGACCGCATCAGCTTGGATCAATTGTGATGGAAGGGGTGAAATATCATCTGTGACACAGTGCTGCAATGCTGACCTGCCCCACTGACATTGAGTTAGCTTGACAGTCAGCTAGCTTGACAGCCAGCATAGCAGCCAGTTAGCATGACAGCGTTAGCTTACCCTGTGATTTCCTCATGTCCTTAGAAGCTAAAGCACGGTTTCCATGCTGAAAAGGGGTCAAATCCGTCGTCACATCGTTGATCCTCAACTCTTGCCCCAGCGACTTCCAACCAAATGTGTTATCACACAGACCTGTGTCCACTTCATATCCACCTGTTGGTTACAAGGCAAGAGGAAAATGTTTGAATCCATCTCACCACAATCATACTCACTCACTTCACCAGTCCCCACAGGTGCTAAACAGCTGAGGATACATGGAACAGCCTGCCAATAAAGCAGATGTCCCAGGTCAGGTCATACGGTAAGGTAACCTCACACCACACAAAAGCAGGCTACATTCCATCAAGACAGACAGGAAGTCCAACAGCCAAACAGTCACGAAGCAAAGGGAGAAGCTACTGAGTGAAACCAGAGGAGAAGTGAAGCTTCACCATCACTAGGAATCATAACCAAAGGCTCCGTTTTCGACCGGTGTATCAAGGAACTCCATTTGCAGTCAGTGGAGGGTAAACAGCTTAAGAGACTGATTTGACAGCACACACTACTTTCTCTTTCACTTCCTTGTCAGTCAAGGAAGCTGCATCCAAATTCTCATCGAGAAATCAATGCACCTGAACTGAACCGGCCCTCACAAACCTACACCTATCTCAAGGTAGAGCTAAAGTAGGGCGTGGTTCTTTTCTTCTATGGTATTCCACTCCCCTAGGCCACTCCTGGGCTGCCAACTCGAACACACTGGCCGTGAGACACGCATTCGACTGCTTTCACACGTTGTCGGCCCCTACGCTTTCCGTCCACCCATCATCCTGGACGGGCGGAGCGCTCACCCCCTTCGTCCAGCGTGTCGGCATGTGTGTAGGCATCGCTGTGCAGCGCTGGGGAGTCCGGCCGGTCCGGGAGAGCGCAGTCATATGCAGCTGCAGGGCCGAAGTCTCTGGAGGCGCTGTACTTCACACCGTCCTGGCTAGCAGACACGCTGTCGCCTCTGGGATGCACAAAGGAACAAAACAAACGCCCGTGCTGAAATCAGCCAAGTGTGTACACGGGATGTCAGACACTGCCATGCGTCTTGCCCTGTTACCAGATGACATGCCTGATGGCATTTTGAGACATGGTTCAAAGACCAAAACACACTTTCAAAGCCTCTTATGTATTCGTCAGAATACATTTGACGGAAAGCTGTACATAAACAACAGAGATCAGGATTCGGAAGCCTATCCTCGGTTTTTCAAAGGGCAGGTATACACTTAAACTCGTTTTGATTTGGTAATGCCTGCCTTGCCCCATAAAGTTTACATGGTGGCCAGCTCAGCTATCGTTAGTGGTTAACTAGTTAGCGCAGGTACAGGGATTGGCTCAAAGCCAGACCTCATGATGAGGCAGAACTTAAAAGGTTAATCATTTATTCTAGTTAATACAAACGTGCTTAAACGGCATGACACTTGCTAGCTTCCTAGCTAGCATGACAAAAAGGGAGGCTCCTTACTGAGTGCAGCCTCCACAAGCTGTAGGCAGCAGGTCAAAGTAAGCAAGCCAGTCAGTGTTGGTCGGGGCACTCACCCACAACATCGTGCACTACTTGATCTCACAGTTGTCAGAGACGTTGTCAAAAAACACCAATGTGCACTTACAGCAAAGCAACAAAAGGTGTGTTGCACACACACCAATACACCAGCTGAGCTAGCAAAGCTAGCTAACGTGAACACATTCGCTAACGACGCGCCAATCACGCATTGTGTTTGCCAGCACTACAACAACAGCTAAGCTAGCTCGTAACAAACACTCCTCCAGCTATTTACCAGGCAGGGACTATTAACCAATCCTGACAGAATACAGTCGACATTCTAGCTGAATAACAAGCCAGCTCACTTGGCTAGTCTAGCTGGCTGTAGTATTAATACAGGGATGATTAGCGAGTCAAGCTCTTGCTCATTTGGTTTCCTCAAGTTGCTATGTTACGCTGGAGCACGCGGAAGGCGCGCGAGCTATCCAGAGGGGTTAGCACACATATTAGAATGTCAAAACTGTTCATGTGTGAAATATTTAATATGGTTATCGTTTGCTGCCTTGGCATAAACACACTGACAAGCTAGCTAGTCCATAGACAGCACATGTGTGGTCTTGGCCCGGTGAATCCCCGGCCTCAGTTTGGACTGTCTCTCCAGAGGTGTGATACCAACCTGGGCTGCCAATCATTCCAGTTTCGCTGCAGTTTGTGGGCGCTGCTAAGCCGAGACCCCGGGGCTTTACGGCTCATTACCTTTGCGAGAACAGCATGACCCGCTATCAACGGGAATACAGTCCTTCTAACTATTATATTTTGCTGTGGGTTAATTTGACGTCCATGAATGAGTCCTTTGCCTGTGTTGCCTACTCGGTATCGCTGTGCGGAATGTTTGTGTCGGTCGGCCTTTTTTTCTGGCTTCAACTCCTTCTTCGATTCAGCTTTAAAAAGCCGCTCTTCCAATCCAGACTTTATAGCAGCGCCTCCTGCCGGACCTCAAAACACTAACATTTCTGCAACAGGTTAACCGAAAACAAGGCAAACGCAATATTTGTCTCCAATAAAATCCAATTGATGTGGTATCGACAGTCATGCAACCTCTACTGAGTTTATTTACAGTCTTTTTAACTGGTTTCCTAGCGTCCTGTTCGTTGTTTTACATAATAACACGCAGTTCTTCTGAAGTACAAGGCTGTGCTGTTGCCAGGCGACAGCATCACGACTAGTGAGTGGGAGTCAGGAATGGAACAAGGCTAGAAGGATGCATAGAAATACATCTGTCTTGAAATGCACAAGTTTGATATAATATTTATATTCAGCAGACGCTCTTAACGAGAGCGACTTACAAGGAAACAATGTTATGTTGACGTTTGAACCCGCAACCTTCTGATTACTATCCCGATTCCCCAACCACTCAGCGACCTGACTCCTGATATAAAACCCATGATCCATATGAACAAAGGTTCACTGTGAATGTGGATATTGTAAATCACTAACCTTTCAAGGGTTATTCTCATGTCAAATCCACACACAACATATTTGCAGTCCATCAAGAACAATGTTATCGTATGTCTTATAGGGTAAATGACTCAAATGAATGATGACATTTACAATAATATACAGTGTATAACATGTAGTGTTGATTTGTCACGAGTGTCATCACGCACCCACAAGAAAATTAATGAATCGGTGTGAGCAATAAGCCATATTTTCCCGTGAATGGATTTTTATAACTTAACTGCAGCATAGTGAATGGGAAAACATTTTCCCATGGTGAAAATATGCGTCAAAACGAGGTAGTAAAATCCTGCCACACCCACACAGTGTGCTGTCTGACTGTGACAGAAGATGGCGCCACAGAGCAAATATCTTCCCAGTCAGTGATCACTGATCAGACTTTGGAGAATACCAACCTTCTCAAATTCAAATGTGCTTTATTAGCACAGATGTCAGAACACCTATGTTGTTAAAGCATCACATATTAATTAATGTCAATGAATACATGTAGGCCTTATAGATTAAAGCAGGAGAACACAACATGATGTTTTGCGTGTGTGTGTTTGCTGTGTGGTATGTTGATACATATTAGGACTTTAAGACAGTACACCCAATATCCCCTTCTCTCCACCTCTCTCTATCTCAGCCCCCACCTCCCTCTGAGCTGTTCCTTTTGCTTGGGTCCACTTTAACGACAGATGTTGTGTTGCTTGGTAACAGGGTAACACAATAAACAGTGGTGAAGTCAAGGGGAAGGGTGAAAGTGAAGGACTTGGCCTGAGGTCAGAGATGATGACTGCAGACAAGCAGCGGAGACTCAGACGCTAGGCTGTCGTGACCGGCCGTGCAGAGAAGGAGTGTTGGAGTAATTTGTCGGAATATCACTTGAAACCATTTCAGAGTTCATTCACATATCCTTGAGTCCATGCCTTTAGGGTGTGTTTGTTCTCTCTCTAGGTGCCAGAACAATCACACACAACCTAATACGCATCATGGTCGTCGTTGCCTAGATAGACCTCCAATTTTCAATACCTCACTTGTCATATCTTTAAGCACAGGCCATCTTGCCTACCATGGAAGCCAAAGCCTAGAAAAGCAGTTTGCTGAGTGCAGCCAGTGTCATTAGCTGAAACCTGCTGTCCTCAGACGATCTGGCTCTGTGACCAGTCCTGGTCTGATGACACTGCGGTTACAGGGGACACATAGCCATTAGCCTTTAATTCAAGTACAACTCCATTACAAACGGACCTGGTCATTTTTCAATGAGTACCAATTACTCCAGTGGCGGAGACGAGATAAACAGCCAGTCTGGCTCCCCACCGGCCGCTCTGCAGGCAGCCTTGTAAACGCTGCAGGCTGGATGAGGCTGGAATTACTGCGTGGATGAGCCGTTAACACTGATGGGTTTGGGACCGTGCCCGACAGTCGTTAAGGGGATGTTTGTAGTTGTCTAATTAACGCCTTTAGTGACTGAAGAACGCCGTAACACCCCATCTCTTGTGAGAAAAGAATTTCAAACATGACTTAAGGGAATTTACAAAGACAAAATTGACACAGGAGACCTTTAAGGATGTTTTCTAGGCAATTATGGTACAATTGTACCTAACTACTGTATATCTTCTTTTCTCTTTTCTCAACTCAAGCACAGAAGACATAACTGACAAAAACATTTCCATCAAGGATAGAATCCAACCTTTTAGTAACAGCATGTGGTTTGTGGTATTTGAACAAGTCAGTGAGCCAAACCTTGTCTATCAGTTCCTTTGAAGCTGCACCAAAAATGTGACCTTGCTCTTTGTAGCAAACCATCTGATCCTTGACCTTTTGATTAAATCCGTCCTCACAACGTCCTGGTTATATTTAGAAGTATGGAGGGAGAGTGGTTTGAAAACTTTGCGGATACACCCAGTGATGTAATTGGGAAAGGCCACATGTGTTTATTTAGTGTTGGCTGGGGATTAGCCATGACACAATATACACACAAACACGCACACACAACAAAACCATAAGCAGACACAAGCACACACAAATGACAACAATGCTTGCATGATTCTTTTGCATCTTTTGCAGAGATCAGGCTGGTTTGGGCTCTCTTAGGGATCCGAATGCATGACGATGAACACACACACACATACACACAGTCACACACACACACATAGTCAAACACACACAGACATCACACCAAAGAGGCTCTGAAGACGTAAAGATAATGTGCTCATGTCAGCTAACAGCCTCTCAAAATGATAGAAAGTCCATCCTGACCAGAAGCATGAAATCATGACCTGAGATCATGAAGCAAGGCTGTTGACTAAATGAAACTGACAATGCAACAGTGATCTATGGAGTTGTTTGTCAGTTTCTACAGGGACACTGTGATTGTCACACATGTTCAAAATCATCGTCAATCATCGTCACCGTAAAAGTTGTCTTCCGCTCTGTCCCTGTCTGTCTCTATCTGTCCCTGTCTGTCCCTCTCTGTCCCTGTCTGTCCCTGTCTGTCCCTGCCTGGCTCTCAGTTGCCTCAGGCTCCACACAGCTATCGCCTCAGGGCCAGGTGGGGGTTTGAAGCGGAGAAAGCTGGAGGGAGAAGTGCTTGTGAGTTTGTGTGCGTTTTGAACAGTGTGGTAGCTGTGGCTCTGTGAACCTGAATTCCTCAGGTTCAAGGAGGGGGACAGATTGGGGGGGTCAGGCGTTAGGGTCAGGGGTCAGATCAATGGGAGGTGTTCTGGATAGAGGCTAATGGGTTTTAGTCTGTGCTGCTCTGGTCAGTCTTCTGAGAGCAGTCACTTGGCAAAGAGTTGGAGTCACTTTGGGAAGTATCACACTGACAATGTAGAATCAAACAGATTGGAGTAAAACACACTGACAATACGTATAGATTGAACTGCACCACCACTGTATTGATTGACAGCAAATCTCCATTTGAGCATGTTTTGACCCCCTGACCTCTGAACTGCATGGCTTCAAAAGGGTAATTGTTGAGGTCAGTAGAGTTCCCAACACTGATCAAGGAGATCTGAACATTGGTTGACTGAACAACGTCTTACAAAGAGACGGTGTTTGCAGTGTGTTTTTTGCACAAGCATTTTTGTTTGATTTGGTTGAAAGGTTAGTTTTTGTCCAGATTGTCTCTCCCTTTTTATGTCCATTCCCTCTAACTGGGCACTACTTGTTTACAAGGGGAAGTTCAGAAGGCTTCTAATACCCCTAGAGGACAACAAATATGGCAGACCACTTAAGAAAAGAGTGCACACTTTAGTTAACCAGGATGCCCTTTGAAGGAGTCTGTATTTTTAACTCTGCCCCTTTCAGGGGATGCTGCTGTGAAGAGATCTGGAAACTTCAATCATATATGATACATGTAGAATTATACATATTGTATGTCCTCAATGTTCTGAAATGTGGCACACATACCATGTTCTACTTATATAGTAAATACAATGCAATGTTCTATGTTCCCAAGTGTACATTTGGAGTGTTATTGTAAAAAATGTTGGATGGGAGAAGGATTCTGATTCAGATCTGGATGGAAACATCCTGGCTTAATTCCTGAAGACCTCCGGCGAGGACAGTGGTTTTGTTCAGAGTGTGTTATTGAACAGCATGTGTTTTGTTGAATGTGATGTTGTTTCTACCCTCGGAGTCACGACCGTGGGGATTTGAACATGTGGATAGGGGTGTGACTCTTTTTCTCTCTGTCTCTGTCTATCTGTCTCTCACTCACTCACTCTCTCTCACTGTCTGTCTCTCTCTGCCTTTTCTCAAACTTGGAATGAGAGATCGTGATGAAGTGGGAAGAGAGGGTCGGAACATGGGCAGGTCTCAATGTGTGCATCTCTCTCTCTCTCTCTCTCTCTCTCTCTCTCTCTCTCTCTCTCTCTCCCTCGCTCTCTCACTCTCATGCACTCTATACTTGCTCCGACTTGCTTTCAAACACACACACACTCTCCCAGGGACACTCGGCAGCTCACACAAATACACACACGCCATAAAGCACACGCGCACACTCACACACACACACCACTTCTCTCCTTCACTGGGTTCCTCTCCTTCACCGAAGATGCTCTGGTGGGAGTTAAGTTTGGCTCTAGTTCTCTGGGCTCTGGAGGCGAAGAGCATCCCATCCACCAACATCAAGCTCACACGAGGTGAGTACCACCTGGAACCTTCTACCACCTTTCTGCACAGATGAACCAGACCACTGTGGGCTTGATGAACCGTAGATCAGCTCTTGCCTTCTGTGTATCTGAGTATTCTGTTTGATTTGTTCCTTCATGTTTAAGAGTTCCTGTGACCTGTGTTGTGTTTTGATGAGAGAGGCTTTCTGATGTTGGGTTAGGGTTACACCTGACTGAATGGTGAACACCTACATGTGTTTTCCTGTCTACGATAAATTCTGTTCTCTGATTTTTATGGCTTAGAGAGACTTTGTCAGTAACACTGTGCCTCTGAACAGGTTGATTGTACTGTATACAATCTGTATGTACATAGACTGTGTTTGTTAAATTCTCCATTCGGTTGGAGGTCTTTCACTTCAAAACAGTACCTAAACTGAACGTCACACTTTTCTTCTACACTTCCAGCTCTTATTGAGGCATCCAATCAGGGAAGCTGGCTAGGGTTCGAGGAACTCAGCTAGATTGACGTGTTATAGTTATAATCTGGTTTTTGATGTATTTCACATTTTTGATTTAAGAAACTGCATCATTGCTTTATCATGTTTACTGTAAACTCATTTGATCCCCTACCCCTCCCTCTCTCTCTCCCTCCCCAGCTCTCCCCCTGCAGCTCCCAGACTCGGCCCCTCCAGCCTCCTGCCCTCTGTTCTGGACAGAGTTTGATGGGAGCTGCTACCGCTTCTTCCCCTTGAACAGGACCTGGGCGGAGGCTGACATGTACTGTGCTGAGTTCTCCAACGGCCTCAAGTCAGCCAAGCTCACCTCGATTCACAGGTGACACACACACACACACACACACACACACACACACACACACACACACACACACACACACACACACACACACACACACACACACACATACATGTACAGACATAAACACACACATACATACATACATACGCACACACACACACAGAGCACACCTGGTTTCCCAGGCAGAACGCTGGGTCATCATTAAAGAGGAGGATCTGTTTAGTTAAAAGCCAAAGCTGGATCTCAGGAAACAAAACAGACTCTCCCTAACTGATGACTGTTCTGAACATGGATTTATGTCATCCCAAAGACAGATATCTGCAAAAGATTTAGATGTTTAACAGTCCGCCCATTCTGCTTTGATGGTATGCCCAACAGCTGGAGATCAGTGAATTACAGAACACCCCCGAGAATTGAAAATGGCAGGCGATATACTATACCATATACTATACATGAATATAGCCTACAGTATTCTTGATGACAAAGCCAGAAAGTGAAATTGCCAGTGATCAGTGCACAAGGGAAGTGAGTTCATCTGTTAGTGAGGACAAAATGGCCGCCGGTCAAGGCGTGATTTTCTCCTGTGTCTGACGGCTGTGTTCCCCTGATTTTCAGCTGGGGGGAGAACGTGTTTGTGTACGATCTGGTCAACAGTCGCATTCCTGGGATCCCAACTGACATCTGGATAGGCCTCCACGACAGGAGACAGGTGTGTATTCAGCTGGGACACACACAGCCGTGCACACACACACAACATCCGCCAAGTTACACAAACCCGAGTCGGTTATGCAGACCGTTAATGGCAGCCAACCGACGCTATGAAACAGGGAACTCAACCTCAGTTCCAACATTATTTGATTCTTTCAAGCTTAATCCAGACCAGCGACCCATGTGGTGCATTTGCAGTTATGGATGGTCAGACAAATCAAAATAGTTTTCAGTGAAATGGGTTTCTATGAAGATTAACTGGCAAATTCACCTTCCACTTCAGCAAGCTAAATAAATTTGCCTTGCTTAAAGAAGAAATATTTCCACTACATCACCAAAACATATTTACAGCACTTTACAGTATACTAATATTGTCATCGACCACCTAATTCACAGTTCAAATTCTCTAAATCGGCATCATATCAATTGGAAAATGACAATTCTAGAACATTTCAAAGAATCATACATGTTTGGCATGTAGACACAGCTCTAATCTCGTTGTAATGCGTTGTGGTGCGGTACCGTGTTTGTCCACAGGAGGGCACTCTGGAGTGGACAGACGGCAGTAACTATGAGTACAGCTACTGGGACGGGAACCAACCAGACGATGGCATTCACCGCATCCCTGTGGAAGAAGACTGTGTGGAGATCTGGTACAGGCAGAACAGTGGTGAGAAGCACACAGACACACACACACACACATACACACACAGACATGGGTATATGCACATACACAAACATGTACAGATACACAGGCACACACACGCACACACACACAAATACATGTGCACACACACTTGTTTATATTCCAAAACTGTCAGTTAGAACTCCTTCAAGTCTGTGATTGTCAGGCGCTGCTGTGACCAGATGAATGCAGAAACCATAACTGAATGCATCATGCTGTGTTGGGTAATGGAGTAGATCATAGCAAAAGATGCCTGCCAACACTGACACTTGTGGAATGACTCACCATCCATCACTGTGCGTGTGTGTGTGCGCGTGCCCGTGTGTGTGTGTTTGTTGTTTATTGATCCCTTGCAGCGCTGAGATCCTGGAATGACAACAGCTGTGACAAGGCCTTTCCCTTCGTGTGTAAGATCCCCACACTGGACAACTAGAGCTACGGGGGCTGTTACACACACACACACAGACCCCTCTGCACCCCCCCCCCACACACACACACACACAGACCCCTCTGCACCCCCACCCCACACACACACACACACACACACAGACCCCTCTGCACCCCCACCCCACACACACACACACAGACCCCTCTGCACCCCCACCCCACACACACACACAGACCCCTCTGCACCCCCCCCCACACACACACACACAGACCCCTCTGCACCCCCCCCCCACACACACACACACAGACCCCTCTGCACCCCCACCCCACACATACACAGAGGCGCCTCTGTACCCCCCCCCACACACACACACAGACACATAGACCTCCCTGCCCCCCCAACACAGACTCCCCCACCCACCACACACACACTGCTGCTGTATTCACGGTCATTCAGTTGTTGCTGTAGTTTTTCACCTTGCCCTCCTCCATTCCTTCAATCTGTCGTTCCCAGCCGACCACATCCTCCTTGTTCTAAGCCCAACACGGTCTGTTTCACGTGGGAGCAATTAAGATGTTGCACAAGTGGCTGTGGAGGTAGCCCCGGCAACCCTGTTTCCTGAGGCAGCGACCTGCTTCGTAGCGAGAGTAATCAATGACTTTCAGCAGATCAGATGAATGAGTGAGCTGTGAAGGAAAGTATTTATGTAAACAAATATCTGTACATTGTATGAATACGATGAATACTTTTACATATTCATAAAATAAATACACATCAAACTTGAAGACGCACTTTCATCTTTCATTCAAATGAATGAGACCTATCAGTTTGTTTGTTGTTTGGCTTCAGCTTGTTACAGGAAAGAGTTTTTTCCTGGCTCTTACTAACGCTAGCTTTAACTATGCGGAAGCCAAAGGTAGTTGAAGCTGTCAGGTTGCCGGAGCAGACAGAGTCGTCTCTGACCTGGAAGGAGGGATGCTGGGACCAGCTTCCCCCCCAGAGCCGGCCACTTGACCTTTAAGGATTAGTCCCCAGAAACCTGGATCAGAACAATTAAGAATTCTGATGGACTAATCCAACCGTGTGTGTGCGTGTTTTGTGTGTGTACGATGTCTATATGTATGTGTGTGTGGTGTGTGAGCTGTGAGTGTGTGTGTGTGTGTCAAACTTGTTACTCCTGCAGGAGAACATTCCTCTGAGCTGTGGCGGTGTCACATCCTCCCTGTAATTCTCTCTCTCCTTCTCCTCTCCAACCAAAACAACACTGTGAGGAACACACACACACACACACACACTCACACAAAGCCACTAAGGAGCTAAAGAGGGGAATTAGATATCCCATGGTGGAATTCTTAAAGCTGAGCATTAGTAATGTAATAACTGCAGAGTAGATACAGCTCACTGTCTCCAGCAGGGGTTAACAGTGAGGGGTCAGGCTTAATTTGACCTGCAAACTATAATAATAGTTTTTGTGTGTGTGTGTGTGTGTGTGTGTGTGCGCGTGTGAGACGTGCTGTGCGTGTGTGTTGGGGGGGGGGGGGATTTATCACACAGAGAAGAGTTACAGAACCACATAACTTTATTGGCTGTATCGTACACAAAATGACAACTTTTATATGGAAACATCTTAAGGGTCTGGGAGGCAAGGAGAAGTACTGTCTGAGCTCTGTTAGACCAAGACACATCAAGACACTGTGTACGTGTGTGTTCTCAGAGAGAGAGGAAGATAGAGACAGAGAGACAGAGAGAGAGACAGAGACAGAGAGATAGAGAGATAGAGAGAATAACAGACAGAGTAAGAGAGAGAGTGAGAGACAGAGAGAAAGACAGAGACAGAGAGAGCGAGAGATAGAGAGAAAGACAGAGACAGAGAAAGAGAGACAGAAAGGAGATCATCTGAATATATGTGACAGCATGTCTTAATTCCCTGTCAAAACTGTGCTGTGCATTGTGGGTTTGTGCGTGTGCGTGCATGCAAGTGTTTGTGTGAGGGCAGGTTACCTGAACACAACTACATGACAGTGCAGCCCGACTATGAGATGCTATCATCTTACTTTAAAACACACAGGTACTATTGCTTTGGGTCCGACAGGTGTATGGGGGCGTGGCCATCGCCACGTCAACAGATTCAGATTGACAGCGAAGGAACACGATTGCACTTGATGTCTATTGCACCATCAGAATACTAACTTGTACACAGTGAAGCAGGTGGAACACGCACTCTAACACACGCAGACACACATGTACATGTACTGTGCACGTCCGTACACACAAACACTGGTAAAATCCTGGCGTAGATCACATAAATACACAGAGTGACAGTGTAAAGATAACAAACGGCCCCTTTGCGAAGGTCAGGCGTTCAGTGAAGCGTTCGAAACAACACTGCTTCACTCCAGAAGGACTTTTAAAGGGAAGTCGATACCAGTCACTCCTAAAGAGAGGCTTAGTGGGAGTGGAACTGTATTTTGGGTGAGCATGAGCAAGTTATGGACAGGGGCAGCCTGTTTTAGGGCAACCACCAACAAACGATCAATCTACACAATGTTAGGATACATGAAATCTTTTACATCTTAGTCAACTCATGTGTCTATGAGCTGGTCCCAGGTCAGGGAAGGCTCATTATATCTTTAGTTTTTTTTGGTTCGAGAGTAAAACCTTAAAGGACAGAAGAGCTACTTCAACATCCATTCATGCTTCAGCCTCTCTTATGCAGCACATCAGTGACACAATATCTAACTACAGAAACATCCATTTTGTTCAATTCTCTTTTCCCTAATAGTAGAACGAGTTATAAATATAAACACACATACGTATTTTATGAGATAAATATATTTCTATATATATAACATATCTTGCATGAATATATGCATTTTTTTCGTCGTAATAAATAAATATCTTCACTGGCACAGTATATTGACTTTTATTCTCTTTTACCACTGGTAATATATGCTTCACTGCAAGGTTATCTAAACTATTGTTGGTACGGTAATTGACGAAATCACGTTTTGCCACAAGAAACAGTTAGACACTGTTTACATCTCGGCAAAAACAAGTAAGGTAACACAGAGAGGCAAGAGAAACACAGACACCCACAACATTGGTGTTTCTGACGCAACGCAACTGCAATTTGAGGGGCCACTGTTCGTCTGGAGTTGTTAGTCAGTTGATAAAGTGACTCTGGCCAAGAACAACCTTGGAGGAATGTTATGAAGACTCTCCAGAAGCAGGGTGGTCCACTTCAACAAACCTCTATGAGGGACACACAGGACCAGGGCAAGACAAAGCAAGGTGCTCCAGTACTGTGTGCACTATATTAATCACTGACTGAGGAGCACATCCAAGAACAGATCTCTCTGTCTCTCGCTCTCGCTCTCGCTCTCTCTCTCTCTCTCTCTCTCTCTCCCTCTCTCTCTCTCTCTCTCTCTCTCTCACACACATACACACACACACACACACACAAATACACAAACACATGGTGGTACTGAGTTGAGGAGTTCTTTTGGACATGAACTGTTTCAAAAAGGAGATTGTTGGTTTTAGTGAGCGTAATCAACAGTGAACCAGTGAGACTGCAACAGCAGCATCACATAGACATCTTATTATCAGGTACTGGCAGAGTTCACTTCTGAGACGAGGAAACCCTGGGATCATTTAGGCCCAGTTTCCCAGACAAGGATCCAGCCTAGTCTACGCCTTCAATCGGTTTCGATGGAGAGCTCACAGTAATAGAATTGTTCTCTTATTTTGGACTAGGCTTCATCCATGTCTGGGAAACTGTGTATTCAAGTCAGATTGGTCAGTCCAACAGCTTTCAATCAGTAGTAGTTAACTAATAACTGAGTGGGGCCCTTTAGTTCACAAGTCAGTCATCAGGTCAATCTGTAGTCTGTGAGAAGTCCGTGAGCTAGTGGCCACAGGCATCAGGCCACAACTGTAAACCAACACCAACAAACCATCCATTCACAAACTAACCTATAACTCTGATCAACCAATCAACAAATGGGTGAACTAACCAATTACTCTAACTAACCAACCAACCAAGAATGCACTCATGAATCGATCAGTCAGTCTGATGGTTATTAAGTGACCTGGTAAGTACTTGTTAGTATGTGGTTCTCAGCAGCAGAATGGGAGGCGTTCCTCTTGAGGTCGACTCCTGAAAGATCGTATCAATGTGATAAAGGAAAGGGAAGGGAAGCCAGAAAGTCCACAGGTGGCCTTTCTCTCTCTGTACAGAGGACGAAAGGAAGGCCGCCATTTTGAGGAACCGACTAAAGAACGTTTCTCGTCGCAAAATGTCCGCCAGACGATTTTTGATCTAGCCAGCCTATGAAATGTAAATCTCTCTCTCTCTCTTTCAGCTTGATCAACAGCAAACCCAAGACATTCCTAAAAGGATGGCCACAGCCTATTTATCCCCTTTCCATGATAAACACCCAACCTTTGCTGTCCTGTGCCCCTCCCTGACCCCAGGGAGGGATCATGTGACCTCCAGAGAGGCGGGAGAGACGCGGTCACACTCGGCGCGGGATCGCAGGCTGTGCCACTGCTCCACCGGCGTCCTCTGGGAGGCCAGCAGGTGACGCCAATGGGAGGTCTCGGGCGGACCCGTGGAGAACTGACCAATCACGATGCGGCCCACAAAGTCGTTGCTGCTCTTCATGTTGTGGCCGTAGACTAGAGGGAGAGGGAGAGAGGGAGGGAGGGGGGTGAGGTGGAGAGAGTGGGGGGGAGTGAGGAGGAGAGAAGCAGGAAGGAAGGGGGTGAGAAGCAGAAAGGGAGGGAGGGGGTGAGGTGGAGAGAGGGGGGAGTTAGGAGTGAGGAGGAGGGAAGCAGGAAGGAAGGGGGTGAGGAGGAGAAAGGGAGGGGGTAAGGAGGAGAAAGGGAGGGAGGGGGGTGAGGAGGAGAGCGGGGGGGGAGTGAGGAGGAGAGAAGCAGGAAGGGAGGGGGGTGAGGAGGAGATGGTGAGGAAGTGAGGAGGAGAGAGGGTGTTAGGGGGTGAAAAACTTTATTGAATCCATCAAAAGCGTGTCAGATCAAACCAATATCCTTCTATCACAGCACGCAGCACTTCGTAGTTTGCCGATTCCATTAAGGGAGATGTGTTGTAAGGCGTCATCATGAAACAAAGACAACAATCTCACTTTTTGGGCGATCAAAGACGGGGAGAGAACAAGTGAGGGACAGGCGTGCTGTTGCTATGCAACGACAAGCCCTCGAGCACTGGGTTTCTCCCCGCTGGGGCGCACCAAGGACCCTTCACCTTGAGGTCCGGTCAAGTGCCAGACTTAAAAGAGAACGGCTTCCTCTCCAACCAGAAATCCCCTATCGTGATTTTAATACGCTCTGCTCCTGATGGATCACGCCAACATTTTCATAAAAGCCTCTTAGCGTGCTAAACCCGTGTGCAAAGTAACATACGTGACTGGAAGATTATGCATTTGCAAACGTTTTTGGTTGTAGAAATAAAGAAAAACTCTGTCCTTCTCTCTCTGTGTCTCTCTCTCTCTCTCTCTCTAGCTCTCTGTCTCTGTCTCTCTCTCTGCCTCTCTGAGGACTTCAAGCATAAAATCCACCCACTTCTTTTCCTGTTGCCTTCGATACGATCAATAACTAATTCTGACGGTCTGAGGAGAGTCGTCCCAGACACACTTGCCCCTTAATATGCTCGAAAAAGTGTCTTGCGCCGTGGGTAATAGAGAGACTACTTGGGTGCACGGTCTGAGTGACGGAAAACAGACATCATCGTCATCGTCGTCGTCACTGCAACCGTCATCGTCACAAACTGGGGAACTGTGTCCTTCATAGGGTGATATAATAAAGATGTGTCTGTGGATTTCATGTCCTGTCTGGTCTTTCTCACACTCTTAGGATGAAGTGGCTGTATTTTTAGCTCAGGCTGGTCAGTGGGTAGAGAGGAGAGGAGGAGAGCTGATAAGAGACAGATATGACACAGAGTTCATTCAACATTTTAAAGGGACAGAGAGTCAGACTTTAAAAGAAAAAGAAAGAAGTAAAATGCAGGACAAATGGGAAACATGACTGAAGAAATGAAGCACATAGGCTCTGCGAACAAAGGCAAAATGAAAGGAAAAATCCCTTGATAGAGCACAGCATCGCCACAGCAACATGTCCTTTCACTGTACAGCTGACTCACTCGTCTAATCCAGCTAAGTAACCCTAGAAAGCTGCTTCGATTTAAGCATGCGAAGTCAAAAGGATCCCAGAAAGACAACACATCCATTAGGGCTCCAACATGGCATCAAATCCATCCGACAGCTGAGCTCAAGCTCAATGCCCCAGCAACAGGCTGCGTGGCAATTAGTGTAATTGTCAGTGTCCGGCTAGCTAACAGTGTCCCTTCCCAATGAATCTGTGTTCCACTCGCACACACCCTCGTAGGGCTTAACCCCACCACCCCCTCACTTGCTGTCTGCCTCTCCTGCTCTCCTCCCCCAGGAAAGATTGAAGTGTTGTGGAAATAGATGTGCTGACTTGTTGGCCCCCAATTAGTGAATAGCACAGGAATGAGTCACACTAGGTCATTAGAGAAAGTATGTGTGTAAGACAGAGACAGAGAGCCAGAGAGAGACAGAGAGACAGAGAGAGAGAGACAGAAATAGAGATACACAGAGAGAGAGAGACAGAAAGACAGTTGTATAGGTGTAGAGGAAGAGGGAGGGAAGCAGAGAAAGCAAGAATCATAGAAGTGATTAGATGTTAGCGCTCGTGTGTGCATACGTGTCTCTCTTCACTGTATTCATGAAAATTGCTAATCACCAACCTCCCCTGACCCTTGACCCTGGGGCGCCCATACCTGTGAAGACAAGGCTGACCTCGCTGAGCTCCTCTTGGGGGACACGGAAGCTGAAGGACTCGTTGTAGAAGGGGTCGATGGTGCCTCGCATGCACGATGTCTTCTTGGTCTTGGACAGCTTCAGACCACTCACCAGCTGCACCTTCACAAAGGGGTCTGGGGGGAGGAAGAGTGAGGGGAGGGGGTTTTGTGGTGAGGTGGAGTGTGGGGGGTAACAACATGCTAAATACTTACGCCCTGAGTGGTAGCAAACCCTGCTCTCAACAGAGTCAATAGTGTCTTCCACAGTATGGGATTCAAGATGGCGATTGCAGGTGTGGAGGTCTGGTGACCTGGTAGAGGGGCTGCAGAGGAGGGAGGGGGAGTTTTGGAGGACCGGCCTCACCTGAGCCCTGACACATGTCAGTCTGAAGCAGCTGCTTGGCTCGTATGATGTCCACGTTGAGCCTCCCAGCGCTGGGCAGGTAGTTCAGGGACAGCAGCAGCTCACCCAGCTCTACCTCGTTCTGTCAGAGAGAGAGAGTGTGTGTGTGGGTCCTCAGGGCGCTAGTCACACGCGCCTCAGTCTACTAGCAGCATGCTAATGTGTCGCTAACACAGCTGTCAGGATATGGAAGGGGGGCTGCTAAGCTAACGGTTTAGTTTGACACACTGACAAGATACTCAATTCAACTTGATGACTAAGTCCACAATTAGTAGGCTAATGAGGTCAACTGTAATACAATGCAGTTAGCTTTGTAAATGACAAAGGTCTCCTTGCAATTCCTGTGACAGGCTTCACGGTGACGCTGTGTGTTTTACTCCCAGAGTACTCGCCTCTGTTAGATAACAGACGAGCACCTGGAAAGGTGTTGTCACGCTGGTTGTTGGGAATAACGTGATATACTGTACGTATATACTGTATATACTGTATATATACTGTACGCAAGACGGAGATTTGACACAGGGAACACACTCTGTTCTCAACCTGTTCTTGGTTCCTGAGCACTCGATCAAACATGGTGTTTTTGTCCTTGTTTGAAGTGATTTTGTGAAGGCCATAGGTTTCATGTTACATATTGCGTATAATTTGCATGTCAACCTCCCCCCTCCAAGTTTTTATGTAGAAAAAATATATTTTAAAAGCCTCAGTTTCGAAGAAAACGGTCCCACTTATATTTGAAAACAAATCTCCACCCCTGGTTTCCCTCCACCCCTGCTCCAACCACACAGAGCTACATCTCTGGTAGTACTACACCTCCAGCCCCAAACCCAGACCCCTCCACCCGCCTTCCTAAATGGGAGCTGGGCACCAGAACCCTCTACCCCCCTCCTACCTGGGATCTGGCACCAGAACCCTCCACCCCCCCCTCCCTCCTACCTGGGATCTGGCACCAGAACCCTCCACCCCCCCTCCTACCTGGGAGCTGGGCACCAGAACCCTCCACCCCCCCTCCTACCTGGGAGCTGGGCACCAGAACCCTCCACCCACCCTCCTACCTGGGAGCTGGGCACCAGAACCCTCCACCCACCCTCCTACCTGGGAGCTGGGCACCAGGGCCTTCCACCAGTGGCCGCCCTTTACCAGGTCCACTTCATTGAGCTGCAAGGCCACCTTCCCAATGACACAGTGGCGGGAGAACTTGTCAAAGTCCACCACCGACAGCAGCAGCGTGCGGCGCTGGGCCTCCAGGAAGGGCAGTTCAAAGGTGAAGCGCTCCTCGAACACGGGGTTCTGGGTCTTCCTCTTCACGCCCGTCTGCCGGGAGTTCTTGTGGTCCGGCAGGAGACTCATCTTCACGTAGGGGTTGGAGTGCGCCATGTCCTGCCTCGCACCGTCACAGGTCACCGGGGGCGGCAGGTCGCGAGCTTCGATCACGCGCACACCCAGGTGGCCGTTGATGAGGTCGTATCTAAGGTTGGGGGGGGGGGGGTGGGAGGGGGGGATATGAGTGGAGGATGGGGTTGAGAGAAGGAAGGAATGGAGGGATACCAGGAGATGAAGAGGGATACAATTCCTGTGTCAGCATGACCATCGTACAAAGTTCACGTTCGGACATTTGGTCACTAAAACAGGTAGAAGTGTCGGTGTCTGTTTTTGGAGCACATGTAGTCGTGCAAAGCGTCTGATGCTGAAAGCGTGAATGAAAAACGCTGCGTCGTTCCGGGGTTCTGTACTGTGTGCTGAAGTGGAGCATGCCCAGGTGGTAGCGGAGCAGGATCTCGTCGTCGGTCAGGGAGTCCACGTCGTCCCCAGAGGAGTCCAGGGAGTAGAGGCGGGGCTCCAGTTTCTGGAAGTAGTCGTCAGACGGCGTCTGGGGACGTCTCAGAGGCTGGATGACCTCTTTCCTGGGGCCCATGGCCCAGAATTCAATGGGCTTCACGTCAACCAGCGGAGAGCTGGGCCTTCGGGCATCGAGACCTGAGAGGAAGGAGGAAAGATGAGTCAACAATCTGGCAGACGAACGCTTCAGTGATTTAATGATAAATGAATTCACTGTTTCAGTTGTATGTATCAATATGAATCAGTGACTCAGTGACTTGGTGATTCGGGGTACGGGTGACTCACTGGAGAGCTGTCGAGCCAGGCTGAAGGTGGAGCGGGACATGTCAGCGTTGGAACACCTGCGTGTGGGAACGCTGGTCTCAGGCGGCGGCGGCGTCACCGTGGCGTCCGCGTCCGCTGGCGTCCCCACAGAATTGACTTCCTTCTCGTCATTACACTGGTTTACCCTGTGATGGAGGAATACAGGGAGGCGTGAGAAATAGCTCATACATAGAGAGAAGAAGAGAGAGTGAAAGAGTGGAGAGAAATAGAGGGACAATAAGGGAGAGGTAGAAAAACTGAGATAAAAAGAAGAAAAGAAAAGAGTGGAATGTTTTCGGTGTCTTTAGAATAATCTAATAATCTAATCTAATATATGAAAGTGAACATAATATATGAAAGTGAGCAGGACTGAATGAGTGAATGAATCATTTCAGGACTGACTCTGAGTGTAAACTGAGATTGCTGTTAAGTGACTGGAGAAACTGTGTCATGTTGAGAGAGTCAATGAAGACTGACCACTGAACATCTCTGTCATCAGTGGGTACAGTTAACACAGCTCTCAGACCAGGGTGGTACAGTTAACACAGCTCTCAGACCAGGGTGGTACAGTTAACACAGCTCTCAGATCAGGGTGGTACAGTTAACACAGCTCTCAGATCAGGGTGGTACAGTTAACACAGCTCTCAGATCAGGGTGGTACAGTTAACACAGCTCTCAGACCAGGGTGGTACAGTTAACACAGCTCTCAGATCAGGGTGGTACAGTTAACACAGCTCTCAGATCAGGGTGGTACAGTTAACACAGCTCTCAGACCAGGGTGGTACAGTTAACACAGCTCTCAGATCAGGGTGGTACAGTTAACACAGCTCTCAGATCAGGGTGGTACAGTTAACACAGCTCTCAGATCAGGGTGGTACAGTTAACACAGCTCTCAGACCAGGGTGGTACAGTTAACACAGCTCTCAGATCAGGGTGGTACAGTTAACACAGCTCTCAGACCAGGGTGGTACAGTTAACACAGCTCTCAGACCAGGGTGGTACAGTTAACACAGCTCTCAGACCAGGGTGGTACAGTTAACACAGCTCTCAGACCAGGGTGGTACAGTTAACACAGCTCTCAGACCAGGGTGGTACAGTTAACACAGCTCTCAGACCAGGGTGGTACAGTTAACACAGCTCTCAGATCAGGGTGGTACAGTTAACACAGCTCTCAGATCAGAGTGGTACAGTTAACACAGCTCTCAGATCAGGGTGGTACAGTTAACACAGCTCTCAGATCAGGGTGGTACAGTTAACACAGCTCTCAGTCAGACCAGTGAGTCATGAACCTCAGAGAAACACCCACACTGACAAACCCTGCTGGGGTTCTATCACGGACAAACGACAGCACACACACACAGACACACAGACACACACACACACACACACACACACACACACGCATACACACAGACGTACATCTATACACCAGCAAAATCCCTTTCCAGCTCCAAGCTGTCATCCTAAATGTATTACAGGACTTTGTTATATCATATTATTCTAACATTATTATCTCAGGCCTCCACAGAGCAGAACCTGCTCTCGCCCTCCTATTGGACGTGTTCCTTTCCCTCGTGGGGTTAAATGATTCTGTTCAGGACTCCGTCCCAGATGCCTGATTCCCAGTTATCCTGTGGGGATCATCAAGGATGCTTCGTCTCCATGACGATGGCTTGCATGGAGATAGTTGTCAAGGCAATGTGGCAATCTGAAACACATGGCTTCAGGAGGCACGAAGGGGTGGGGGTGGGGTGGGGGTGGGGGGGGGAAGGGGTGTGCTGCTGGACATCAGGCTGGAGGGAGAGGACTGAGGTACCATTACTGAAAGGAAGTGTGTGTGTGTTGGACAGATAGATACAGAGAAAGAGAAGAGAGAGGAAAGAAAAATCATTCAGAAAGAAAGTTTAATATCCTGTATTCCACTGACAGATGTGGTTGTCATTTCCAGCCAGTGGACAGATTCAAGGCTGAGCTCTGCTGACAGTTTATCAGGTAAAGGCTGACATGCGGTTTATCTCTCGAATGATTTCATTACACCTTCCGAGAGAGATTCTCTGTGTCTGTGTTTGCCTTTACAAATGTGTGTGTGTACTCTTCGTGTGTGTAGCTGTGTGTATACATGTGTGTTTTCATTTCTGTGGGTGTAGGTGTGGGTGTGCATGTGGCGATCGCAGACACTGCCAGGAAAAACATGTTAGGCTTAATCAGCAACTCCACGCTTCAGCCAGGCCTCTCCCCTCCAGATAGCAGAATGAGCTCACCCGGGCTGGTGACGTCACCTGGGAGACCCACAGTGGGCTGTACCATTCCTTAGGCCAACAGGTGGGACTGACAGAATGGGTTATCACTCCAAACAAACAATGGTCTTTCTGTCTGTCTGTCTGTCTGTCTCTTGTCTGTCTACCTGTCTTTCAGGATCTTTAATTGTTCTCTTGGTAAGCACCGTTCCTAACGATGTCACTGTATGTCTTCCGCATACAGAGCTGATAATGATCAGGACGATGGTAATGATCGCTGATTCATTTCCACGGCCATCAACCTCTATCACCTCCTCGTGCATTTTGCTCACTGTCTGCCAGTTTGTGTGTTTGAGACCACCAGATATCTTCATCTGTTCTGATGTTAGCTTGATCACACACACACCAACACACACGCGCCCTATTGTAATACGATACAATAATACTGTACGTCCATTAGCTGAACTCAGCAGACAGATGCTATTCTAGCACAGTGGTGTAAGGATTCACTACAGACCTCTGTGCGTGTTCACTGTATGTACGTGTTCATCATTTGCTTCGACGCGTGTCTCGTGTCCGTGTACATGTGTCGGCACGTGTGTGTATTCAAGCCCCTTGAATGTGTGTGTGTGCGTGCACAGTGAGTGTGTGTGACTCACAGCCAGGAGGGGGTCTGAGCAGGGAAGGGCCCCAGGATCTCCACCTCCTCATCACCAGGCGTACAGCAGGAACACTCCCAGCACCAGAGCACACAGGAGCGGCAGGACCAGCGGCACAGCAGGCAGTCAGACAGCCGGGCCAACAGCCCCTGGGGAGGGGAGGGGGGGGGTGAAGGGATTGAAAACCCAGAAAACCAGTCAATTGATATTTGCAATTATGTCACTGGATTGATTTTCCCCCCTGGTAGGTGCGCCGGTTCTGTAGTGAAGGGTAAAAGAAAAACAGTCCCTTTTAAATACTTTTTAAACACTAAACTTCGTAACTTAATTTCTGAACCTTCTCTTAGTTGCGTTTATACATCTCATCATCACCCCTGGTTTCTCTGAAAGTGTACATACGTACACTTTTCTGACAAGGAGACAAAGCTAGAAGGCAAGGAGAGGAAGCTAGGGGGCAAGGATGACAAACAAGGTCCCAGTATAGGCATGTTTCCCCTAGTGAAGAAACAAGTCAGCAATGCGTCCAGCCAGATCGACGGCTCCCCTGACCCACATCCAGCATCACTGAACCAAGAGGAAGTCAACAGGATGACTCACCCTGTGACATCATCAGTCCAAAATACTGTTTGTAGCCTGCTGATTTCAATTTACTAATGTTTTTTTTTCTTCCTCCCCCTCACACACACACACACACACACATAAACACTCCAACTCCCACACACACACACACACACAGTCCTCATCAGTGCATTTCCAAATGGATTAAGGATCAAATGTCCTCCTTTCCAATTGCCTTTTAAATATTTCAAGCATGACTAAGAGATATTCAGCGAACCGAAAAAACGACTTATGAATTTGTAAGCGAATGCAAAGTCAACTCATCAAAGATTTATTGAAAACATCCCTAAGGCAGGAGTGACACTGAATAACAGAAGGGGGTTTGGAAAGGAAAAAGTTGAACTTAATCTTGAGGCAGTGGTGAGGAAGCTTTGTCCACCATCTTTGTCTGTCATTCTCACAGTGGTGGGACTCACCCATCAGAGGAACAAGAGGGTCAGGCAGTGACGAGATCGCACAGATATATACACAACCTCCTGCTGAAGTAATAACACGAGAATGCGTGTGTGTGTGTGTGTGAGAAAGAGTGTGTGCGTGACAGAGTGAGAGAGAAAGTGTGTGTGTGTGTGTTTGAGAAAGAGAGTGTGTGTGCTTTATGTTACAGATGTACTCACTCTCTCTTGGAAGTCACTTTGGATAAAAGCATCTGCTGAATGAATAAATGTCAAATGTAAATGTAGGATGTGGATGGGACGTTTGCTGATTGAGCCAGCAGATGGAAGCTGTGAGCTGTAACAAGAACTGAAACAGACATGAACTGTCTGTGTGTGTGTGTGTGTGTGTGTGTGTGTGTGTGTGTGTGTGTGTGTGTGTGTGTGTGTGTGTCAGGGGGGGAAGTTACGCTTGAACAAACTCAGGACACAAACAATAAACCTGAGATTTGACAGCTGAAGAATGATTGGTTTATTGTTGTTTTGACACCTGCTTCTTCCCTGCTATTTTTGTGAAAGTGTTGAATGTGTGTGTTGGAGGGTGTTGAAGGGACTCGGGAGGGATACGAACCTCATTGATGGGTTCCAACTGTCCTTTTTCAGTCGTGAGGCCGGAGCAGAGGATCATGGGATATTGGAGGCGGCGGGGGAAGAGAAAGGAGACCAGAAAGAATAGTTGAGAATTTTCCCTAAGCCATATCACCGTAATCTCTTCGCCAAGCTCATCTGCAGCACTACTTCCTACTTAGTATCATCTACTTAAGCGCTCCCTTAAGATTGTGTTAATGTGTTTCTTAGAGACAGGTATTTGGTAGAGACTGTGTAAAGAGGGGGGTCAAGACTTTTACTGAAAAATGGGCCGGTCCATCTAAGATTGTGAAGCACATGCAAACACACACACATCTCTTTTCCTCTCGCTCCTCACCTCAACCCTCTGTCTGATGTTGTCTTTGCAATTAGCTGTGACTGTCACCATGGCAACAGCAATAGGAGCACCGCACCTCCCATACTCTTCCTGCTCCTCCAACCTTCGCTCCCTCTCCCTCTCTCCCTCTCTCCCTCTCTCCCTCGCTCCCTCTTTCTCTCTCTCTCTCTGTCTCCCTCCCTCTCTCTGTCTCTCTATGTCTTTCTCCCTCTCTCTTTCTGTCTCTCTCTCTGACCATTCCCTCCTCCAAGAGATGATGCATCATGAGGTCAGGTATTTAATA